>JAHRHZ010000267.1:11648969-11768677 GCA_024137785.1 Ginglymostoma cirratum
TCAGCTTTCCTGCTCCTCTGATGTTGCCTGGCCTGCTGTGTTCCTCCAGCTCCACACTGTGTTACACCATCCAAATGGCAATGTTTAAACCTAGCACAACCAACCAAGACTTTGTGGGATCCTAGTGGTTATATCTGTAAAGGGTCACTTAATGCCATCTCAGATGCATTATCACTCTTCCCTCTTCCACCTGGAATATCTGGCACAGCCCTAGCTTCCAACCAATATCAGGGGTTGACAGTGATGCATATTGTGAAAATCAGAGTGCGTGGCAACATTTGTACATGTTTATATGACCTTTATCCTGTGTATGTTCACCTTTTTTCATGTGTGCCTTGACTCAGAAGTACTAATTGGTCAAGTTCAAAATCCCAACCTCGGTCTACAATTTGGAACACTATAACCAGCAATTGTCCAATAATAATACAAATCATGGAGTATATTCATGTTTCATATAACTGTGTTTTGTGGTGATCATTCCACTTTCAACACGAGGCAGCAAGAGAGTCTTGGTAGTTTAAGCAGTCATCTTTCAAATCCTACCTTCATAGAGTTAGCTTGAACCAATAGATATTGAGGAATATTACCAAAATATCCTGAGGGAGATTCTGATCAGTCTTGAAACATTAACTCTGTCTCTCTCTCTACATAGATGTTGCCAGAACTTTTGAGCTCCTCTAGTACTTCCTGTTTTTATGTAGCAATGTAAATTGACCTTTAGAATTTGGATGTTAAATCAAGATTGGTTTGTGATAGTTTGGTTGGAATGGAACCCCATATTGTACAGTTCAGAGCTCTGTCAAATGAACTGTTTTAGTGGAAAGTTAAACTAGCTGGAGCTTATAATTTGGAAAGTAAATATTCATGGGATGCAAGTGACAAGCACAGTGAGAATTTGTTGCCCATCACTACATGTTCTTAAGAAGTTGGTGGCAAGCCACCTTCTTAAATTACTGCAAGTTGTGGAGTATTTTCATTTTAATTCCATTCCAGTGATGTGGGTATTGCTGGATTTATTATCCATCCCTAATTGCCCACAGGGCAGTTAAAAGTCAATCACATTGTTGTGGGTCTGGAATCACATATAGGCCAGACTAGGATAAGGATTGCAGATTTCCTTCCCAGAAGAACACTAATGAATCTAATGGGTTTAAGTGAAGGTGTGCATTTAATTTGCTTGTCTTTTTTTTAAATAACTTGAAATACTTCATTCTTTTATCTCAAAACAGAATGTGAATATTTGATAATTAATAAATGTTATTAGCATTTGTCATATTTTAAAATAGCAGGAGAAAATTGGAACGTTTATTCTCTATATGGAGTTTTTACCTTCCATGGGTGGCCTGTATGTTATTTCAACCCAGTCACTTTGTAGCTCCATCGCACTTTTACATCGTTCTTTTACCAAGGTCCGGATTTTCACAATTATTTCCTCATTGAAGTTAAATCCATCAGTGTACTCCAGTTGGTTGGTGATCACACGCTGTGAGCAAATAACAAATCAATCACAGATTAATATATAGAAGTATCCCCATTCAACACTGCTCATGTGCAGTGGAAGAGACTTAGAATTTGTAGTTCACATGATTTCATTTCTTTGTTCACACTAGAACATGAGAGAACCATCTTAAGGGAAAGAAAAGACTTAAAAAAGACAAAATTCTAATTTGTTTATCCCTCAAGGCAAAGAACATTAGATGATAGAGAATGCATAACTTTTATTTCCCAATTTGCTTAACGTGATCTATAACAATCAACCTGTATTACACTTGTCCAATTACCACGATAAGTTTCTTAGCTCCAACTTCAGAAGAAAACCATTTACTACTCCAATGCAAACAGCTAAGTTTCACACGGCTCCTGAGCTGCTAGAATAACATTGGGAATCCTTCTCGCAAGACATGACAGCAAACATAAAGAAGATGCCCATCTTATCATCTTTAAACATTCGTCTAGACATAAAAGTGCTGTTCACTCACTGCTCCACCGTCCCAAAATGTTGTTCTCAGGAAAGCTAGAGAAATGAGTCATTTGTGCAATCGTCTTTTAAACAGATGTGCACTGTTGCAAAACAGCCTGAACAAAGTACTGCAAACTGCACTCAGAATTAAACCAGAGAGAAAAACTTGCATTTTTATAGCAACTTTTAACAAACATCTCAAAGTGTTTACACCCCATGAAGTACTTTTGAAGTACAGTCATTTCTAACAGAAACATGACAGTGTGATAATGACGGATATCTGTTCTTTATTATTTTTATTGTAAGATAAATATTTGTCAGGGCACATTGGATAACTGTCCTGCTCTGCTTCATAATAGTACCTTGGGATATTTGACATTCACTGTGGACTCAGGTGGGGGTGGGGTTCAATTGGAAAACATTGTGGTAGTGAACAAACCAACACTGAAGTAAACAATCCTCTTTTAAAATGGGGAGCACTGAAGAGTTGGATTTTTTTTTAGAAAGTACTTTAACTTAGTTTTAATTAAGTCCTCCTGATCTCTTATTTTGTTGACACTTTAAGTCTTTTTGGATATATTTTCCACCAAGTCAGCCTGACTCATTTTTCAATCTTGTGCACTTTTAACAAAATGAATGCGCGACATCCATCAGCTGGAACTATTTCAGTTTGTATCCAAGATACTTTATTGGATGGAATCAACAGAATAATTGATTTCTGTGCAGGGGTTTGCCAAGGCTTCATTAGCCTTAGTTTACTTGGGATAAGCAAACTTATGATGATTCTGGCTACATTTCTCAAGGACTGACCCGCTGAGTTGGACATTCTCAACTGTGCTATTAACAAGCAATGCAGATGTGAGAAAAATATATCAGAAGCTTTCTCTTAAGTCATTATTGCAGAGGAACTGCTGGTTAATTACCCTCACTGCTTTTAAACTAACATGGATCGCTTTGAGTTTTTTGCACTAATTGAAGACTGTTTTTAACCGCATAGAGAATAGGATGAGTATTCGCTGATATGTTGGAAAAGTGAGATTTCATCTTTAATGAGTTTTACCTTACAGTTTGTCGAATTGACATTGCAATAGGACAACATATACCGCACACACAACTTCTTGTCGGCTAAACTGACAGGCGCTTGCCAACGCATGTGAAGTGGACCCAAATAGCCCGGATCGATGACCTGCAGGTTAGTAGGTGGATCAACTGGAACAAAACAACATCTTTTAAGAGGAATTCTGAAACAAAAGATTTTGAAAAATTGTGTAATTGAAGAACACATTTTAGTTAAATGTACAGCACCCAAACCTTGAATTCGTACCTGAGGGTAGCATCTCTGAGCCACTTTGCCATAACATTAGAGCAAAAAAGACAGCAAAATTCTTCAGATCCATAGTTCAATGAGCACAAGAACAGCTGTTACTCTGAATGAGAAAACTGTGTATAAGTCCATCTAGTTAGCTTTTCAGTATACCACAATTAGATATGTAAAAACCGAATTAGACATTTTGAATCTACACATAAGCCATACACCTTCATGTTTCTTTTTAGTAAAAGTAGAACATTAAAAATCATTTTTAGACCATTTATGTAATTGTGTAATATAAAATGAACATTATACAAATCTGCTTTTACTGATGTTGATGTGAAGCGGTATTAAAACCCTTATTGCACAATTCAAAGTCACTTTGCTCTGGCACATCTACTTTATACAATTCCAGTTTGGCTTTTGTCAGTGTTTAGACTTGGGATAGGTATCCATAGTCATCAATTTACAGAAATATTCAAAAGTCAAATCTCTAGGCAGAACATTGCAACATGAGGACATTATCCTGTCCATTATTTCAAATCTTTATGACTTACATTGCAGTGTATGGGGGGCAACGTATTGAGTTGACAGATACCACAAACATGTTGGAAGACGCATGTATTCTAATTGTGGTCAAAAGAATCAAAGGAACACAAACACTGATATTAACATGACAGACAGGAATGTCTGAGTGAGTAGGTCAATATTTACATTCCTCCCTCATGCACTTTCCAATTCCAACTTGCATTTCCAAAAACAGACGGATTATTCATGGTGTGATCTGTAACTTCCCATTTGGAAACTGAAACATCGGTGCTTGGTTATTAGGGAATTCCCTGTCCAGATACGCTCCAGCCAGATTTCTGTTTCTTCAATTTATTCATCAAATGTATATGACGATCTTGCAATAGACATCTATGTCCAGTTCCAACCATCTAGCAGAGTCTCTCTTACCTAATTACTAAAGTCCTGTTAGATCCCAGCATAACTCAGATATTTCAATGACCAAGTAGTCACTGAAGCAGTGCAGATGAGAGTAGTATGTCAGGACCTGGTAGAATCCAAGCCACAGCAGACTCCATGGGAATTTCCCACGTAATTGAAGATTTGAATGCACAATTACTCTGTACGTATTATAATCTGAGAGTTCAGAGGCTATTGCTTTTGATAAGTTTATAGTTACCCAGGGAAGGTTAGAGGATTAAAAACCAAGTTTAACTTTTAGATAACTATTAAGCTGACACCCAACTCACTGCTCCCACTACCCCCTCAACCCTTGATACCCTTGAACACTTGAAGCCAAATCCCAACCGGCATGATTTCACCACACCGTTCCCTCTTCATCCCACCTGACCTGGCATCCTTGTTGATATGACACTACCCACCATGACAGAATTACTATGTGTTGCAAGTAAATAGAACAACAGCAGTTAAACAGCTATGAACCATCAACATATAACTCTACTCATTAAAACTCTTGCCCTCTTATAAACACTGTATCTTCTCATACATTCAGACAAATACAAAACTTTGGTGTTAAAAGCACAGATGAGGACTGGGAAGGCAGTTCAGTGATCCCTGTTCACTGCGTTCGCTGAGATGATCCTTTTGCTGATCAGAATGCTGTTTCTCAGTCTTACTTTTCCAACCATCTTTAGCTGCTTCAATGACCTTCCATCCATTATGAGGATCAGAAGTGCAGAGGTTCACTATGCACCAGTTGTGACTTCTCAGATACTACAGTAGACTAAGCCCAAATGTAGCAATACCTGGTCAATATCCTAGCTTGGTCTGAAAAGTGACAAGTAACATTTGAGCCAAACAATTAATCATCTCCAGTAAGAGACAATCTAATCATCACCCTTGACATTCAATGGTGTTACCATCATTGAATCCCCCCACTGTCAACATCCTGTGTCCTACCACAAACCAGAAGCTGAACTGGACTATTCATATAAACACTGTGGCTATAAGAACAGGTCTGAAGTTTCTCCTCACCTCAGCCCTGAATGATCAACATTTTTTCTGAAGACATTCCCTCATGTTATAGATGCTTCAGCAAGGGAAAAGTAACCCTGTATAAAGCCTTGCAAGGACATTCAGAATCTTGTCCATTTCATTGAGATCAGCTCCTGTACTAAATGCTAGAGAGTATAGGCCCAATTTACATAGCATCTCCTCATAGAATAATGATGCATGGTGGCTCAGTGCCTAAAGATAAGTGTGTGTTTTAAAAGTGAGCAGCCAGGACCACTCAAGTACCAGCATATTTGACTGTGATAGGTGATTCTGTCTTTATCAATAAGGTAAGTCTTGAACTAGCTTCATTAAAGCACCTGATCTGCTGTTGCCCTCCAACTACAGCAAAGTCCCTGTTATCTGGATTCCAAGTGTCATTTCAATGTCAGATGCCAACTGCATGAGAAATCTGGATAGTAGCAGTCCAGCCAAATAAGAACCTTCCAATGATCACAGGGCATCCTAAAGCACATTCCAATCAACAAAACACTCTGGAAATACAGCTACTGTTATAGTATTGAAATGTAGCAACCAACTTGGGAGGCAATGACCTAGTGGTGTTATCGTTGGACTATTAATCTGGAGACCTAGATAATGTTCTGAGGGGGACCCATGTTTGAATTCTGCCACGGCAGAATGGTGGAATTTGAATTCAATAGAGAACCCAATGATGACCATGAATCCATTGTCTATCGTCGGAAAAACTCATCTGGTTCACCGCTATCCTGGGGAAGGAAACTGCCATCCTTACCTTGTCTGGCCTACATGTGACTCCAGACCCATTGCAATGTGGTTGGCTCTTAACTGCCCTCTGGGCAATTAGGGATGCACAATAAATGGTGGCCCAGCCAATGACACATACATCCTATGAATGAATATTAAAAAGAAACTTGTGCACAGCGAAGAAATTATTGTTTTCTTCAGTGACTTTGGTTGAAAGGTAGATCTTAGCTAGGACACCAGAAGGAATGAGCCTATTCCTCCTTGAAATAGTGCCACATGGGAGAAGGTAGGTTGACCTGAGTTTCTTATCCAAAAGAGGGCACTTCTCAACCCTGCAGCACTAAGTCAGTACTGCACTGCAGGATCAGTTTAGATTTTGAGCTTACACACTACAGTGGAACTCACAGCTGAATCTGGATTATGGTTTGTGGGTTCTAGTATGAACTCGCCATACTGCGCCACAGCTAAAACAGAGCTGCCCATTCTGCACGACTAAATGCTTGCTTACGATGTCTAACAAAACAGACATTTTAAACCCAAAGTGAGCAAATTGGGCCATATTAACCTGAAACGGATCTGTTGCACTTCAGTTTTGAATCTGTCTCAGCGGTTATTCTCATTTCTACCATGGCAAATTTTATCTATTTTCAACTTTCTTGTACTTCTGAGGGTCACAGGACATCAGACGGGAAAAATCTGTATTGCCCATCATCCGCTGCCCACTTCGCTTAACGTTCCAAATATAATTAACACCAAGACTTGACTGAAAATGTAGGTTAAACTTAGATTATTATCCCACGTTTGCATCTATCTTGATTTTGAATACAGTAAACCTGATGTGACCTGATAGAAAAAAAATTCAATCTTGGAGTGTTATTGTTCTAATTTTAGTTCTGCGCTGCAGCTGCCAAGTCAAACAGTCTGAGTGTTGAGCAGTAATTTCTCACTCCCATTCTGTGCAACTTGCAACAATTGTAAAATTCTTGGAAAGAGAGTACAAAGAGTGTAATTTATAACAATGACAATAGAGAACATCTGCAGCACGGAAGGAAATGTTTTTTCTACTCTCCTTGCACAACGCAAATACAACATCTTCCTGGCTCCCCAAAGCCTGTCCACCATCTACAAGGCATAAGTCAGGAGCATGATCAAATACTCCCCACTTGCCTGGACAGGTGCAGCTCCGATAACACTCAAGTAGTTTGACACCATCCAGGACAAAGCAGCCCGCTTGATTGGCACTACATCCATAAGCATCCACTCCCTCCACCACCAATGGCTCAGTAGCAGTAGTGTGTACCACCTACAAGATGTAGTGTAGAAATTCACTAAAGATCTTCAGACAGCCGTCTAGAAGGACAAGGGTGGCAGATACATGGGAACACCACCACTACTTGCAAGTTCCCCTCCAAGCCACTCACCATCCTGACTTGGAAATATATTGCCCTTCCTCCACTGTTGCTCGGTCAAAACCCTGGAATTCCCTCCCTAAGGGCATTGTGGGTCTACTTACAGCTCGTGGGCTACAGCCGTTCAAGAAGGCACCTCACCACCACCACAAGGGCATCAAGGGACGGATGATTAATGTTGGCCCAGACAGCACCATCTATGTCTCAAGCAATGAAAATTTAAGAAATGAATCAGCTTAAACAGGTTAGACTTTAGTTATGTACAAACATGCTCCTACAACATCCTTCAACACAGGACAACATAATGAGGGAATGAACATTACTTGTTATGAAAGCAAGATCCTTACCTGCTATTGAACTTCAAACACGACGGAGCAGGAATTCATTTCAGGTGATGGTTATAAGGAAGGGAAGCTTTCTTATAATCAGCTGGCTGTTCTAGTTATTTTCAACCTGTTTGGATAGTTTCTGACACACATCCAGGGCAGGTGAGACTTAAACTTATGTCTTCTACCCAGAGGTGGAGACACTATAACAGCATCACAAGAATCTTTTGGCTGGCTGTTCGAAAGCAGCAAATATTAAGTTTTGTCGTATTCATTTATGGGATGTGCACATCATTAGCTCAGGTTTCCCCTGAGAAGGTGGTGATAAGCTGCCTTCTTAAACCGCTGCAGTCTTCCTGCTGTAAGTAGACCCACAATGCCCTTACAGAGGGAATTCAGGATTTTGACCCAGCAACAGCAAATGAATGGTGATATATTTACAAGCCAGGATGGTGAGTGGTTTGGAGGGGAACTTGCAAGCAGTGGTGTTCCCATGCATATGCTGCTCTTGTCCTTCTAGATGGAAGATGTCATTGGTTTGGAAGGCGCTGTCTAAAGATCTTTGGTGAATTTCTGCAGTGCCTTTTGTAGATATTATACACTTTTGCCACTGAGCATCGGTGGAGGGGGGAGGCGGGGTGTGGATGCTTGTAGATGTAGTGCCAATCAAGCGGGCTGCTTGGTCTTCAATGGTGTCAAGCTTCTTGAGTGTTGTTAGGCAAGTGGGATATATTCCATCACACTCCTGATTTGAGCCTTGTAGATGGCGGACAGTCTTTGGGGAGTCAGGTGGTGTGTTACTCGCTGCGGTAATCCCAGCCTCTGACCTGCTCTTGAAGCCACTGTGGTAATGCGGTGAGTCCAGCTCAGTTTCTGGTCAATGATAACCCCCAGGATGTTGACAGTGGGGATTCAGTGGTGGTGACAACATTGTTTCTTACTGGTGGTGGTTATAGCCTCACATTTGTGTGCCGTGACTGTTACTTGCCATTTGTCAGCCTAAGCCTGGATATTGTCCAGATCTTGCTTTTCCAGCAACTTTATTATTGTCCAGATCTTGTTGCATTTAAACATGGACTGCTTCAATGTGAGAGAATGGTGCTAAACATTGTGCAATTGTCAAGAGCATTCCCACTTCTGACCTTATCTTGGAGGGTAGGTCATTGATGTAGCAGCTGAAGATGGTTGGGCTGAGGACACTACCCTGAGGAACTCCTGCAGAGATGACCTGGAGATGAGATGATTGACCTCCAACAACCATGACCACCTTCCTATGACTCTTGCCACCAGAGAGTTTGCCCCCGATGCCCACTGATTCCAGTTTTGCTAGGGCTCCTTATTGCCATATTCAGTCAAATACAGCCTTGATGTCAAGGGCTGCCACTCTCACCTCACCTCTGGAATTCAGCTCTTTCATTTTTCATGTTTGAACCAAGGCTGTAATGAGGTTAGGAGCTGAGTGGCCCTGGCGGAACCCAAACTGGGCGTCACTAAGCAGGTTATTTCTGAGCAGATGCTGCTTGATAGCACTGTTGATGACACCTTCCATCACTTGACTGATGATCGAGAGTAGACTGATGGGGCAGTAATGGGCCAGGTTGGATTTGTCCTGCTTTGTGTGTACGGGATGTACTTGGGCAATTTGCCACATTGTCAGGTAGATGCCAGTGGTGTAACTGTACTGGAACAGCTTGGCTAGGGCAGCGGCAAGTTATGGAGCACAAATCTTCAGTACTATTGCCGGAATGTTGTCAGGACCCGTAACATTTGTAATATCCAGCATCTCCAACCATTTCTTGATATTAAGTGGAGCGAATCGAATTGGCTGAAGACTGATATCTGTAATGCTGGGGACCACTGGAAGAGGCCAAGATGGATCATCCACTTGGCACTTCTGGCTAAAGATTACAAAAGATAAGGTTGAAGTTTTCGCAGCACTAATGTGCTGGGCTTTTTCATCATTGAGGATGGGAATATTTGTGGAGCCTCCTCCTCCAGTGAGTTGTTTAATCATCCACCACTGCTCATGACTGGATGTGGTAGGTCTGCAGAACTCAGATCTTATCCATTAATTTTGGAATAACTTTGCACTGTCTATCACTTTCCGCTTATGCCAGTTGGCATACAAGTAATACTGTTTGGTGGCTTCGACAACTGGACACCTTTTCTTCAGGTATGCCTGGTGCTGCTCTTTACATGCTCTCCTGCACTCTCCATTGAATCTAGTGTGATCCATTGGTTTGATGGTAATGATTAAGTGGGGATATGCCAGTCCAAGAGGTTCAAGAAGAATGTGTTGGAGTATAATGCTGTTGCTGTTGCTGTTGCTGTTGATGGCACTGCGGGCCTCATGGATGCCCAGTCCTGAGTTGCTAGATCTGTTCAAAGTCTGCCCCATTTAGCACGGTGATAGTGCCACACAACCCAATGGAAGTTATTCTCAATGTAAAGGCAGGACTTCGTCTCCACAAGGACTGTGTAGTGATCACTCTTACCGATACTGTCATGGACAGATGCAACTGCAGCCAGCAGATTGGTAAAGATGAGATCACGTATGTTTTTCCTTCTTGTTGGTTCCCCCTCCACCTGCCGCAGACTCAGTCCTTTGGGACCTGACCAGCTCAACCAGTATATTGCTGCCGAGCCACTCTTGGTGATGGACATTGAAATCCCCCACCCAGAGTACATTTTGTTCCATTAAATATAAACAAATGACTGATCCAACCCTGTTTTGCATCATCACTCAATATGAGTTTTTACTCTTGGGGTTGATTTTGTAATGAGACTGGTGGCACACCCATTATCTGCTCCCAGCTATGCAATCCATCAAGTTTTATCCCAGTGATTACCACCATGATGCATCAATCTGTTAACTGCCTTGCACCTCAAGGGGAATTTGACACTAATTGAGTAGGTATCAAGAGTAGGAAGAATAATTGGAATTTTAAAGGTAGCTTGAGAGGCAGCAAGCCTGGAGAAAATGGAGGAGTGAGCTGCAAGGTATAGGGTCTCACCAGATGTCTTCCCACCCCCATGCAATTTTGTCAGCGGTGGGAAAATTGACAGATTGGCTATCTGCTGAGGCCAAACTGAGCCATTTAATTGGTCAATTAAGGGCCCACTTCCAGCCTTGCCACCATGTTCCTCATATCATGAGGCCTATTGGCACATTCGAAGACCACCCAGTGAAACCTAGTGATCTGCTCGTAGACTCTGGGGTGGATCCTCTTTCTTGGCCATCCACGGCAAACGGAAGATACTGGAATTTGCCGTCATCCGAAGGTAATAACTGCCTACCACAATGGAATCACCACTATCATACCACGTGGGATCTTAGACTAAGACAAACATAGAAAAAAACTAGCTGAGAGGTTGAATGCAAATTTATCTGACTCTTCTCCTAAATATTTCTTACACACAGTACAGTAAATCCCTCCCTGCAATGACATGTAAATCTGCATAGACATATGCAAATAATTACATTTACTTAATCCATTTTATTTAATCCTAACGTACTAACCAATAATATCATAATATTTCCCTTCCCTTAAAATATTTGTATTTTTCATGATAATTGCAAGCAAATAGGCTCTTGTGGTGAGAAGAAGAGGATAATGATGAACACTATTTACATAGAACATTTAACTGCACGACAAATACATGTCAATCTACTCCTCAAGGTGTTTCTATTAGCTGACTCAACCAAACTTGCCACAGGTACTCAAGGTCATGCTTCTCAGTTGTCTGTTCTTTCATCCTGAAGATTACATTGAGTGATGAATGATTTTTATTGTCACGTCTATTTTACAGTGAGAAATACAATAAGATAGTAAAAAGCTTTCATTTGTTGCCACAATATGGTGCCATTTTGATAGTTTAAGAAAGAGAAAATATATAGCGTAAAGAGAAGACCATCTTCATTCAAAGTCCTCAAATATTGTCGGCGATACTGCTCAGTCCCCCCTTTTGACAACTGACAGAGTCCTGAGGTCTATTCCTATTCCTTCTATTCTTGCAGCATCACCCCAATTGATGTTATCATCTCATAAGACTCTGGGTCCTCGTAGCCATGCCACTTCTTCAGGTCATACGTCTATTCTTGTGCATGAGGGTCCCTCACATTCTCGTCAACGTGAAGTGGCGGTAATTTGTTCCTCAGATTGGAGACAAGTTGAAAGTGGTGACCCCCCCCCGCCCCACCCAGGAGTCAGTGTTGGGACCCTTTCCTAAGACAGCTGGATATATATTTGAAAGTGACGAATTTAGAGGGCTACCCAGATAGGGTTGGAGGATGGGACTAGCTGGTTAGCTCTCTGGGGAGCAGGTACAGAACCAACAGACCGAATGGCTTCTTTCTGTACTGTAAAGTTCTATGGTTCTAATTTCACAAACTTTCAGTGATATACCTGAATAATTACAGGATTATGCAGAACCCCACCTTAATAAAAGTCCAAGACTGACCCACACCTCCGGAAGACAATTTATTTCCAAACGATAGTATGTAAATTGGTCATTCATATCAATTATTCATCAAGAGTCAGTCAATTACAAGGTCCAGTAACGTTACTTGAGACAGGGAAACCGGCGCTTATATCAATATAACGCACCCAAATTACGCAAAGCGATTAATTCTTGTTGCATGAGGGTATTTGGGGAACACCTTAGGCGATAAAGTGCTGCTTAGAACTTATCCAACCGACGGACAGTGTAATATCATTTTCCCTTAATATCCCGTTTAAATCTTCAAATACAAAGATAGACAATTATGATGACAATAACACTGCTGAATCCCAGGAATAAACATAAACGGCACATATGCCCTTGAAAAGGACAGATAGTAAATCTCAGTTAACATTAAATTATATGCTCATTTTTAATTTATTTCATCAGATACTGACAAACAAAATAGCAACCGATATTCAATTTACCAAAACCACAGCAAATAAGATCCTATTGCAGCTCAATTTGATTCACAGGAACAAAAAGGCACGCTTAAGTACAGCCAACTGTTGTGCCGTTTCAGAAACTGAAAAGTAGAAACGAATTTACGAGGGGATCCGTTGGCACGCAAATTCTACTCACTTACCAGACTCTAGGCTCAGGCGAGCCGTCCCTCCAGTAAGTTGGGAACTGTCTGAATGAACGCTCGTTGCAGGATGCCTCAGATATAAACTCCCTCAATTTGACGCCCTCTCTGCGCGCAACTCGAACTGCAGCATGTCATTCTCTTTAAAGCCCGAGAAGCTGCACCTATTTTGCATGTAACTGGGTTACTAGAGAAGCCAACCTCTCACCTCCCTAGCAGTAAACTTTGTTTTATTTTGGTTAGTTTATTAATAGACTCTTCTGAAAACACCGCGACCTCCCACCAAGAAGCAATTTTACACCATTGATGTGTTTTAGTTTGGAGTCAGACTGGTTTTATTTCTAAAGTAGGAATTTATAAAACGTCTTATTGACTGTCTATAAATTGTATGCTTTTTGAACAAAATAAAATGTGTCGCAAATACAAATTCACCCTATAGATTCGCCTGTGTGTGTGTGTGAGAGAGAGGGGGGGGGAACCAGTATGTGTGAGGGGAGAGTGTGTGTGAGTGGGGGGGGGGAAAGAGTGTGAGGGGGGAAGAGAGTGTGTGTGAGAAGGGGCGAAAGAGCGAGTGTGAGTGTGTATGTGTGTGTGAGAGGGGGGGAAGAGAGTGAGAAAGAGGGAGGAGAGAGCGTGTGTGTTTGGCGAAAGGGGAGAGAGAGTGCGTGTGTGTGTGGGGGGGGTGGAGAGAGAGTGTGTGTCTGTGTGGGGGGTGGAGAGAGAGTGTGTGCCTCTGTGTGTGTGTGTTGGGGGGATGGAGAGAGAAAGTGTGTGTGTGTGAGAAAGAGAGAGAGAGTGTGGGGGAGAGATAAACTGTATTACTTCCTAGAAGCAGCTTGTGGTACAGGATTAAACTTGAACAAGAATCATTGGATGGAAGCCAGGAATAAGCACCTCTGGCAATCCTCCTAAACTGCTGACATCAAACCAGTTGCAGATTGGATTATACTTTCTCGAAGATAACTATGTTTCAAGTTGCAGGCAAGTGGAGCTAAGATAAATCCTGGACTTCAAATCATAAATGTGACTCACCACACTCCCCAGTCAGTTGGGTTTTCCACGAGTATCAGTATCAATATCAATACATGAGAATCGATAATATTGATTTATTTTACTGATTTGATTCACTGTAATTTAGCAAAGCATTTGATAAAGTCCCACATGGCAGATGGTACAAAAACATGGGATTCAGGGTAGGCTGGCTAGATGGATACAAAACTGGTTTGGTCATAGAAGACAGAGAGTAGCAGCGGGTGTTTTTCAGAATGGAGATTGGCAACTAATGGTATTCCACGGGGATCAGTCTTAGGTCCTCTGTTATTTGTAGTATATGTAAATGATCTGGAAGAAAATGTGGGTGGTCTGATGAGTAAGTTTGCAGATGACGCAAAGATTGTTGGAGCTGCAGATAGTGCTGATTGCTGTGAAAGGATACGACAGGATATAGATAGATTGGCAATTTGGGCATAGAAATGGCAGCTGGAGTTTAACCCAGACAAATGTGAGGGGATGCATTTTGGAGGATCAAATTCAGAGCTGAATTATATTGTAAATGGCAGAACCCTTAGGAACATTAAGATAAAGATGGATGTGGGTGTACAGGTCCACAGTTCCCTATGACTGGCAACACAGATGACCAGTGATTAAGAAGGTATATGGCATGCTTGCTTTCAGCATCCGGGGAGTGCAGTACAAGAATTGGTAAACCATGTTGCAACTATACAAAACCCTCGTGAGGCTGCATTTGGAGCACTGTGTACAGTTTTGGTCGCCACACTACCAGAAGGATGTGGAAGGATTTATAGAGAACAGGTTCACCAGGATGTTGCCTCGTCTCCAGGGCATTGACTGTGAGGGAAGGTTAAAAAAGACAAGGATTGTTTTCACTGGAAAAATGACAGCTAAGAAGAGAACTGACAGAGGTCAAGAAAATTATGAGAGGCATAGATATGGTGGATAGTCAGAGGCTTTTTCCCCAGGGTTGACATTTCAATCACAAGGGGACGTAGGTTCAAGGTAAGAGGGGGAAGGTTTCAGGGAGATGTGTGAGGGAAGTTTTTCATGCAGGGTGTGGTAGGAGCCTGGATCCACCGCACAGCCAGAGATGGTGGTGGAAGCAGGCACATTGGTGACATTTAAGAGGCATCTGGATGGTTACATGAATAGGGAGGGAATAGAGGGATATGGACTGAATAAGGGCAGAAAGTTTGTTTCTTAGCTTAGTCAGGGTATGGTCATCAGCATATGCTTGGAGGGCTAAAGGGCCTGTTCCTGTGCTGTACTTCCCTTTTGTTCTCTTTGTTTGTTCTCACTTCCATCGTATTATAATCGGTTACAACATTGCACATTACAACAGGGATGATGCCAGCAACATTGGAAATGACAGCGAGACAATGGACCAGAAAGACTATGGAAGATAAAAGCAAATGCCCAGATTTTGCTGCGAACTGGCAATTTAAGAAACAATAGTGGTAGCCCTAACAAATATGTGAAGCATTCACCTTACTGACCGCTAGAGGACGAGCACAACTTCCTGTTGGTTAATTTATGCTGCTCCACTAAATTAAACAGCCACTTGACTTCAAACTTTTAAATTTCCTGGGAAAGGCATTTTTTCAAAAAAAAAACTCTGCACTGTCAGTAATTGGAATGAACGTAATTTTTTTTTTTAAAAACCTATTTTCTAATAAACTTGTTCAGAGATGTCGTTACATACCACTGGAACAAGGAGGGGCTTGAACCTGGGCATCCAGGTCCCTGCAGCTCACAGGCTCTGATCAAATTGAAATGCAAAAACTAAGATATTTTAATCCACCTGCTCAGAGATGTTATTACACATCACTGGCGCAGGTGGGACTTGAAACCAGGTCTCTTGTGTTCAATGGAGACATTGAAAGGGGATTAGAGGATTATCTAAATATAAACATCACGCATGGTTATGGGAAAAGGCAGTCTAAGTCACAGTGCTCAGAGGACCATTGTACACACAATGGACCATATGGTCTCCTTCTACATTGGACAACCTTGTGATGGTGGGACAGATCCATGCTCTATATCATTTGTCACATGGATGGGAATTCTAACTTTCCATTTCAAGTCATGGACTTGTTTGACATGGTCTCAATGATTTAGGCTGGACACCTGAAACTGGAAGGTATTTTCCAGAGCCTAAAAATAGAATTGAATTTGTGCTAGGGTAACAAGAAGACAGTGAAGATCTACATTTTGCTACTTTTGGGGCAGTCTAGTTCCAAAGGAGTTCTTTCAAGTCCAGGCTTTTGAACAAGGTGAAATGGCTGTGGAACTCTGAAACCACTACAGTACTGCATACTGCCAATGATAAATGGCAGAGAAATTGTAAATGCAGATCAGCAGTACTTCCATTTGCCTAAAGTATACTGCTTTAAGCACAACTTAAACTCCATCCTGAAAGCATTTTGGCACAAAACAAGCCTTTGTAGTAGTTAAGACACGTAGAGGGAAGTTAAACGCTGATGAAGTTAATGGGGGAGGGGGTGGAAATTACAACGATGATGTAAGCAAATGGGAGTGCATTCGTTTTGATAACCATATCCCTAAAAAGGACATAACATAATACTTTCTAAATGGTAAAAAGATAAAATCAGTGAAAATCTTAAGGAACTCGGGAAACAGGTGCTCCCATCATTAAAATTTTATGAGCAGGAATATAATAAAAAAAAAGGGGGGGGGTTGGTTGGTAACCTTTGTAGCTAATGGCATAAAATACAAAGTGATAAAATTATGCTGAAGCTGTATAAAACAATACTTAGACCATAGCTGGAGCAGTTTCTGGCTCCATACCCGTGTATATATGGTACTGGCCTTGCAGCAATGATTTACCAGAATGATAACTAGATTCCACAGGAAAGCTAAGGGCAGAGTTGGCACATACTACAGTTGTATTTCCTGGAATTGAGGGTTAAGGAATGATGATAAAATTTGAGAAATTCAGAATAGAAAAGTGAGAAATTGTTTTCACTGGTTCTAGCACTAGACAGCAATATCTTTACAGTTAGAGTAAAAGTTGGAAGCACTTTCAAGCAGTGGGTGGTTAAAGTTTGAAATCCATGTGCAAATGGGATTTACTTACTTTAGAACAGATGGATAGATTTTTGTTAACCAAGTGGTTTTAGGGGATATGGAGCTAGGCACAAATCAGTCACTATTCAAATTGAATGCCAGAAGTGGCTCAAGGGGTTATAATGAATTGAATCTTTGAGGAGGGCAATCAGTCAGTTCTGAAGAAGAGGACTCGAAACGTTTGACCTCCTTCCTCTCCACAGATGCTGCCAGACTTGCTGAGCTATTTGAACAAGTCTTTTTTTTTAACCCTTTACACAGTCAATTGTCACTTAGTTCTGTTCTTCTTACCCTGGCCTGGACTTTTAAATTGAATACCTCGAAAATCACATAGCATATCTGATCTTGGAACCTTCCAGCACTACACAAGGACAGCGTTGAAGGTCAAGATTTGTTCCTTTTTACAGCAGTAGCTGCTGTATTCTGGGGTTTAACTGTCAAAGTGCTTTTGGGAACTTTATGGAGAAAGGGTACGTGTTTCAAATAGATAGTTAAGGGAGTAAAGTGCTTGGTGGGGAGGTAAGTGTGTAAGGTGCCACGTAGATGGGTAGGTAGCAGATGGGTAAGGAGTTACAGGTGCAATGTGGGTTTCACGCCAGGTCGGAATGGGGATGTTTGGTGAGGAGTCAACAGTACAGATACCCAGAAGTTAGAATAGGTTCAATCCGTCTAGCTTCTCCAGCATATCTATTCAGACAGGAGATGCAAAACCCTCCAAAATCTCCTACTTTGACTGTGCTGTAGATTTGAGGGTTCCAGCAAGTGGGTGATTGTCCATCAGATGTTTAAATGCATATTCGGTATATTGAGACTTCAAAAGGATCCTGTAGCACATCTTTTACAGTACATTACTGCAGTAGCCAACTTCCAACTAGACAATCTAAGCCTGTGGTCCATGCTGTACTAAACATCTGAGCTATGTTAACTACAATATTTTACAATCAAAAACTAAGTTATGATATGCATTAATCGCAAATCATGCATTTCAGAGATAAATTATTGGTTAATGAAATTTATTTTAATTTTTATATTAATATGAAAACCATCCTAATAATTACTTACCCAGGGAATATGTTTTATTTTCCAAGGCTCTTTAAAATTTTCCCACTTTTTGTAAGTAATATTATCCATACTCTTTAGACCAGACTTTGGAAGTGGAACATTCTCTTTCTGTGTTATGTCATCTATCACATTTCCTCCATTCAGAAGGATCACAATAATGGTACTGTTTTCCTAATATTTTCAGACTTGAATAAGCAAGCCTAGGGCAATTGAAAATGTATGTCCATTTAGTTTAATTTCCTTGTATTAATACCACGAGACCAAAGAGACTAATGTTGGAAGATGAGAGGTAAGAGATTAATGTTTATGGTGGTAATTTATCCTCAAAGAAAACTGCACCTACAGTAAAGTGAATATTAAATTACAATGTATCATATTGATGGTAGTAGAATTAGATCCAGGCACCATAACTTTCATCAAGCAAAGTATAATCATAAACCAACAAGAGGATAAAATCCATCTTCACATTTTAATACTGCCAAAATGACCAAAAAAAAGGGAAGACAGACAGCTGTCTAAAAAGACAGGTTTATTTCTTAAACATTGAAGTTTATGAAACATACTGTACACTATAACATATATACACAGTCTCAAGATTGGTCAAAGGAGTCCATGCATGCAAAATGTAATACAAACTATTTACATTTGTAGGCTTCATAAAAGAAAACATATTTGGTAAGTTTAACAATTGAATTCATGGTACAGACAACTAAAATTACAGAAATATACAGAATTTTGAATTAAAACAAAAATAAAAACATTACATGAAATAATCTGTGGAATTATAGGGAAATAGGACATTTGTAACACATTTATTTACATCAGTTTAGACAATCTTTTGTATTGCAAGAAACAAGTGTTCATATTAAACAGCTTTATGCTTCTGATTTATAACTGCAGTTGAAATGCCATTACCAAATTTTCAATTGCTCAAAATCTGTTTTTAGTTGTAAATAACAAGTTTTCCACTAGTATTCTCAATAAATTAAATGTGGTAATTAGTCTTTATGAATTTTGTTTGTAAACATTTCATAAACATTAAAATTTCTATGTACATCCAATAAGAATCATAGGGCAAACTGACAAATGAGTCAATATTTGTATCTGATTATGCATTTCCATAACAGAATCTTAGAGTTTGGTCACTTTGCCTCATTTACCCTACTGCCATATTTTCTCAGTTGAAACTTAGGTCGCTGTGATTTTGATTAAACTATACCATTATCCATAATTATAAATCTTAACATTGAAAACCTGTTAAAAACAACATTTTTATTTTGCTTTGAGAGTTGGTGAGGTCCTCTCTGTTCATGTAAAACTTTGAAACAGGATTAACTACAAAAGAAAAAACCTTGACCTAAAATTTAACAATACTACAAATCCAGTTTATTATTTGTGCAAAAGTTTGTTCCCTAATTATGTATGAAATAGTCACAAAAGTGCTCCAGGCTTGGTGAAATGCTTCTTATAACAAATATGTTCACTATTTAAATGATATGCCGGTTTTCACAAAACCAGCCATTTATACAGGAAAATATGCTTGTAGGTGCACGAATAGTAAAAAGAAAAAAATATTACTAAATTAGAGATCTTTCTGCAGTTATTTCACAATCTGTAAACTTCAACATTCTATAAAACATTAATATAAAGCACATGCTATTTTTGTGAAAAAAATCTTACCCATAATTGAATTCTATTTTGACAGAACAAAGTTTTATGAATTACATACCCTTCATTTCATCTCATCCCTGCCCCTCACTTTCAAAGTTGATACTTGTATTTTCTAATCAACTTGTTCAGAGATGTTGTCACACATTGCTGAAGCAGGTGGACTTGAACCCATGCCTCCTGGTTCAGAGGTAGGGACACTATCATTATTCCACAAGAGCTCTACATATCCAAACTTTGATGCTAAATAATTTCAGGAATGGACTTAACGTATATCACTTTATGCCAATAGCCTAAGTCACATTGACAGTACATCTCTGGAATGAAAAAAGCGCTGTACTGGGAGATGTAAGTGACTATAGTTGTTTTGAGCACAGTGGTAAAAATGTTTTACTTAGCCACTTTAAGAGTTTTGACAGTAGAATTTGTGGAAGGAGGTGCTATATCATTTAGTGCAGAGATGAATGATGGGCCTAACTTGCCTATGCACAGGAACATTCTCTTCGAGAGAGCTAGCTTTGCTTCAGTTCAAATATGATTTCTGAAATACTGCCGTATTTGCAGTCTCAACAATATGCTTATGTTGTTCTCCTTCCAACACATGAAACTCTCAACCAAAACTGTACAGTACAATAAAGATTAGTTCAAAAAATCTGCAAATTCAAAGCTTAAATTGTATATTGCTAACCAATAATGAGCATTCACAAAATGTTATTCATTGTCTATTTGAAGTAAATTTAATCATTTGTAAATTTTCTGTGAAGCTAAGTGATTTTTGCTGCATTCTGAAGTATAATGATGAAATTTCATCTAAAAAAACTTAAAATTAAATAAATTAAAAATTTATATTTTCTGAACAGTTAAAAAGACTTAAAACTTTGTACTAAAATATATGTAAACAAAATCATACACCAAATTAAATAGTTGGAAATAAGCTTAAGCTTAAAAAAAAGTCGAGGCACAATTTAAAAACCTATACAATTAAAATTTATAAACAGTTCCTTTGATAAAATATGCCAGCTTCAATATTTGTGTGCTGTATTTACTTCTGTTTGAAAAACAATATAATCTTTTGGCAAACAAAAGGTACACCAAACTAAAACTGAACATTATACAGTAGTTAAGTACATTTCATTTTCACCAAGTTACATTTGATTGCATAAAGTTGTCAGCTGAAAGGTAATAAGGTTACTACTATTACTTTTAGCATTATTCTGACCCCATAGTTTCAGATAAAACTTTGCATGGTACTAAAGTTGTCTGTGTGGTTGATAACAAGGCTGCAGACTTTAGAAAGATAACAATGGACTAGTCAGTGGACAAAACAGTGACAAATCGAGTTCAATCTAGAGAATAGTGAGGTTAGGGAAGGTTAAGAAAGTCTCCTTTAAAGGAATACATAATCAATGGTAGGATACTGGAGAATGTAGAGAAAAAGCCCTGAAGTATGTGGCCTCAAATCATTGAAGGTGACTGGACAGGTCAATAATGTAGTCATTAGGACATATGACATATTTATACTTTATCAGCTGTAGCATAGGATATTAAGATCTCGGTTGAAACGCTGGAATTGCACGAAGCACTGGTTAGGTCATAGCTGTAATGTAAGAAAGATCTGATTGTACAAAAGATAGTACAGAAGAGATTTGAGAGAATATTTCCTGGACTATGAGATTTTAGCGATGAGGAAATATTGGATAGGCTAGGACAAAAACAGATATTGATGGAGAAACTCAGCAGGCCTGGCAGCATCTGTGGAGAGAAAACAGAGTGAACATTTTAAATGCAGTGAGCCTTGAAGAACAACAACTGGACGCAAAAATTAACTCTTTTCTCTCCACAGATGCTGCCAGACCTTCTGAGTTTCTGCAGCAACACCTGTTTTTGTTTCAGATCTCAGCATCTGCTGTTCTTTTATTTCACAGGCTAGGCACACTTTCTTTCGAACAAAGGTGGCTGAGTGCAGACCTTACAGAAATGTATAAAATTATGAGGGGAGTGGATAAGGTGGATAGGAATTCCCTATTCCCTTTGATTGAGGTACCAATAACCAGGGCACAAATTTAGGGGAAGAACTATGGGTTTAGAGGAGATTCGAGTGGAACTATTTTCACCCAGATGGTGATGAGGACTTGGAGCTTTGTGTGAAAGGATGGTGGAGGCAGTGGCATTTAAAAGTGTACTTGGATGTGCACTTTTAAGTACTGCAGCCTACAAGGCTACAGACCAAGAATCAGAAAGTAGGATTACGCTGGAAAGCTCCATGCAAGTAGGGCTAGACATGGCTGAATGGTCTCCTTCCATGCTACAAATTTCTAAGATCTTGTGAATCTAAATTTCCATTTACGGAATATCACCTTCACGATAGTTACAAACACAAATTGTATTAAATAATAATAAAATAGTATAATACGGTCATGAAGAGATAAAATTCATCGCAGTCTAGAGAATACAAATGGTTTTCTGTTCTGCAACTTTTAGATTTGTATGATTACAAAATTTCAGATTACACAAAACATCAAAAATGGAGAAAAGGCTAATTTCATTTGCAATATTTCACAATTTACCACACTTACAAAGTCTACATTGTAAGTCACCAAACACCCTGAAATGTTGGGCATGGTTTTGAGGCAAATTACAAGTGTTTATGAAGCATCTCCACTTACATCAATTCTAATTGTGCAAAGGGCTATAGCAACCTGCATCAGAAGCTGGATAACTTACATTTTATTGGCCTAAACCTGCATGTCACATTAGTAGCTCTTATCACTTCCCACTGACGATCTTCAAGAGAAGACTCTTGTTAAGTACCCGCATATTTTAGTGTTCTCCAACTCCCAAAGTACAAGCACAGGGCAAACAATTGGTTTTCTGCAATCAGTAGCTGATGGCTCACCACTTGACCACTCCTGCAAAAGCTCCAATGAGGAATACAAATAATATATGTTCCTAGATTAGAGGGATTGGATATGTTACACTGTCTTCATTGCCGACATGTCAGTATCATGGAACTCCCTACGTGGGACTATCACAACAAGGACTACTGCGGTTCGAATTCAATGCCAACATCTTTTCAGGCTAATTTGGAATGAATAATAAATGTAATCTTCACTGATTCACACTGTGAATAAATGAGGAAGAACTTTAATCTCACAAACATTTCATTCTACACTGACATTTCAATGCTGCATACTAGTTACTGAATTATCCTGAAAATGTTTCTTTGGCATTTCATTTATGATATTTTATATTTTAAAAAAATGTCTCTAGGCTTATATGTTTAGCTGTATATTAGAAGGAAGAAGCAAGTACTTTTCCTTCTGGAGAAATTAATCAAATCTGCCCATTGTTCTGAAATAGAAAATGCAGAAATAGTTTAGCTCCTCAGTGCTGGTATCCTGAGGAATATAAAGTGTTACCAAGTAATTCAGTAAAAGGTCATTCTTGCTTCTAACATTTTTTTGCAGAACATACAGTTTCAAAAACCGACAGTCATATGTAGCCCTCTAGTGGATCAGGAATGTGCAAGAACGGTGCTATCAGGTTTCTCATTCTAGATTAACACCTATTAACCAACTATCAATAATATTTCAGATATAACTTTGTTAAATGCTTAACAGTAGTCTAAAATGGAAAACCGGGACTACACTTGCTTTGTTTTTGAGCACCTAGAAAGTTTACCAACATAAATGGGAATACTTCATTTCTAGAGATTTTCAAATTAAGAATTCATGGTTACTCGGAGTGCAACCCATCCATATACAACTGCTTTTGCTTGCTCATTAGAAGTTAAATCCCACACTGTTATTTTCCTTGGTTTCAGACTCTGCTTTCAGATAACTGTGGCTAACACTGGCATGTTCCTTAATCATCTGGTAATTGCTTGGAAAGTAGGAAACATCCCAAAGGTCTGTTCAAAGTCCATTTTTATTTTACTGGGCTTTTTGGGTGAAGGAGTAAAGTTGTATACTACCTCTATAACCAGAGAATACTAGACAACTAGAAAGTGAGCACTTGCTCAGGAATTCACTCTCCATGAATGATGGACCTGAGTTAGGAGGACAATTTAATAATGAATTATAGTATAAGGTATTATTTTTCCAAAGTAGCATTTTCACTCTATAAATGTATTTAACCTCCATTAATATTCAAAAAAAAAAAAATGCTGCACCAATTGGATTTTCTCCTAGTTTTGGTGACTCAAAGCTAATTTTGCTTGGGCCTTAAGCTTTTGGCTGAAATCTTATTAAAGGAGTGTTTGGATCTCATAAGTTTTAATTCTTACGCACATATAACCCAGGTGTTGGTGAAGAATCAAAAGACCAGTGAAAATTGAGATATATAAAAGCATGAAAGATACAAAGAAATACTAAACAGTTTTTGTTCCATCGGGAAGGCCAGAACCCTAAACTTTGCACATTAGGAGCAGGTGAAAGGTTCAGCGAAGGAGAATTTACATTGACTGAATGAATAATAACCACTGCGCAGATCAGCATGAAGATGCTAGCAAATACAGAGGCTCTCAAAAACAGAGAACATTAATTAGCATTTGCTTAGTGGCATAAAACCCAAAACTGAAGAAAACATGTCACTCTTCTGACCTGCCCATGTGTAAGCCTACATCCTATATACATCAACCACATTCTATTTTCTTAGAGAAAGGTTGTGAAGTCACCAGTACTAAAGATTTCCCACGGGTAGGAATCAGAAGCTACTCTGGATTTGAAAGTGGGGAGTGAAGTGTAATGCAGAGATTTTATGCTTTGGCAAATGCCTTTTACAGCCTGTCAGGACTGATGCATGCTTACTGCCAGCTGTAAGGCCTACTCAAGACTGTGTTACATCTCATTGAATGGCACTGGCCTAACATTAACATCAGGTCACACTCTAGCCGGATACGGTGTAAGGTCTCTTTGCTCAAACACCCTGCCCTAGTAGAAATTCTCACAGCTTTTACATCCATGTCAGGCAGCAAATAATTTTGATTTGTATAACTCCTATAAACTTGTGTTAAAGTCTGTTTTATTAAACTGCTTATTGATATTTTCAATATTAAGTGACATACAGTAAATGCCAAAGCCTGAAAGGCATCATTTCCAATTATTTTGTGTCATTAGCAAGTCATTGTTTCAAAGATAAAATATTGCAGATGCTGGAAGTCTGAAATAAAAACAAAGTTCTGGAAATACTCAGGTCAGGCAGCATCAGGTAACAGGCTGCAGACCCAAAAGGTTGGCTTGGTTTCTCTCTTCACAGTGATTGCCAAATACTCAGTATTTCCAGCATTTTCTGTTTTTATTCTAATTTCAAAAAGCTGGCATACTTTACAAATTCAAGTAGTTTGAGCCAACAGGAACAGTCATGGAGGTCTTGTATTTTAAAAAGGCTCAATATAAAAAAAAAAAATTGTATGAACCAGTTGCTGAAACTGGCACAGAAAACCTAATAGCCCTGAGAAAATAATGGCACTAGTGGGCACCGATTAAAGTTAAATTTACTGACCAACTCTTAAACCTAAACTAAAGTCACAAACATGACAGAGCAATGAAAAAAAACTCCTTATGTTAAAAAAAAGACTAAAGATCTCTCCAGCACTGAATATCTTTTCCCTTGTGGTAACACAAGGTCAAGTTTGATTAGAAGTGAAAGTTAGTTTAGCTACTGGCAGGAGGAAATCATCTGAATACTATGAACAATTAAATAGTGTTGAGAGAATGATTTTTTCTCTTAAATCTAAATAGAGGGAGCTTCCTACCTGATGACAGAGATCAAAAAAATGACAAAACATTGTATTCTGAACTTTCTAGCATGGCAGGTATGGTTAGCTGGATGTAAATACGGTACCTGACAAAACAGATAAGCATGGATATTTAATCAAACTGCTGGCTTAGGTAGCGAGAGCTGTTGCATTGGATTTTGAAAGAAAATGGCTTAACTACCACTACAGCAAATACAATAACTTATTTTAACCTTGACTGTCGACCAAGAATATTAATTACACAGCAGATAATTGTGTGTGTTTAGATGTAGGTAGTTCAAGTAGAGCTTGCACTGTAGAACCCACTTTCACCAATCCCCTTTCTTCCAGTATATGATGAGGAAGACAAAGTTTATCCTGAAATAAAATTTAAAAAATTAGATTCAAATAGAAGTTTATTCGACACACGTCTGCATGCCAAACACAAGTCATCTCCCAGAGAGTATGCAACAAAAGCCAGTTGCTCAGGCATTCCCACATCTCACATTTAATTGGTCTAGAATCTTTTTCATTACTACTTCGGTATTAAATGTTTTTAAACTTTCTACTTGCTTGCTCAGAATTCAAAGCCATAAGTTAGATTTACCTGTGAAAACAACATTTAATTTTCATTTAATCTTATTTTTCATGATATATTGTTATACATTCAGCACATTCAATGAAATGCCTTACAAATCAATGATTTAAAAAATGGCATTTTTACAGCAAAGGGGAAGAAATGTTAGTTAGAAGCGCACTGGTAGAATTGACAATGTAAAACCTGAAACAAAGTACAGTATAGGAATCCTTTATCCAGTGTAAGTAAAAGAAAATTTCACCAAAAATGTGAATGGTGGTCACCTCATCTCCAAACGATGGGTGTTGGGAGTTAAGTGAGACACAGCCATAGGAATCAAAAATATTTTCCAGCCTGATACAAAATGTGTAATTTAGATATTTCTTTTAAATTGAGGAAAATTAGATTGAAATCACCTAGTCCAAAAATAGATACTGATATAGGCCACTCGGAGATCGTAAGAATTGCCGATGCTGCAGTCAGAGATAACACGTGGAGCTGGAGGAACACAGCAGGCCAGGCAGCATCAGAGGGGCAGGAAAGTTGACATTTCGGTTGAGACCCTTCTTCAGAAATGGGTATATACTGATATAGGCCACCTTTCCGCAGCACTGAGCCACGTAGAGAGTCCATGGATGAAAGGGTGACTTCTGTGATGGCTGCACATACAACCTTCTTTAGTTTCTTACGGTCCTGGGCACATCAGTTGCCATACCAGGCTGTATGTACCTGGACAGTACGCTTGCAATGGTGCATCTGTAGGAGTTGGTGAGGGACCTTATAACACGCCAAATTTCCTGAGCTGCCTGAGGAAGAGGCGGCGTTGTTGTGCCTTCTTGACTGTTGTATCTACATGGGAAATCCGGGACAGGTCATCAGTTATCATCACTGAGGAATTTGATGCTGTTTGCACTCTCAGCCTCAGTTCCGTTGATATAGATGGAGACGTGTTCTCCTCCTTTCTAGTTTTGCCGACGGTGAGAGACAGATTGTTTTCATTGAACCATGTCACCATGCCCTTTATCTCCCTTCTGTATTTTGACTCGTCGTTGTTAGGTATCTGTCCCACTTCGGTGGTGTCATCAGCGAACTTGTCGATGGCGTTCGTTCACAATTTGGCAACACAGATGTAGGTGTACGGGGAGTACAGTAAGGGGCTGAAGACACATCTTTGGGGAGCTCCAGTGTTGAGTGTTATTGTGGAGGAGGTGCAGTTACCTATCCTCACTGCTTGTGGCCTACATGTCAGGAAGCTGAGGATCCAATTGCAGAGGGCAGCGCCAAGACCAAGGTCACGCAGTTTTGAGATCAGTCTGGAAAGGATAATGGTGTTGAAGACGGAGCTATCGTCAACAAGCAGAAATCTGACGTAGGTGTCTTTTTGTCCAGATGTTCCAGGGATGAGTGCAGGGTGAGGGATATGACATCCTCTGTGAATCTGTTATGTCGGTACGCAAACTGTAGGGGATCAAGGCAGGTTGGGAGACCGGAGGTGATGTGGGCCACGACCAGTATCTCGAAGCTCTTCATGATTATTGAATTCAGAGCTATTGGACGATAGACATTAAGTCACACTGCATGTATTTTCTTGGGTATGGAAATGATAGGGGTCTTCTTGAAGGAGATGGGGACTTCAAGCTTGTAGGAGAGAGAAGTTGAAGATGGCAGTGAATACCTTGGCCAGTTGGTCCGCACAGGATCTCAGTGCTCGGCCTAGGACACCGTCAGGGTCCATCGCTTTATGGGGTTGATTCCCAAGGAGACTGATCTGACATCTGAAGTGGTAACAGAGGGAACAGGTGTGTCCTGGGCTGTCAGGCCAGGTGTTGCCACACCAATGGTATTCTACTCAAACCAAGCATAGAAAGGAACTAGGAGTGCTAACATTATTTGAGAAGTGAACAGGATGCCTTGATCCAAACATCGGCATCATATGCTTGCTGGCAGAGTCAGCAGTAAATCCATCCCCTGCTGTGGAACTGAGCAAGAGTTATGGGTTAATTTGATATTCAATTCCATCACTGACTATCTCTACTGACTACTGGGTTCAACCACAATTTGCCATTAGATTTTTGAAGAAATCTCTTCAGCATAATAAAAAAGTTTTTGCAGCAGAGCATTAACAAGTTTCTCAAAATAATTTTCCCACATAAGTATGGTCTGACGATGTTTTATTTATAAGCGTGCGTAACAGATTAGTATTTCCTCAAAAGTGATTGAAGAAAGCTATATTTTCACTTAGTGTTACCTAAAATAATCCAAGTGTATTTCTTGATTTAGCTCTTCACTATGGGAAGTATGGTAACCTTTTAAACAGACCATCCTGGTAACCTAGTTATGATGTACTTTGTAATCAATAGCATCGCTTCACTCAGTGTGCCTGTTATGATTTACCTGAAACAAATCATCTATCCTTGTGCATTGTGTCTTTGCTGTCATCTTTGGTAGTTTGTGTTCTCTCTACATTGCCGGAACTTCCTACAGATTACGTGAAATTGAGCACTGCAAGGGACAAGCTGATGCCAATTATAACCAAGTTCATCGAAAATACAGTTGTTCATTAGCTCGCCAAGCCAGTTGTTCCATGGTGTGCAGACGTTTCATTACCATTCTAAGCAACATAATCAGTGCAACATCTAATCAAAGCATTGGTGCTCTGGTCCTTTCCAAATTTACATGATCCTCTGTTGTGAAGGGTCGTCACTTCCGGTTGTCTTTTTTAGCAGCGGTCTATATACAGGGTGTCTTTCTATCTCTTTGCTTGCGGAGTCCCATGTTGAGAAATGGGCTTCTAGAAATTCCCTTGCATGTCTGTTGTTCACTTGTCCCAGTATAGTCACTTTGTCATAGTCGAACCGATGGCCCTCATTGTCTGTGTGTATCGAGACAAGTGAATATTGGTCATGTCTTTTTACTGCCAACTGATGTTTGTGTATCCTGGTTGTCAGTTTCCTCCGTTTGTCCAACGTAATGTTTATTGCACGGGATTCTGTATATCACGTTAGTCCTGTTTACTGTCGGTATGAGGTCTTTAGCCTTTGATAACATTTGACGCAGTATTGATGTAAGCTTGATCTTATGCAGTCTAAGGAGTCAGGTAGTCATTTCTGATATATTTTTGATGTAGGGTAGCATTACTAGTGTCTTCTGCTGTACCGTGTCCTCTGACCGTTGTTTGTTTTGTAGGCATCTGCGGAACGTCTGCACACCACAGAACAACTCTCCTCAAACTTGAATATATTTCACACCAATAGATTTATTACGATTAGCAGAAGAACTAGTGGCGATAGGAGTAAAAGTCTTTTATGAAGCAAGTGGTTAAGACGTGGCATGCATCGCTCAAGATTCAACTGAGTTATTCAAAACAAGAACTGGAAAAATTATTGGAAGAGAAAAAGATTTATGTTGTTGCAGAGAAAGGAGCTTTAACAGAGCTATCACAGACATGATGGGTCACTTTCTGTGCTGTTACTAAACTAATTCAATGAGTTTAGTGGCAATAGAAAATTCAGATCATAGGAAACTCTATTGCTTCTACATTTCAGTTCAATAATCAGTAAACAAAATCTTACTAGAGAATTAATACTGCTATTGTAATTAAAAATAAATTACAATGTCTACTCTCAGGAAATAGTCTTCTCCTTGTTTGCTTTTGGTTTCAGGAGATTATACATGCTAAAGGTAATGTAAATAGATCAAACAAAGTAAGGGCAATGCATCAGGAGTTAGCCAATATGCAAAATAAAGCTACAAAGGGCACAAGTCAAAACTACTGGTGGTTTCTGGAAGGAATAAAAACACAGACTTGTTGAATTGATGCAACTACGTGATAACACTTGAATAACTGTCATCCATGTCATAAATAATTTTACTAGTAGACTGACAGTTCATTTAAGAACTATGCTCTCGAAGACTAATACCATTGTTACTTAAGATCTAGGAAGAGGAGGATGCAGTTCAGCCCATTGAGCCTGTTCCACCACTCAATATGATTATACCTAGTAAAATTGCAGTCTTAACTCCAATCTTTCTTGCCTGATCCCATAATCTTCACCTTCCTTGCAGGTCACAAATCTGTCCAACTTAGCCTTGAACACATTCAATGACCAAGGCTCGACTGCTCTGTGGAAAGGGAATCCCAAAAACCTACAACTCTCAAAGAAATGCCTCCTCTGCCTTCCTTAGTTTTAGATTTCATCATGAGGAAAACAAGTTCTCAGTTTCTATCCTACTTTACTGTCTTGTACGTTTCAATAAGATTGGATTTTTCTTTAACTCCAATAAATATAGGCTCAACCTTTTCTCCTAAGACAAGCCAACCATTTCGTCCCATGATTAAACCTGCTGAACCTGATCTGGATGGTTTCCAATGTGAATATATCCTCAAGTATGGAGACAAAAAAAAAATACAATACTAAGTGTAGTGTCTCTAAAGCCCTGTGCAGTTGCCTATTTTTATACTTCAGTGCTCACAATAAATTCAAAAACTGAGCTAGAACATTTGAAAAAACTGTAAAAGAGTGCCAAGATTTCTGAAGCTGATTTTACAACACTAGAAATAAATTTATGCCTTGCACGATTTATCAGAAAGACTGTAGCTTTTTCCCTTGAGATGAGACTGAAAAACCTATCTCAAATCTCAACCTGTGGTAAAGCATGCCAACTTCAAATTCAGGCACAGAGTGTTAAATTCCAAGCTTTCACACAGCATTTTTATGAGCGTTATATGGCTTGCACCACAGAAATATACTATATATTACCTCTGGAACCCCCAACTTTCTGCAAGCTTCTAGAAAATTTTCAACATTCCTTCTGCACTTTGCCATACTCAGTTTGGGCTGCAAAGTAAAGAAAATTAGGTCATTATGTTGCAGATTTTATTTCTATAAAATACATGCAAAGCTGCATGAACATTACAGTTTGGTACATATTAATTGACTAATCCATGTAAAGCATCTGAAGTAAAAGCACACATTTCTCTGGTAAGAAAATGGAGAACACCCATTCTTTACTATTTTGTTAGCTTTCCTCAGTTTTAGTTACCTTGTTTGGGGCAGGACACAAGTTCAACATCCACTCTGGAGACTCCACATACAATTTAGATAAAGGAGGAGCTCTTGTACACAGTAGTAATGTTCCTATCACTGGGCCAGGTGGCCAGTAGTTGTCTCATTGAAGTTCCAGCAGAGTTGTCTCATTGAACAGATTGCTTAAAAATCTGTACGATTTAGACCAAAGCTTCAGTGCAGGGAGTGCTGCACTTGTTTTGGACAAGACATTAAACCAAGGTCATATCTGCTGTCTTGGGAGAATGTAAAGATCCCACAACACACTTTAAAGAGTAGAAGTTTCCTTGCCAGTATTCATCCTTCAGTCATATCATTTAAACAGAATATTTGGCCGTCTGCTTGTAGGACCTTGCTGCATGGAAACTGGCAGGTTTGTTTCCCTACATCAAGGATTCAACTGGAAAACGTACATTATTGGCTGCAAAATACTTTGGGACACTTGAAGGTCATGAACTTATGAAACACTGAACTTCGGGGAAGAGTAGGTGATTTGACCCTTCGAGTTTGATCCACCATTCAATAGCCTCCATCTTCCTGACCATCACTCATGGCTCCAGATCCCTCGTCTATCAAGAATCTATTTAACTGAGCCTTGAATAAATTTAATCATCAACCCTTCACTACTTTGAGGCAAACTCATGACTCAAAAAAAAAATCTAAAACTCAGTCTTAAACCTTTTCTTCTGTAGTTCTATTCTCTCCTACAAGAGGAATTATTCACGTCCACACTACGAAAGTTTTCAAGGTCTTACATTTTAATAAGATGACCTCTTATAAACTTTGATCAGTATACACATAACCCATTCATGTTTTCCCCATATAAGGAAGGATTCACCCTAGGTGTGAGATGAACCTTCTCTGCCCTGCTTTTAACTTAATAAAAGTTATGAATGCATGGAAGTTCTTCCTTTTTTTGCTTTTTACAACAAGGTTGTTTCCAAAGTCTGTTGTTGTTTCAGATTTCCAGCAGCTGCAGTTGTTCTCTTTTAGCGTTCTACTAATTTGCACACAAAAGAATAACTTACTTTTGAAGATAAGTTTCAAATCACTTGTTAGATTACAGGAAAACTGAAACAACATCAAGATTTTCAGAGTCTTCATTTGTTAGTCTACGTAATAATCATACGTGTTTTTACCTGTATTTTCATTCTCTTAGAAGAGCTAAAATTACTCAATACTCAAAAATCAATGTGGTAACAACTGCAGCCACCCACACCATTCTGACTGCGCATCACCTTCCCATGATTGCTATTCTCAGTATGGCAGATGTTGAACAATGGAAAATTTGAGGTCTTTCTGACATCATTTGCAACACAGTAACCATTTACTAATCAACATGCTGTAATTTCTAAGGATCGAATGATTAGCTAATTTGGTATTTGGTATTCACTTCATAAATTGCAACAATATAGCAGAGCAGTAAATTCCAAGTATTTTTCACAGAAAACTGCTTAAATCAGGAATTCTGTTTTTAAAAGCATAATAGAAAAAGTTGCATCTTCTCCAGGAAGATTACCTTTGGTCAGTAAACAAAAGTTTATACCTGGTCTTGCATCCATTTTTACTACAATCAAATAAGAGGCCTTTTGCAAAAAGTCTGACAACATGCCAATTTGCAAAGTATGGAGTAAATGAATTTAACAGGGACTGCACAGAGAAGGCCATCTCAACTATTGCAGGAAGGTAAGCCCTGTCCTTGGCCATCTTCTCCTTCTGTCCTGCCCTCCTCAAACTTGAATATATTTCACACTACAGAATTTTTGAATGCAACTTTGTACAATCAGATTAACTCAAGTGACCTGGATAAGACACCAGCATGAACGCCAAATAGTCTGAACAAAGGTTCTCCAACCCAAAATTTGAAATGTTTTTTTTCTGCAGCCAGACCAAGGTACGTCCAATTTTTTTTTTTTTACTTTAGTCCAGAATCTCCAGTACTCTTTTTCCATTCCAAGAGATTTATGATTGGCAGCAGAACTAGTGGCGATATGAGTAAAAGTCTTATGAAACAAGTGGTTAAGACGTGGCATGCATTGCTTAAAATTCAATCCAGTCATTCAAAACAAGAACTGGAAAAATTATTGGAAGAGAAAAAAGTTATGATGTTGCTGACAAAGGAGCTTTAATACAGCCATCACAGACATGATGAGTCACCGTCTGTGTTACTAAACTATGATTTGAATTTTATGAGTTTAGTGGCATATCCAGATTTTCCAGAAATCTTTTGCAATAATTACATTGATAATCCATTACAACTCAAGATCTTACGAGCCCCAGGAAGTCTCCAAACACAAGCAGCTACTAGGGTCATAGATGTTTACAGACACTTGGCCAATCATGTCCATGCTGGTCAACAAAGATCTACCTAAACCAATTCCATTTTCTAGCACTTAGCCTTACAATCTGCAGTAACATAAAAGTGAATACTTAAATACTGCCTAAAAATTATGAGTTTCTAACTCAATCACTTTTCAGGCAGTCAAATTTCATTAGAATTGGGAGAAATATTTGTTAAAACAGCAAATACTTCACCGTGAGTGAACTTACCACTGTTGGCAAAGATGACAAAGAACCACCCCATCCATTAAAGCTGCACCTGCATCTTCTGGTAAAACAACCTTTAATCCCATCACTTTCCTCAACTTTCCTCGTAGCCGCCTTCTTATTTAAAATCTGTGTCCCTTGGTTATTGACTTCCTCCACTATTGGAAAAAGTGCCTACCTATCCATCCTATCTATTCTGCTCATAATCCTGTACACCTCTGTCAGAATCCCTCTCAAACGTCAATGCTCAAGGAAAGGAATCTCATCTGTCCAGCCTTTCCTCACTGGTCTTCCCTCCAGCCTAGGCAGCATCCTGGTAAATCTTCTCTGCACCCTCTCTACTGCGCTCCTGTCATGTCACATTTCGATTTTGCTTAAGTGGTCCCACTGCCTGTCTGCATGCTTCTGGGACCTCTCCAGTTATGCTGCTCTTTTTAACCTCACTGTTGCTGTTTCCAGAGTGCCACACAATTCCATCACTCCACAGTCTGCTTTTATGCAAGGGTTTGACTTCACCCACTTCTTCCAACTTCCATTATAAAAACGCAGTCTCAGTGTTTTTGTAAAAATGCCATCAACAAATGAGTTTATTTCTGGGAGACATCACAACTATTACTCTTACCTACTGGTCATAGTGTGCAGTATTTTAACCTCAATGGCCAAATATATCAAGACTCGGGGTACCCTATACTGAGAATAAGTTGTGAAATGGAGAATAAATACCAAAGCTAGTTAATGCAATCAATTTTAATGGAGCTATCATTCAGCAGTCAGATTTGTTACAAGGTTTAAGAAATCTTTCGACGGGTGTGAATGTGTTCCTTCACACAATATACTTCAAGGTACAAGGAGTGCTAGCATATATTGTAGACATAAACAGGGAGGTTAAAACCATATAGCTCCAATTACAAAGTCGAGTACAGCCAACGTTATGCAAAAATGTTCGATGAAAACTGAACTAGGACAATACTACTCAAGATTTCTTAAAAATTTTGCAGATCATTTCAACTTTTAGGGTTTTCCATTAGATAATTCTGCTATTCATCTAGATAACTTGATACACCCACAGTAGTTTCTAAATGATTCTGAAAAACAGCATACTTTAAAAAGTCAAATTTCGTTAGAATTGGGAGAAATATTTGTTAAAAACAGCACATATTTCACTGCAAGTGAACTTACCACTGCTGGCGATGGGACATGGATGCTTGCCACCGATCGTGGCCGAATATGATTGGCAAGATGACAAAGTACCACCCCATCCATTAAAGCTGCACCTACATCTTCTGGTAAAACAACCTTTAGTCTTAATTCGAGGTTCTATTTCAGAAGAGAAAAGGGTTTATTTAATCTCACTAAAAGCAATAATCCAAAACATGACGTTACTGATTTTCAGTAGTTTACACTAATTTTTTTCACAAATACCATATTAGACATGTTGGACACATGTTATTCACACTCATAACTAACTGGGAAAGTTGTACAGCTATATGTTGACTTATGCTAACGCAAAAGAATCTTCCCTTTCCCAAGTCTTTAAATAATTTCTGATAGATAGCGCAAAGGGCAACCTATTCTTACACAACTAACATGCTTGCAAAATAAGGAGAATGAGCAGGATGAAAAGAATTATTGCACAGAAGAAACACATTCAATTAATAGATATCTTTTGAATTATCAGTGACAAACCTTTTCATCTATTTGCGATGAATAGGCAATTGAGAAAGTAACAGCTATTTTTGTTACCATTTTATATTGCATTGGCAGTTTTACGAATTCTGTATTCTTTGTGCAGCCTTACATGGAGCTAAATACAAATCTAAAATGAACCAACTTAAAATTGGGGGAGGGGGGAGGTGAAGAAGGGTCCAGACCTGAAACATCAGCTTTCCTGCTCCTCTGATGCTGCCTGGCCTGTGTTCATCCAGCTCTACACCTCGTTATCTCGACTTAAAATTGCTTTGTTTTATATTAGAACTGTCCTTTGGTTCAGAACTTTCACCATTAATTTCTTCCCAGCAACCAAGGTATTATGGAAACTATAGATTTCACCCTGCTGTGAATCTATAATAACCAGGAGGCACTGTGATAATCTGTCACAGAATAACCAGGTAGAAAGGGATCAGTTCTGAGCGTTGAGCATGGATAATGATAATTCAGTTTACATGACAAATGGATGTAAAATATACACGGGCCATAAGAAGTGACAGAAGCTAACAAAAATTAATATTTTTTAATAAGCCGTAAGTCATTAGAGAGGTTCTGTGTTCTCCCAGCTGTTTAGGAGATCCAACCTCACTAACAACACAAAAAATAAAAGTAAACTTCTGCATGGAATACATATTTGTTTGAATTTGCTTCAAACTGCATTTGGAGTAAGCCAACTAGCTCTGATTGTCCATGCACTGGAGGCTCAGCCACAGGTCAAGTCCTTGGTATGGTACTACATTTTCAGCTCAGAAACAACTACAAATCTAATATGAAAATTGAGTGGTTAAAACTTCACTATAATTACAAAAACCGAGAAAGAGAAATAAATTTGAGAGGAAGCAGTGAAGCATGGGCAAAGAGTACCTGAATCTTGGGCAAATGGTACAACTCCACCAAAATGAGGAAAAATCAAAATTACCAAGCGGGTTAGCAGACAAAAGAACAAAGTTGATCAGAGCTTGAGAAACTTTTGTGAACTAGTAGATTAACAGCTGTGCAAAACCTACATGGACTCCTGTACTTATGACTAGCGAAGTGGGGAAAATTGTTATCTCATATTAGTCATGATATATTGCTTCAGTCCACAATGATCCAGACTTTCTACTTGCTTATGTTTTTTCAACAAAATTCTCTCCAATTAGGTAAAACAAGTACAAATGCTTGACACCATCCAAAACAAAGTAGCCCACTTGTTTGGCATCTCATTCAAAAATATTCATCCACTCCCTACACCACCAACCCTTAGCAGCAACAGTGTGCACAATCCACAAGATGAACTGCAGTAATTCAAAGATCCTTAGACAGCATCTTCCAATTCAATGACCACTACCATCTAGAAGGACAAGGGCAGTAGATACATGAAACATGACCATGTGCAAGTTCCTCTCCAAGCCACTCACCATCGTGACTTGGAAATATACTGCTGTTCCTTCACTGTCATTGGGTCGAAATCCTGGAACTCCCTCCCTAATGGCATTTAAAGTCCACTTACAGTGGCTCAAGATAGAATCATACCACCACGTTCTCAAGTGCAACTACAGACAGGCAATACAAGCTGGGGCCAGTGGCACCTACATTCAGTGAGTGAATTAAAATAAAAAAATACAATGACACATTCAAATGATATCCACTACAAACTTGATTTGTTTCAATCCCGCACACCATCAAAAACAGCACTGTAAAAGCCAGGCCCATTTCTAAATTGGCCACACGTAGGGCACTTTAATCAGCTTTGATGTTTCCACTAAACCCGCTTTTTCAATAATGCCTTCCATAGGCTCTAAAATTGAACTGGCTACTGACATGCATTGTTTTGGAAGCGTTTGAATATAGTTCTTAAAAAAACTACATATTAAAGTAGCTGACTAGGGTCACCTCTTCATTTGTTATCAGAATAATATGAATATTGTACAGTTTGGTTGCTGCGCTCGACCCGAGTCTGTCATTTCGATTTCTACTTTCTCTCTTTATCCCATCTACACCACTACCTCCCAACTTTTTCCAACTTTTGTTTTTCATTGTCAGGCACTTGCTCCCTTAAATCCTTTCAGCACTGACTACTCTCCCGCTGCAATCCCAAACTAGACTCCCTTGTTTAAGATTCAAAAACTTCTGAAGAACTCGTCTAGGACATCTAATCATTGTTCGTTCCTTTCCTAGTCTCTTGCTGACCTAGCCTACCCAGGGCACCCAAAGGGTAAATTCTTGCTGGTCCAAGTCTCTCCTCCGGCGCTAACCTGGTGAACTCTGTCAGCAAATCAGCTATCAAACCTCTTCTTCTGCATCTCCCTCCAGAATGCTGGTCTAATTGTGAACACAGTTCTGCCATTCTTGAGCTTAAAGCAGACGATTTGATTGGCTTTGGTAGAAACCTGGCTGAGAGATGCTGTCAGGTTCACACTTGCTGACTAGCTATACTTGCCATTAGTTTGCCCCACTAAAACCCCTGTAGTGGTGAAGCTTGTAACACCAACTGCACCTTGATCTGTCCTCCTACTCAGTGGGCATTTTCACCTCCTTTAGGTATCTCACTTGGTTCTAGTCCTCTTTCAGTTCACATCCTGTTCTGTACCATCAACTCAAGTATCATAAAAAAAATTGAGTTATTTTCACCACTTTCCACCAGCCTTTATACTCAACCTTTCTTCTTCAGTAATTACAACCTTCATCTCAATTCGTCAGCATATCTCTTTAGTTCACTGCCCTTTATTCTTCCTTAAACTCACTGTATCCAATCTTGAACCCTTGTCATGTTAGTGTGATGTGGTCTACTGGGACAAACACCAATGCTAGCACGCATGGGGCTGGATGAACACAGCAGGTCAAGCAGCATCATAGGAGCAGGAAAACTCGACGTTTCGGGCCTAAATCCTTCATCAGAAATGGGGGAGGGGAAGAGGGTTCTGAAATAAATAGGGAGAGAGGGGGAGGCGGATAGAGGATGGATAGAGGAGAGGATAGGTGGAGAGGAGGCAGACAAGTCGAAGAGGCGGGGATGGAGCCAGTAACGGTGAGTGTAGGTGGGGGGGTAGGGAGGAAATAGATCAGTCCAGGGAGGACGGACAGGTCAAGGGGGCGGGATGATGTTAGTAGATAGGAGATGGGGGTGTGGCTTGGGGCTGGCCGCTGTGATCTGAGTACCGTTCTATTGTTACCTCATGGAGCATATGTCATTAAGATTGGGTTCTTTTTGACACAGATGGCCTTAAGTTTATTAAAATACTAACTATTTACATTGCTGTAATATCAACCCAATTCTCAAGAGCATCAAAGGATGGGCAATGAATGTTGGCAAGTCAGCGACAGCCACATTCTACAAGTGACTAAAAAAAAAAAACCATAGACAAATACATAGCATGGGTTCTATGGTTACCAACATTTCTACATATTCCATACACATGATTGACTCAACACATTACATTCCACTGCACTGAATGTGATTAGACATAAGGCAGGTTCATTTATATGGAAATGTTACATACCAGTCTTCAAAGTAGACTGTCTGTCTGGTCTGGAATGCATACAATAAGACAACACCCACAGACAAGATCATGCATGATCACTTTGTTGCATCACTCTCCACACAAAACCTTCATTACCTTTTCTTCTGTATCCAACCCTGGGGAAACAAACCTCACCCAATTCACTTACAATGGCACTTGGGAGGTTTTAGTATATTTAACGACAGGGGTGAGCAGGTTTGCGACGGGAACAATACTTCGTAAGTACGGAGGGTTTTTTGAAGAAGGGCTGATTGGTGAGTAACTGGTTAAGTTATTCTACTTGTTCTAATTGCAATAAATAGATGTTAAAGTTCTTGTACGTCACAGTCAAGTAGAATGTGCGTCCTCTGGTATATGGGAAGTCACTGGCGCACAACATGTTCTAGATGAATATGTCTATTGAGCTCAGAGTTCCAAATCAAAAAGGCAGGGTAGCTCAAGTCACTGTTGTGCACCCATGAGGCAGAAACTACGTAGGTAGTACTTTCAGGGAAACATTCACAATGTAGTTTAAAAGTGCACAGGCAGGGAGGAAATTGGAGACCACCATGCAATCTAAGAGAAAGCACGTATAATAAAGAAGCTTTATATACAATGATTACCATTTGTGAAGTTGCATTTTGGTTTCATTTCAAAAATGCAACATATTTTTTTGAGAGAGGTCAGAAAGTAATTAGGAACAGTGACTTACATTCTTTGTGCAGTTGATTCAACTAAGAGCTCACAGGATACTTAGCAGGAAAGAACGCATCTCCAGAAATGGGTAAATCCTATAAAGGCAAATTGGGGAAACCAGACTAGTGCTGTCTGGAGGTTTGGAGAATAAGAGGTAACTTGATTGAAATCTACTCAATACTGAAAGGAACAGACAGGTTAGATGCAGGTAAGGTATTTACGCTGGTTGGAAAGCCTAGAACTAGGGGATTTCAAATTAAGGTGAAGCCACTTAGGACCAAGATTGGGAGAATTTTCTTTTACTCAGAGGGCTGTGAATGTTTGAGATTCTCTACCGCAGAGGATTATGAAAATTCAATACTTTTAAAATAGAGATTTTGACATTTCTAAATGCTAATGACAAAGATATCTGGGAATAATTTGGGGGGAAAGACACCAAAAACGATAATCAGCCTAGATCACACTGAATAGCACAGCAAGCTTGGAAGCTGAATGGCCTACTTCCACTCCAACATTTCTAACATTACTATAGCTGACCCAGTCTCGGTTTAAATTTAAACCTGCTTAGCTTTTCATCTGTAATAAAAGCAAAATACAGTAATGCACCCATTATTCAGACTTCCCATGCAACAAGCGATTGATAGGAGTAGATTGCCTTGCTCTTGAAACTGTCTGCGTGGTTGTTTCTCTGTCTATCTGTCTGTCTTTCATCTTTCTTTTGATCAAGCCTTAATAATTATTTATTAGCAGTCCTGGCCGCAACCTGCACATTCGTATAACTAACACCCAGCATTCTTCTTGCATTCCAAATGCTGGCAACTTTTCTGTGCTGCTGATGGTAGAAATCTGAAATAAAAAAAAAGTGCTAACAAAATTAAGCAGCTCTGTGGAGACAAAGAGTTGATGCTTCCAGTCTTATATGACTCTTAGGATTCAAAACGTTAACTCTGATTTTGACTCCAAAGATGCTGGCAGACCTGTTCAGTTTCTCCAGCACTTATTTTTATTTTAATTTTTCTTCTATCCCTTATCATCCTGTCCTCCATGTTAGAGCACGTATTCACATTAGTTTTTAAAACACAACCTTCACCTCAGCACAACTATTGCCACGCCATAACCCCTCATTTAGAGCAGGAGCAGGTAGCATTCTTCTCTCCACCCCAATAAACAAGCTTTGTATCTTTGACGCAAGTTTAGTCCTTCTTGCAACCTTTAGCAATGTTGGATAGTTTTCATAATATTGATTAAAAATGTGCTAAATATTGTTTTGAAGAGGCGAACATCCCTCTTGCTGCCTAAATATTCACTTGACAATTTGCTGTCAACATTTTTATACACTCTGGTGCTATTCTGGAGACAGATGTACCAACTGACTATTTAATTAGTTAGAGTCTGTGATTTCACAGGAGAAACATACTCGTTTCAAATACAATTTATCCAATTCATAGAATTAAGTTCTGCACACAAACTCCATTTTTGTCATCATTACCGTGTGAATCCATGGGGTTGGCTCTGCAGTCACAGCTGCACAACTGCAGGCATTATCAATAAGTTTGTGGTAATAAATAATTCAATGCCCAACTTCATCTCAATTCACCTCATCGATTACAGCAGCCAGTAGTATGTTAGGAGGTTCCTTATCAAATACCTTCCAAGAATTAAGCTGACTCTATTCACCATCTTTCCCTTACCTACTGACTGCATCTTCAAGATGTGTTTCCCTTTTGAAAGTCCACGATGCCTTCAACATATTGCCTCCAATGTATATTCTTCGTGCATTCTTCAACTAATTTTATTATTCATCACTTCTAGATTCATGACAATTAAGGGATATTGATAAAAATGGACAAATGAGGTTCAGGTACTGATCAGTAATAGTACACTGGAGTGGAGGCACAGATTTGAGGTGCTCAATGGCCTATTCTTGTTTCTATGTGTCAAGGTAACAGTTAATAAGCTTTGACAACATAAATATTAAAAATACCTTGGTGACAACCTTTATAAATACACTTGTTCCAGTATGCAAAAGGAAAATGGTACTTCAGCCACCACTTACAAGTGGTCAGTACTTCTGCACTTAAAAAAAGACAACCTTGAAAAACTGGGTCAGAAGATGCCTATCACAAGAACGATATCAGGAAGATATTACACGCCACCTTACATCAGGAACACATCTGAACTGACCACAAGACTCCTACGACCACTGGGCAGCAGAGTAGCATATCAACCCTATGCCAACTGCTCACCCGGACTAAAGATCCACTACCCGCTATGGACAGGACCAATGCCATATACAAGATTCCCTGCAAAGACTACGACAAACACTACATTGGACAAACAGGAAGGAAATTAACCACAGGAGTACACCAACATCAACTGGCAACAAAAAGACACAACCAATACTCACTCATCTCCATCCACATGGATATGGAAAACCACCAACTTGATTGGGACAACATTAGGATCCCAGGACAGGCAAAGCAGAAACAAGCACAGGAATTCCTAGAAGCCTGGTACTCCACTAAAAAAGCCATCAATAAGCACATACAGCTAGACCCCGTATGCACTCCATTGCGAAGGAAAACTGGAAATGAGGTAATCCAGCTCAATGGACACCAGAGTTTAAATTATAGGTGGGAAAACACAACAGCGCTTCAAAAGAGGCTGCACTGATGTTACCCAGAAGGGTAATGAAACGTCTGCAGAACAACGAACCAGCTTGGCGAGCCAACCAACCACAACAACCACAACCTGTGTTACAAATCTACTCTAAAACCTTAGAGACCGACGGCCGAAGCACACTCAAATTGGCACGGAAATGGGAAAACTACGCAAAACGACAGAGCGCTACCCACAAACAACTCTACTTCCTACATGGATGCCTCAGGAACCAGGTATTACCATGCAGTGAGAGATACAAACCTCCCCATAAACAACCCACAAGCTCATAAAACAGCAGAGCACAATGGCTGCAGAGTGGTAAAGGTAATGGTCAGCGACGCACACAACCAGCTCCACAGACTTGACAGAGAAATTACATGCCAAAAAACTTTATTCCTGGAAGCTACCAACCAAGATTGGACAACGGATCTAGAACGAGCCATCAACTTCAGTCAACAGACCACAAGAGCCAGGAACAGACAGACCCTTCAGGAAAAACCAGCCAAACTAACCCACCAAAACGACAACAGAGTAGACACCTGGATAAGAAACCTTTCAGAAAGGAAACTGACAGACACAGAAAAACTTGTTCTTATTTGTGGACTCAACTACAACTACAGAGACACCAACAAAACAGAATTCCTAGCCACACTGGAAGCCACACTGAATACCAACAGCATCAATGAAGAAACACAACAAGCCATAATACAGACAGTGATCCCGACACTGAGCAGAAAAAGCGAACTCAACACATCTGAAAGGAAAGCCCTAGAAGGACTGAAAAAGGACACGAACATCACAATACTACCAGGAGACAAAGAGTGCACGGCAGTAATACTAAATAAACAGGGCTACCTCTCCAAGGCACATGCACTACAAGCTAATGAGAACACATACCCGCAAGTGCAAACAGACTCAACACCACAACTGAGCAACAAGATTCTCAACATGCTAAAGAGACTCAAACAGACCAGACAAAATCAACAAAACAGACTTCTTAAGAATGAAACCTGAAGGAAATAACACCCCTCGATTCTATGGCCTCCCAAAGGTACACAAACCAGAAGTAGCCCTCAGACCCAGAGTCTCTCTGCCAGGCACGCCATCACATAGATTAGCCAAGGAGCTACAAAGGAGACTAAAGCACCTTGTCAAGCAAGTCAACCCACTCAGCCCAAGAGTTCCTCAATTCCATCAAGGACATAAGAACAGATGACGACGAGACCGTGGTATCATTTGACGTTACTGCCATATTCACATCGATAGACGTACCACTAGCAAGAGAAACACTGACAACACTACTAAAACAAGAACACAACCCAAGTGACACCATCTCCACAGACAACATGTTGAAGCTACTGGACCTATGCCTCATTACCCACTTCACCTTTAATGGCCAAATATACGAACAGATCAACAGGACACTCATGGAACCATCCACCTCTGGGCTAGTAGCTGAAGCAGTGATGCAGAGACTTGAAAGTATGGCCTTTACTCTAATCCAACCAAAACTGTGGATAGGCTACGTGGACAACAGCCACGTACTCAAAGACAATGGATACCCGAAAAACTGGGTCAGAAAATGCCTGTCACAAGAACACCACCAGGAAGATACTACACACCCCAACACATTCACCACGCCACCTTACATCAGGAACACATCTGAACTAACCACAAGACTCCTATGACCACTGGGCATCAGAGTAGCACACAAACCCACATCAACCCTACACCAACTGCTCACCCGGACTAAAGATCCACTACCCACTATGGACAGGATCAACGTCATATGCAAGATTCCCTGCAAAGACTGCGACAAACACTACATTGGACAAACAGGAAGGAAATTAACCACAAGAGTACACCAACATCAACTGGCAACAAAAAGACACAACCAATACTCACTCAACTCCATTCACATGGATGAGGAAAACCACTAATTCAATTGGAACAACACCAGGATCCTGGGACAGGCAAAGCAGAGACAAGCACGGGAATTCCTAGAAGCTGGTACTCCACTCAGCAAGCCATCAATAAACACAGAGGTAGACCCCATATACACTCCATTGCGAAGGAAAACTGGAAGTGAGATAATCCAGCTCAACGGACACCAGAGTTTAAATTACACACAGGGAAACACAACAGCGCTTCAATGGAGGCTGCACTGATGATGTTACCCAGCAGGGTAAATGAAACGTCTGCGGAACAACAAACCAGCTTGGCGAGCCAACCAACCCCAAAATGACAACCTTGCCAAACTGGAGACCTGTAATTGCAAGGATGTCATACCTACCTCCTGCAGTACAAAATTCATTCTCCAGATCAAATTCTAGAGAAAAAATTGTAGCCTGACTGGACATTTTTGTCCACATTTTTCATTTAAAGATCTCAAAATAACATGAACACTGCATTACACTGTATTTAAATGTTGCTAACAGTATTACAAATAGATGATCTTAAATGGTTTACCTGTCTAAGTTGCCTAATTTGTTCTAATTCTTCTCTTAGATGTTCCATCTTTCTTCTAATAGTAAAACCCGGGTCAACTGCTCCAAGTTCCTGACGTGATGGACGGGTAAATGCTGTTCAAAGTATAGTACAAACAGAAAGTGAAACACCACACCACAGGAACGATATATTGGCCTTTGAGTGAATATAACGTAGGTTTACAAGAATGCTGCATGGACTTCAGGGTTACATAATGAGGAACTGCTATACAAATTAGGTCTGTTTTCTCTAGAATTTAGAAGGTTAAGGGCTGATCTGTTTGAAGCCTTCAAAATAGTAATAAGAGGAGACAGGGCAGTTAAGGATAAAACATTTCTAATAATTAGGGATTCTAGAACTAGGGGGTACATTCTAAATATTAGGGCCAGGCTATTCAGAAGAGATGTTAGACACAAAGGATAGTAAATGTTTGGAACTCGCTTCCACAGATGGCAGTGGATGCAACATCAGTTGTTATATTACATCACAGAGTTGCATTTTAATTAATCATAGGAGTTATGGGAAATGGAGTTAGACCACAGATCACCCATGATTTCAATGCATGACACAACAGATTCAAGTGGCTCAACGGCCTACACCTGTTCCAATTTAAAAAGGGTAAATGTAACCCAAATCACAGGTGGTGAGCATGGAGATGACACGAACGTTGTTCCGTGGTTGTTGCTTGAAATGTGGTTGATCTCAGTTAAGCCAGTCTTATCAAATATCAAAGGGTATTGTGAATCAATCTACAGCACATGGATTGCAATGGTCCAATAAAGGAGCTCACCACCATCCTTCGCAAGGGCAACTAGGGACAGACAAATGCTGGCTAGCCAGCAGCACCCATAACTCACGAGTGAATAAAAAAAATTCAAGTAAGCATCCAGCATGTTTCGCCAGCAGGATGTCCAACCTGTGCTGTTATAAGTGATAAAAGTGAAGGTCACCATTGTCCCAGAGAAGCATGAATTGATCTCCCACGAGAGAGAGATGACTGGTGGAGAGTTTAACCTGAGGGTTACTAACCTCACTGCTTGCTTGAGGTGTAAGACATCAGGGCCTCCATGGTGATCTCAAGTAGTACAGGAATTAAACCCACACTGCAGGTACCACTCTGCATTGCAAACTAGCCATCCAACCAACTGAGCTAATGGGCCCCATTTAAAGATTCAAAAGTTGCTTTGTCACACTTGTTATGCCACTTAGTTTCAGAATATTGAATGACACACCACAAGAAACATTATTACTAATTCCATCAGATATCTACTCCTCAAACATTATATGACGGTTCACAATTGGGTGATAAAATAACAGTGGGACTAATGGTACCCTCTGATATTTATATGCATGGTGTACCGAATATCGGCATGGATAGAAGACGAGTTGGTTAAAAGGAGGGGAAAGTAGGTATAATAAATGGGTCTTTTCTGGTTGGCAAGATATCATGAGTGATATGTCACAAGGACAAAGATCATTTTCAGGTCACATGTTCAGCAACTTTCTGCAAAAAAACTTTAAGAAAACTAAACCATGCAAGGGGATATTTACGACAGACTGTTGCATGCCCTAACCTTAGCCCACAGCAAATAACAACCCGTTATGTATCTAGTATTTAAAGCAAAAGGGTCAAAAGTCTAATAGAACACAATACTTTGAAATATTTTACACAAATGCAGACTGTTTTCCAGTAGAAAGCTTTTTGTTTTTTAAAAAGAAACATATACAGCTATAGTTGTACCTACACAAAACATTCCGAGTGTACCCTAATGTCCGCATACAAGTATTAATCGATTCTTCGCAACTTGCCATTTATAATTAATTCTTTTACATCAACGAATAATTTGCACATATTTCACAGTCTGAATACAACTCAAAAGTTACTTCAGTTAAATTAATTTTAATGAAATAAATTTTGGATACAAGTTAAATTTTAACGGTCATTTCCAGACACAAGCTATTGGCCAAAATGGCAACTGCCTATTTTGCTATAAAGATAGAGTAATGTACTAGTTTCAAGTCAGATATTCTTGTATTTGTTTAAAAAATAGATTTTTAGTTGTCCTACATTTGAAGATACTGGCTTGAGTTCATATTTAGTATCATTGTGCTTCAGTTATGAAGTGGATGACAGAGATGGCGACCAGGTTTCAGGGGTACAATCTGTTCTAGCTCAGGTTGAACATACAGCTTACTTGTGCGAAACTGAAGCTTTGAGCAACTAATCTTTCATTTGAAATCAAATAAATTTTTATGTGGAAATTAGGAAAGTAGACAAATTGAGGAAATAATCACATGACTTACCTGATCTAGGCTTGAGACCAAAAGGTACTGATGAGGGTTGACTGGAAAATCCAATTGATCGATCATCCTCCTGTGAAAGGATACAATATTGTTTGTTAAACTAGTAACATGTTCTTTATTGTTCAATCACAGCTTCAATTCAAAAAAAAAACTTTCAAAATTTCACAACTCAAAACAAAATTAGTAATTTCTATTAAAACCATTTATTTTTCAAATATACAGTATTCACATGCACCAGTAAACGTCCTCAGGACATTCAACATCTGTGAGGATCGTATAGATTTCTTTCCAATGTTCACACCGACTTTCAGCAAGGATGACAAACTAGCAAGCCAGCATCATGAAACCTGCTACTTTCCCCTCCCAGGTCTAGAGGCGTAGAGATCAACTATATGGAACTATTACAACTTCTGTCAGGCAAATAGATGTCACTGCTACTAGACCAGTAATCTTGGAGGCTGCAGTAACTCCTCTGGACACATGAGCTTAAATAATAACACAGCAGCTGGTGAGCAATGAAAATTGGAAGAGCTGTTCCACAGACCATTCAATCAATAGCCTGACTGTTGTACTCAGAATTATACCTTACAGTTAAATTTTCCAGATTTCTCCATATCTGGGCATGCCAGAAAGGTGGCAGTAGTGACTGTCAAGATGGAGGATACTCTGGAGGTCTCAACATTAACTCCAGACTTCATAAAATCATGTCAAATGTGGACAAGAAAATTGCCTGCTGATTGCCACCTATTTGATTCCCTCAACTGAAATTCATACTCTTCTATGTTGAGCACTCCTTGGAAGTAGCAGGGAGGACAACAAGGGCATTTACATTCCTACACAAGTACATCCTATGTTGAATATAACAGTGGCTTGGTAGCACCATCACTGACTGGACTGGTCGAGTCCTCAAAGACATACGTGCCAGCTTGGGTCTGCAACAAATGGCAAGATAACCAACACAGGAAGAAAAAGCTATCCAAGCTCCCCAATCACTCTCTCAAAAGTAGCTTCTACACATGAGAATAATGCTGAGTAATCACCACACAGGATGACACAGCTCTCTCAACACGGGCATGTTGTTCCAAAATGTTGTAATTCCACGTCTAAACATTCCCACCCTCATCGATGGTGTTGCACAGCAAGTTAATGCAAAAGACGGGGCTGAAATATTTGTAAACATCTTCACTCAGAAGTGCCAAGTGGATAATCCATCTCAGCCCTGTCTTGAGATGCCCAAATCAAATGTGGCAGTATTCAGCTAAGTCTATTCATTCCACGTGATATCAAGAAACATCTGAGTCCACCAAACACAACACATGCTATGGGCTGCAAAAACATTCCAGCTGAAGTGATTTAAAAAAACAATAGTGCCCCTGAACTCTGTGCCACTAGCCAATATTTTTCAGTACATCCACAATATCAGCATCAATCTAACGATGTCTTGCCACCATAAATCTTATCCATAAAAAGCTAGACAGAACAGAAACAACCAAAGACCACTCTAACAGCCTATTTCCATTAAGTCGCAAACTACTTGTAATATTGATGGACTACATCAATTCATCTCAGTTCCTTTGACAGCAGAAAAGCTATGACCTAGAAAAGCAAGAGCAGCAAGCAAATTGGAACACCACTACCTCACTTCCCCTCCTAGAAATACACCATATTAACTGATTGCTGTTCCTCCATTATTGGTAAGTTAAAACCATCAGACTCACTGTTCAAAGCACCATTGGTAATCAGTAGTGCATAGACTGTAGTGGTTCAAGACAGCTTGCCACAAACTTCACAAAGGTAATCAGGAATGCACAATAAATGTTGGCCTTTACAAAGACGGCCAATTCAGCAAATGGAAACAGCGTTGATATCATCTAAAAGCACACAGGGCGATCAAATTTTGGTCCTGATTGAGTAGCTGAATCAAACCATCGGAAACACCCCTGAGCTATCATGGATTCTTAAGGGTGTTACTTTAAAATTTGTTTTGAATTACACTATTAATTATTTACAATCATAAAACAAATATTTTCCACAGAATTTCAGCAAAACAGAAATTCACATCAGAGAGATGAAGTGTTGTAGCAGGAAGATATTTTGATACATGACACAGAATGGCAGATTGCAACCTCCTTCTTTTGGTCCTAAGCAGAAGTACTGTACTTCCCAGGGAAAGAAAAAAACTAACAGATTAAGGAAATTATCACAAAATACTTTCATTCACCTAAATTATTAGTTTCAAAGCAGATTTTTTCTCCCCCAGAGAGCAAGTCACTTGCCCTTCACCTAAGTAGGGGAGACACAATCACAATTTAGAAGAGGCAATATGAATTTAGTGTTAATTTTTTTCCATCCTAATAAAGTTCCTTTAAATTTAAATTTTAAATTTAACATTAAAAAGACATGTAAAATAAACACAAGCTTCTCAATCATAAGCTCCAAGGCAAAATAAACAAAAATGAAGAAAGCCATACCGGGAAGATTAATCTACTGATCCTGTGGAAATCGCTCTGAGAGACAAGTGTCTCTGTGAAAATGTTTGAAGAGTGAGAAAGGTAATGATAACAAATAAATGCAGTAACAATACCTCATATGACACACTGGGAGTTGCGTGGACAGAAGAAAATGAATTTATGATGTGAACAGAAGATGGTGAAGACATATATGTAGTTTCAGTATCAGGCTGTAGGAGTGAAAACAGAAGCAAATAAACCAGGATAAAGTATTAAGTGAAGGAAACGCTACAAGTAATATTGCCAAGAAAATAATTTCACTATCTATTTGAAACAGAACGAACAACATCAGAACAAACCAGATTCAAAATAGCTTTGACATTTGATGTTTCCTTATAACAGCAGCTTCTAATAGATGTAGTAATTGAGTGCCGGGGCAGCAGGTTGAAATAGGAAAAGGGAGGAAGAGACATATTTCTTAGAAGATAAGAAGTGATGTCTTCATTTCCTTTGGGAAAAAGTAGCACATCAAAAAAGTGAAACGGGACATAATCACGTTCCTCTCATTTGCAGTAGCAACATCGAGCTGCTCTAATATTTATGACAAAGATAATTCTCATTTTAATTCTTGAGCAAAATGTGATTTTCAGTGCCCAAGTGAATACAGTATAACCAGCAGTCAAATTCATTAACTGTATATAAAAGTTTTCACTAGTTGATTTTATCTTGAGGTAACAAAGTCAAAACTAATTAAATGTTTGAGGAAATTAACTTATAGTTTATAAATCTATTTATAGTTCACAATAGGATCTTTGACCAGCTGGTCTCTGAATGAAGGAAATATCTTTCTTAGCTAATGAGATGGCTACTCAAAGTCTGTATCTGTACTAGGGACTGCACTAATTACCTGCTGAACACATGCAAAGTTCAGGTCACCAATTAAACCTGCTGAATTATCCCTAATAATAAACTCATTAAACAAAGCCTTTGTAACAATGGAACACTATTTTTTTTTTTAAACCTGCAAGCCTCTCTCATTCTGGAGATTTATCATCAGCATGAGCACACACTAGTGCAGAAGCTGAACCCTCTTACCACCACTTTGCTCCATTTCAGAATGAAAAATGAAATCTTGCCATAACTTTTCTCACAGTTGAGTTCACAGGTATCTTATTGCCCAACAAGAGGTACGTCGCTCATGCAATAATGTAATCGCAACAATGTTTCTGTAATCCCCTGTATTGTATCTATAAAATACACTACCGGAAGAAAGTCACTCAATTTGAGAGGGAATTGAGACATTGAGCTTTGTAACAAACTTCAACAGAACTTAAATACACTAAAAAATGGATCAGTGATTGTAACTGAACTTTGTTTTACTTTTATTTCACTTTTATTTCTTCAACCAATTTTAACTTTATTTTCATAAATTGTTCTTCTTGCTGACATTCAGGATAACTTGAAGCAAACTTTAATCAAGGACAAAGTATCAATATAGTTCTGCATGAAATACCAAAATGCAGAATATCAGCAGAGATTCTTTGGAGGTAAAACATTGCGGATGCTTCATATCCACTTCATAATTTCCACAGCACATTCGTTGCTGTATCAAGGGTTAGGGTGGTGAGAATTGCAAGCATTGCTGATTGAGAATCAGAAAACAAAAGGGACAAGGATCAAATATGAAGCAGTTTTAACATGTTATTGCCAAATTAAATCCAGTGGGAATAAACTGCTCCAAAGGCATAATCAGAACTGCATCTGCCAACACTCAGAATTGTCACAGTATTCTATGTGAACGTTAGAAATTCTCTCCAACATCCACAAAATACACTTCCCGTGAAAATCTGAAGCAATATCACTTGCATCATAAAACTGGTAGAGAAAAAGCATGGTTAAGAATATTTAAGAATATTTTGAACAGGTAGTCAATACATACCTCATTTTCATATTCAAATTCCTCCTTGTTTTTCTTTGAAGATTTTAACTGTCAAGAGAAAAGAAGCACAATACATTAACAAAAACTTAATCACACTTTCTAAAATGATTTTTTAAAATAATACACATAAATATTATCATACAAAGGTTTTTGTTTGCAATATATTAAGCACATAGTAAGGTATCAGATGCACAGCAATGCAGGAGCTTTAAAAAGCAGACAGTGAAGTGATTGTCAGTAAAAGGGGTTTGCTTTGTTGTCATAGTCACCAAGTTTATAGTTTAAACTTGGCTTGTAATGTCTTACAGCAGAACGAAACACAGCCCCCAAATGGTGCTGAAACTCTGAAAAGGGTTCATTTTAGATAACACGCTCATTAGGCTAATAACTGCAACTCCAACTGCTGTGGCACTTGAGGTAATAAATTTGTTTGGATGACTAGAAATACAGCTGCTCTGGTCAGTGTCAGCCACAACCAAGCACAAATATTTGGCAGGATTCTTTATTCTTAATCCTTTTGATCATCTATGAAAGCCAATGCAAAACATGACATAAGCAGCAGGCCTAATTAGGGCATTAAGAGAAACATTCAGTGCCACTGCAGAATTCCTCATTTGCTTTGAAAGGCAACAATGAAATTCAATATCGCTATAACCAAGGCTGTTTTACCAGCCCGGTTTGGAATATATAAATTTAGTCATGCAATAACGAAAGGGACTGTTATCATTGATAATCATAACAAAGATTTTGCATCGGGAGAAACTACAACGTACTTAGAAACGTAGAAATATAATGGCACAAAATGTGACCATTCAACTCAACAGGTCCACGCTGGCTTTGTGGTGAAATCCATTTCTGTAGGGAAATCCATTTAGCCACGTTTGCTTGCAAGTTTATTTTGCTCAAGTCCTATCTAATTTATTTTTGAAATCGTTGACAGTCTTCATTTCCATCACCACTATTGGCAGCAAATTCCAGATTAGTGGCTAAAAATGCTATTCACACATGTTGCTTTATCCAGTAGCTTAAAGTGATGGTATTTGGTTTTCATACAATCTATGGGAACAGCTTTTCTATGCTAGTCTTATGTAAGCCTTTCTTGTACATCTTTATCAGACCTGCCTTCAACCTACTTTGCTCGATGGAGAACAGCCCCAGCTTCTCCAAACAAAAACAGCTAAATTTTAAAACAGCGTAAGAAATAGGAACAGGAGTTGGCCGTTTGGCCCCCTGAACCTGTTGCTCCACCACTCAACAAGATCATCGCCGATCAGACATTCCTCATGTCCACTTTCTTGCACTTCTCCATAAGCCTCCATTGCCCTACTAGATCAAGAATCTATTTAACACAGCCTTAAAGGTACAGAAGGATTTTGCCCTACAGCTCCCTCTGGCAAGGGGTTCTCAACCCTCAAGGGAAGAAATTCCACTTGTAAATTGGCACCCCTTTATTCTGACACTATGCCCTCTGATCCTGGACTCTCCCAAGAGGGGAAACATCCTCTCAGCATTTACCCTGCAAAGCCCCTCAATCATTGAATCCAATCTGATAAAACTCCTCTGCACCTTCTCAAACAGCTTCATATATCATTCCTGAAGTATGGTGATCAGAACATGGGACAGTGCTCTTGTTGTAGCCTAACCAAAATTTTACAATGGTTTAGCACTACATTCCTGCTTTTGGATTCATGTTCTCTTCATGAATCTCAAAGCCTCTTAGGTTTGCCCACCACACACTCAATATGCTTTTCTCTTCAGAGATTTATGCAGATAACTTCCAGGTCCTTCTGTCGCAGTACACTCTTCAGACTTGTTTCATTGTGTATTGCCTCTTCCCATCCTTTTGCTCAAGTGCTCATTTTGCACTTTTTTGTACTATATTTGATTGGTTACTTGTTTGCAACATGTGGCAGTATATTTCCAAATTATGATGGCAAGTAGCTTGGAGGGGAACTTACTGGTGTGGTGGTCCCAAGTACCTACTGCCTTTATCCTTCTAGATGGCAGTGGTCATGGGTTGATGTGGTGCTTTTTTAAAAAGCCTTGGTGAATTTCTACAGTGCATTTTGTATGTAAATGGTACACACGACTGCTGAGCGTCAATGGTGGAGGAATTTCATGTTTGTAGATGCGGTGCCAATCAACAGGACTGCTTTATCCTGGATTTATGTCAAACTGGAGTTGCACCCATCCAGGCATTAGCCCACATAATATACAGCCAGAAGATTAGGTTCATAGAGTCAACCATGGCCCTTCATTGACCAAATGTTCCATTAGCCTAAAAGGTATAAAAGAAGTCAATTGGTAAAACAGCTGTGGTATCTTGGCCAATATTTATCCCACAACCAATATTTTAAAAAAATTACCTGGTTATTATCATACCGTTGTTTCTAAGGGTTTGCTGAACACCAATTGTCTGTCAGGTTTCTTGCACTGCAGCACAGGTTACACTTCAAAAAGTATTTCGCTTTATATGAAGCACTTGAGAAGTTCAGAGGCCATGAAAAGTGCTATATATAAATGCAATGTCATTGGTTAATCAAACACCCAGCAAAAAGCTTCAGATACCTTCATATGATCTTTCCTCATTTGTTTAACATATCGCCTTTCTTCATGACGCCACTTTGTATGTTGCTGTGCCTCGGTGTATTTATGATCTGTACTGGTTACCTCTGGTTTCTTCTCAACTTCATCAGAAAGAGCCATAGACTGGAATGGATACAGAAAAACTTTACACAAATACATAAATACAAAATCAAGCAAATACCAGTAAAAGCCTTTAGAAACAAGGAGTACATGATTATCAAAACATATAACTACCACAACAATTTCTGCTCCAACTTGAATTTATGCCTTGACTGAAGTTGTAAGATGAACGCAATCAACCAACAACATGGAGCTCTGACAAGGTTGGAAGTCAACTGGGTTTACAGTATGCACAACGGCTAATGAAACTTCAATATCCACATTAAGTATTTAGATGTACAGTTGCAATGCCAGAGCATACAAGGCTAGGGACCAAGGATTGGAAAATAGGATTAGAAAAGTTAGATGCTTGATTTTGATTGGTGCAGATTTCACACACTGAACAGTCGTTTTCTATGTCATAGACTTCTACTTGTATTTGTACAGGTAGGGAATGAGGCATTTAAAATGGAAAAAAAATACACCAAAGAGTACATTTTATTGCTTATCTCTACCAATGTCCCTAATAGACGGAAACAAAGTGAACACTGACAGAAAACTAACACCCTTAAAAACGAATCCTCTGTGGTCCTACATGTATATTCACACTGAAACACTGGCATTGTCATAAAGAGAACAGCAATCCAAACAGAAATATCAAAAAGTGTGAAAATTAACCTCCATTCCCAGAATAAATGGAGGCTCAGTACCTTCTCCTGATCAAACTTCATTGTGCAATCTAGACAGAGAGCACAGACATCCATTGGACTCTTGAAACAGCCAAGCTGCACAGAAACATGACTTGATTGACAGCTCTGTCCCTCTGATCTCTGCTGTCAATTGCACAACTTAAATATACATAAGGTAAAGAGGTTTTCAGTGCTTGAAATTTCTATGCATGACACCTTAAAAGGTTTGCATGATTGATACATCTGTTGGCCTTTCGTAAAAATAGATTTCAGGTAAGTGCAAGATTACTAATGAATGACTTTTTTATTATAAACATTCCCTACTGTTACGATAATTGATAATTCTTTATAGTGTAAATTGGAAACCCCACGAATGGTGTCAAGAATCGTGGGCTCAGGTCCCTGCCACCATTTGGTCTCCTAGATTCAAGTAAAGTCCAAGACAAAAAAGTACCAAATGTAGCTCAGGAAAACACTCAAGACAAACCTGAACCCACAGTGAAGCAACACAACAGAAATGGGAAAGTATATACAATCAAACTTACTAAAATAAATGCTAAATATTGAAACTTACGTGACATCTGTACGGTGACCCCGGTGACGTTGCTTTATCAGACCTACTGGGAGGAAAGTCAGAGTTAAGTTTTGCAACAGGTATTTAAACCAACATACATGTAACTCCAATTAACCTAAATGAAAACTTTTTATAAAGTGCGTGTTGCAAATCTTTTGAAGGCTGTGTGAATCACAACTCCATTTTCCCGCTCTATAGTCATGATTTTGCATGTACATGACAGACAAATCAATTGTCCACTTTCCAGCCACAGTATGGTATGCTCACATTGGTAATCACCCTGAATTTTCTACACTACCAAGTGTTCCTTTTTCTAAAAAAAGTACCAAAAAAGCAACACAGGGAGTATCGCAAAGATGTCTGGGTGTTTTTAAGACACATGAATCTTTTGTATTGAATGATGACAATGAATTTTAAAGGTTTCAAAGCATTTGACAATTTGGCCATCTTTACTCTGGTAAGTTTATTCAAGAAACCATGTCACACTAATTGGTAACATAATGGTCACCACCCACACCCCTCACCGACGGTTTACCATTATACTTGGCATTTAAGTGAAACCTATTTCAAAACGCATTTTCCCAGGCTTCGCATATCAAATTAAATGCTGACATCTATGGTATTAACCAGGAGTTCTTGCAGTTATAAAATATACAAATGAATATACACACTAAATCTGATACCAAGATAACAAATGCCCTCTCTCTCTAGATTCAGAGCAGAATGATAAAATTGAAAAAAAAAAACTAGGTCTCAAAGATCAAGCTCAAGGTTCCTAACCAGCCAACATGTGCAGAACAAACCAACCCTACCACTTAGTTTGACAAGGTTGGACAGAATCAGGTCCATCTGCAGATAATCATTTTGTGGAATAACACTCCGCACAGGAAGAAACATATCCGTATTAGCTCCATGTCAATGTTTCAGTCATCCCATTTCACCAAGGTTTTTACTTGGAGTTAACACTTTTCATCAAGTGACCAAAATGCTTCTGGAATGTGGCAGTTCATTACTTCACAGAATCTCCAAACTGCATTTTTACATTTGACAAGTAATTATGTTGAGAAATACCAGACTTGCATCCTCTATAAACGTTATTGTAGTTGCGGTAAGTAAGCTAATTCCCAGGCAACTGCAAACGCTTCGTTTACAAGAAAAACTGCACAACTTCACAATAATTAATAAATCAGCAAAGTACTGTGCACAAGTATCTATTATTTAACATTTTTAGGGACTACATTAACAATGATATACTAAACAAAAATCACTATCAACCTTTTGAATAACAAACTGCATCTTCTTCATACTTTTTTTATTATTACATGATATGTGAGCACAGCTGGTTAGGTCTGCATATATTGCCCATCTTGATCCCAATGCCTTGCTTAATTTCTTCATTAGAATTTGAAAAGTTACTTTTGTTCTTTCGCTGTAGTTATCTTCTTTACCCAACACCTAAATCTTGCTTTCATTTTCTACAACTCAGATCATCTGATTGTGCTCAATTGTGAAATTCAAACTCTAAATAATCTGGATCAACTTCTTAAAAACTCAAACTCACATCCTGTTAAAAGGTTAACAACCTCAGTTACACCAGCTGCATTTTCACAGGGATAAACTCTCAAAAATTATGCAATGAGATCAAATCTTGCACCAAAATATAATGAGTGTTGATAGTTGGTCTTCATCACAGGATTTGCCATTTAACAATGTTACACAATGTCAAATTTTCAGGACCTGTTCTTCTCCCAGCAGCTTCAAAAATCAGCTGAGCTAATGTCTTCCTTAAATGAAATGCATTGAATGTAGTAATTGCATGTGATACATACGAACAGTTGAACTGGGACCAGGCGTAATCCACCATTTGATTAAAATCATGGCTTATCTTATTGTGGCCTCAAGTACACTTTACTGCCTGCTGCTTAAACTCTGACTCACTTAATTGTCAAGAATCCAACTCAGCTTGAAAAATATTCAACAGGTCTGCCATCACCACACTCTGGGAAGAGAATTCTACAGTCTCAGGTCCCTCAGAGAAAACAATCTCTTGTCTTATCCATCTTAAATGGGAGGTCCCTTGGCTCTGGTCTCACCCACAAAGTAGAAAGATCCTTTCAAACCCAACTCCAAATCCTCCTAGGATCTTAAAATGTTCCAACGAATCACTTCTCAATCTCCAAAACATGAATAGAAGCCCAAACTGTCTGGCTGTTCCTTACTGGATAGCCCTCTTACTTCAGTAATCAGCCACGTGAATTTTCTCTAAACTATGTGTCCTTTCCTAAATAAGATAAAGAAAACTGTACTTCAGATATGACCTCATCACCATCCTATACAGCTGTAGTAAAACATCCCTACTTTTTTTTGTTCCATTTCCATTGCAATAAACATTATATTTGACTTGACTTTGTCCCTGTGTATTAATTTTTTTGCGATTCATGTTCTAGGTTATCCAGATCCCTCAATACCAATATTTCGCTCTTTCCATTTAAATAATATACTTTTCCTAATTGCCAAAGTGGCTAAATTCACACTTTCCTACATTATACGCAATCTGCCTAATTTATGTCCACTCAACTGATATTCTTTTTCAAGCTCCTTGTACCATGTTTACAACTTACTTCACTACATAGCGATAGTAGGAACTGCCAATGCTGGAGTCTGATAACAAGGTGTAGACCTGGATGAACACAGCAGGCCAGGCAGCATCAGAGGAGCAGGAAAGCAGACGTTTTGGGTCTGGACCCTTCCTCAGAAATGTGGGAGGGGAAGGGGGTCTCTAAAATAGTTAGAGAGAGGGGGAGGCGGTGGTAGAAGGTGGATAGTGGAGCAGATAGGTGGAGAGAAGACAGGCAGGGATGAAGCTAGTAAAGGTAAGTGTAGGTAGGGAGTTGGGATGGGGGTTGGTCAGTGACGAGGGAGGGGCCGGTAGGTGGGAGGAAAGACGAACAGGTTTCATCCCCGCCTCCTTGACCCGCCCCTCCCTCTTCACTGACCAAACCCCGTCCCAACTCCCTACCTACACTTACCTTTACCAGCTTCATCCCTGCCTCCTTGACCTGCCCGTCTTCTCTCCACCTATCTGCTCCACTATCCACGTTCTACCACCGCCTTCCCCTCTCTCTATTTCAGAGACCCCCTTCCCCTCCCACATTTCTGAGGAAGGGTCCAGACCCAAAACGTCTGCTTTCCTGCTCCTCTGATGCTGCCCGGCCTGCTGCGTTCATCCAGCTCAATACTTTGTTACTTCACTACAAATCCTTGTGTCAACAGCAAATTTACTAGCCATACAAGCAGTCTTTACATCCAAATTATTGATACAGATTGTAAGTAGTTAGGGTCCCACCAAGAGAATGTTCACTAAGTTGATCCCTGCAATGATAGAATTGTGTAAGAGGAGGATGAGTTGAGCAGGATGGGCCAATGCTTATTGGGGTTTAGAAAAATGAGCGGTGATCTTACTGTAAAATAAGATCCAAGACTTTTTTTTTTAAAAAACAGATTTGATGCTGAGGAGATGTTTTCTCTTGTGGGAGAATCTGGAAGTAAGGAACACAGTAAAAATATAAGGTCTCTTATTTAAAACAGAGATAATTTTAATATTTAGAATTTACTTTGAGAGCAGTGGAAGTTGAGTCACGGAATATATTCCAAGGAGACAGATTTTTGATGTTCGAGGAAGTCTGGGACATTGGGTATGCAGGAAAGTGGAGTCAAATCCACAAGTGGATCAGCCATAGTCTTACTAAATGGTGGAGCAGTCTCAATGGGCCAAATATTCTGGTCCTATTTCTTACCGTCTATCCTCTCCTCACTAGAGAAACATGGTACTACAAGAAATTAACAGAAAGCAATCATGAACTTAAACCAACTGAGTTTCACTCTTATTTTAATGAGCCCAAGTAAAATGATGCCAAGGTTTTTTTTTTAAAAAAGTTTCCATTGTTAACAACACTATGCCATCCAATGTACATTTGTACATCTGTACATTTATTTGCAATCTGCAGAGGAAAGAGTAGCAAATGGATTAAAAAATAAACAACTTTGGTGCAACAAGAGTTAAAAATAAAGTAAGTTTTCACACAAACAGATTTATTCTGTACAAAGCACGTATTCCACAGATCTGAGGATACTTCAAAATGCTTGCAAAGGAGGAGCAGTAATTTATTCTCAGCTTTAATTTAATAATTGTAAAGAAAAACCTTTGTTATTAGTTATATGAAATTAGACAGAATAATTGGTTTCCCCTTACTGTAGAGCTTACAAATAGAATTGCAGAAAAAATTTAACATTTGTCATTTACAAATACAGCACTGTAAATGTTGAAAAATCTGAGAAATGCAATTAATTTTCCTGAAATTAACAAGGCAGATTGAAATTCAATGAAATTTGGCAAAGGATGAGATACAGGTGTGCAACAGTTCTCAAAATACATGGAGCAGCAGCTGCATCCACTAATAGGCAACCACAGGAAAATACACCTCAGCCCCCACAAACACAAAAGGAAGGAAATGGTGAGAAGCCACTTACTAATCATAAGTACTTCTCAACTACGTTTGCTGCTAATAACCATACCATGAATCTATCAGCAGTAAATAAGGAAGAGAGCAAGCTTGAGATTGGAGGAGTAGGGTGAGTGGCAGGTAGTTTTGATTAAAATTACATGAGTTGAGACGTTATTTTGGGGAAAATATAGCAGATGTGATTTATAATGAACACTGCGGTAATTATGAAATTTAAAATCAAATAATTGTGTTTTATCATGATTTGGATTTATATGGTGTCACATCTCAAAACATCTCGCATGCTATAAATTTCAAAATGTGCAGAGCTATGTTGGAGACAGACATGTGCAGTTTAGTTGTGAAGCTAAGTTTAAAGAAAAATATCAGACCTGAGACATTAATTCTGTTTCTCTCTCCACAGGTGCTATCAGACCTGCTGAGTTTTTCCAGCACTTTGTTTTTATTTCTGTATCTCCAGCATCCTCAGTATCATGCTTTCATCTTAGCTATGACCTCACTCATCTGCAGAAAGCACATTTAGCTTGGTAGCCTTTTTCTGTATAGAACAGTATTTTTAGAAAAGCATTTGCTGCGAACTTATATCTGTTGCCTTATGCCAATTAAAACACAGTGGTGTCTAGGAGATTAATACTTTCCTTGTACAGTGTAGAAAGTTTAATGGAACAGTGATAATTGTTGGATATACGGATAAATTAGTCTTATTCTGCTTGAGAGTTCAAATACCATATGCATTAACACAAGCTTAAAGTATTGTTACTAAGTTTTTTTTATTTATTTGTGGGATATGGACGTGGCTGGCTGGCCAACATTCATTTCCCATCCCTGGCTGCCCTTGAGAAGGTGCTGGTGAGCTGCCTTCTTGAACCACTGCAGTCCACCTGTTGTGGGTTGACCCACAATACCGTTAGGGATGAAATTCCAGAATTTTGACACAGCGACAGGGAAAGAACGGCAATATATTTCCAAGTCAGGATGGTGTGTGGCTTGGAGGGGCACTTGCAAGCAGTGGTGTTCTTATTTACATGCTGCCCTTGTCCTTCTAGATGGAAGCAGTCATGGGTTTGGAAGGTGCTGTCTGAGGATCTTTGGCGAATTTCTGCAGTGCATCTTGTAGATAGAAGCAGCAGTGTGTACTGAGAGTCAGTGGTGGAGGGAGTGCCAATTAAAACAGGCTGTTTTGTTGTGGATGGTGTCAAGCGTCAAGTGTTGTTGCACTCGTCCAGGCAAGTGGGGAGTGCTCCATCACACTCCTGACTTGTGCTTTGTAGATGGTGGACAGGCTTTGAGGAGTCAGGAAGTGAGCTACTTGCTGCAGTATTCCTGGCTTCTGACCTGATCTTGTTGCCAGTGTGTTCATGTGGGAAGTCCAGTTGAGTTTCTTGTCAATGGTAACCCCCAGGATGTTGATAGTGGGGGATTCAGTGAAGGTAACACTATTGAATGCCAAGATGCGGTAGTTAGATCGTGTCTTATTCGTGATGGTCAGCCTGCATTTGTGTGGCGTGAATGTTACTTGCCACTTGTTAGTCCAAGCTGGGGCATTGTCTAGATATTGTTGCATTTGAGCATGGACTGCATCAGTATCTGACGAGTCACGAATGGCGCTGAACATTGCGTAATCATCGATTATCCCCACTTCTGACCTTATGATGGAGGGAAGGGCATTGATGAAGCAGCTGAAGTTGGTTGGGCCTAGGACACTACCCCGAGGAACTCCTGCAGAGATGTTACAGAGCTGAGATGACTGACCTCCAATAACCACGACCATCTTATATGTCAGGTATGACTCCAACCACCGGAGAGTTTGCCCCTTGATACCCATTGATTCTAGTTTTGCTGGGGTCCTTAATGGCACACTTGGTCGAATGTAGCCTTGATGTCAAAGGCAGTCACTCTCACCTCATCTCTTTTATATATGTTTGAACCAAGGCTGTAATGTAGTAATGAAGTCAGGAGCTGAGTGACCTTGACAAAAGCCAAACTGGGCGTCACTGAGCAGGTGCTGCTCGATAGCACTGTTGATGACACCTTCTGTCACTTTACTGATGATCGAGGTAGACTGATGGGGCAGTAAACTGGCTGGGTTGGATTTGTCCTATTTTTTATATACAGGACATACTTGGGTTATCTTCCACATTGTCGGGTAGATACCAGTGTAGTAACTGTACTATTACTGTTGTAACTGGAACAGCTTGGCTAGGGGAATGGCAAGTTCTGGAGCACAAGTCTTCAGTACTATTGCCAGATTGTTGTCAGGACCCATAGCCTTTGCAGTATCCAGTGTCTCCAACCATTTCTTGATATTACGTGGAGTGAACTGAATTGGCTGAAGACTGGTATCTGTAATGTTGGGGACCACTGGAGGAGGCTGAGATGGATCATCTGCTCAGTGCTTCTGGCTAAAGATTGCTGCAAAAGCTTCAGCCTTACCTTTTGCACTGATGTGCTGGGCTCTTCCATTACTGAGGATAGGGATATTTGTGGACCCTCCTACCGCAGTGAGTTGCTTAATTGTCACCAACATTCACAACTGGATGTGGTAGGACTGCAGAGCTTAGATCTGATCCACTGGTTGTGGAATCGCTTAAGCTCTGTCTATCATGTACTGCTTATGCTGTTTGGTGTGCAAGTAGTCTTGTTTGGAGGCTTCAGGCTTCTTTAGCTATGCCTGGTGCTGCTCCTGGCATATCCTCCTGCACTCTCCATTGAAGCAGGGTTGATATCCTGTTAATGGCAGTGTGCATACATCCAGAAGAGCTCTCACAAATCTCAAATTTGTTAGTGAAATTTATTACCTATCAGACTCCAATGTTTTTTTCTTCCTCTCTCTTCCACTTACTGAACAAGAGTGACCAAAAAGTCTGCAAAAAATAGAAGTATGAAGGTAATGACACAACCATTTAAAATTTACAACCTAGTTAAAATATGTTGGCACAATTTGAAATTCATGGTCACATTCTTCCCAAAGTCAAGAAACTATCCATTTCCTTTGAGCGGCCATGACCAATGTCATACTGGACAGTTTTTATACAAAAAGGATTGCTTTTGAAGGATCTATTCAATGTTATTTAATAGAAGGTGGGATAATCATTACTTATTGATCACAAACATTTATAATTATCCGCGAAGCTGCTCAGTTCTTGCTTTCTTTTTCAAATCTTCAATTAGCTGCAAGTATATGTTTGTAGTTTTATCAGCTGCGTTTCTGTGATCTCGTTGTTGAGATTAAACAAAAATAAATGGGGTGACTCAGCTTACAATTATGAGTAGGCTGGTGCATGTCAACAACATTTGGAAAATACAAATTTTATTACTAACAGTCAACGCAAAACCACATGCCTCCATTGATACAGAAAGAAAATTCTAAATAATCCAGGTGTCTGAAGCTATTGAATCAGAAAATACTACTTTACATGGAACAATAATGAGTGTTGGGCTGAAATGTAAACCTATGCTAAATTCTCTCACACAATGCACATGTATTGTACAAAACAGCATCTCAACACCAAAACACAGGCATTAAATAACTGTCAGCCAAGTAACTAACTTAAATTTGTATAGTGCTTTTGCAGAATGAAACATTCCCTGGTGCTTCACTTGAGCATTATAAAATAAAATGACACCAAACCATGGAAGGGGACTAGGTCAGATGATCCAAAACCTTATCAAAAAATAAATTAAAGAATGTCTGAAAGAAGCAAAGTGAGGGAGAAACGTGACATATAGTAAAGTGAATTCCAGAGCTTAGGATTTGGACAACTAAAGGCAGGATCACATACAGTGGGCCAATTAAAACTGGGAATACACAGAAGTCATACAGGATAGAAGGAACATCCCAAAAGGAGCAATCTCAGGTATAGAAAGGAGGGACAAACTCAGAAGAACCACAATTGCTACAAAAGTACTGAGTAAATTGTTGCAGCATCTGGGTTCTGATGGGCTGCATCCTTGATCTTAAAAGAAGTGGCTAAACAAACAGTTGATGTATTTATTTGAGTTTTTCAAAACTTCCTTGATTCAGGGATAGTCCCATGAGATAGCAAATGTACCACTTTCATTCAAAACAAGAGGGTGATAGAGAGCAGGAAACTGCAGGTTGGTTAGCTTACTTCCATCACAGAAAACGTTGAAGTTATCAATAAAAATGCTATAGCAGAACCCCGAGATGAATTCAAAGTAATCAGACAGAGTCAACTTTGTTTTCTGAAAGGGAAATATTTTTGATCAGTCCATTGGCATTCTTTGAGGGGGCAGCATATGCCATGGACAGAGGGGAGCCTTTGGGTGCACTATGATTGGGTATCCAGATGGCATGTGATCAGGTTCCACGTCAAAGGTTGTGGAAAATAAGAGCTCATGGTGTAGGGGGTAGTGTGTTGGCACAGACAGAACATTGGCTAACAGATTAGGACATTACCAGGCAGCAGAGGGTGGGGTGCAAAGAGCCTGTTCCACTTTGGCAAGATGCAAAGTGTGGTGTGGCAGAGATCAGTGTTGGGCTCTACTGTTTATAATTTATATAAAGACAAAGGGACTGAAGGTACATTGCCAAATTTGTCGATGGCATAAAAAGGTAGTTAGGAAGGAAACTTTAAGTTGTGAGGAGGGCATAGAGACTCGAAACCATCTTTCTCTTCATGCACTGCCACACCTGCTGATTCTCTCCAGCATTTCCTGTTCTTGTTACAAAATGGTTAAAATGGGTTAATTGAGCGTGCAAGGATGCTGCAAGCAGGGTATGATATGGTAAGATGTAAAACTGTCCCATTTGGCTCGAAAATATAAAAAATGTAATCTAAGTGGTGAGAAATTGCAGAACTCTGAAGTGCAGAGGAATCTGGGTTCTCCTCATGCACAAATTGCAAAAGGTTAGTGCACAGTACTGCAAGTAATTAGGAAAGTTAACAGAATGTTATCATTTATCACAAAAGAAAGTGAATACTGCTGTAGGGAAGTTATGTTTCAGCTTGGTGGATTTTTAAAAAAGGAAATCCTGGTGACCAACCTATTTAGGATATAACACAGTGGGCAATGGTTATGCAGCTGAAACTTACCAAGATTTTCAGAAGTTCTTCAACAATGATGCCCATAATAAATTATAAAGAGTCATGTTGCAGAATGCGTCGTTGGCTGGTTTCAATTTGGAACACGTCAATGAAATAACGGGTAGTCATTCAGACTGACAGAAGGTGGGAATGTTGTTCCATAGGGATCAGTGCCAGGACCAGTACTGTTCATAATGTTGACTTTTAAACCAAAATAAAACACAATTTATAAATTTATAAATTATAAAACTGGAGGCATATTCTATAAGAGGACGACTGTGAGAAGTAAATTCCAGAGGAGGTTTACAAGGATGAACCAGGAGATGAAGGGTTTATCATGAGGAACGATCAACGATTCTGGGTCTGTTCTCAATGTAATTTAAAAAGATGACATTGAAACTTACAGAATACCGAGAGGCCTGGAAAGAGTGGTTGTGGACAAGATACTCCCACTAGGAAGAGAAACTAGCTCCCAAGGGCACGGCTTCAGAAAAAAGGGAAGATACTTTAGAACTGAAATGAGGAGAATTTCTTCAACTAGAGGGTGTTTAATCTGTCGAGCTTATTGCTGCAGAAGTTTGTGGACGCCAAGTCATTGAATGAACTTAAGTTCAGAGAGAAATAGATAGATTCTTGATTATTAAGGGAATGAAGGCTTACCGGGAAATGAGGTTGAGAAATGGTGGAGCGGAAGAAACGGTGGAGCGGAACAAATGGTGGAGCAGACCCAACGGACCGAATGGCCTAATTCTGCTTCTATATTTTATGGTCTAAGTTACAAGATATTGGTAACCAACTTGCAGAATGGGAAAATAATTGACAATTGAAATTCAACATGTGTAGTAGTGTACTTTTGTATGAGCAGAAAGTAGGTCACATATTACATGAAAAGAGCTGGACTACTAGAATACAGGAATAAAGGAATCTCAAAGTACAAAGGTATCGATCATTAAAAGTTGTGCCACACGTTTGTAAAGATATTTAAAAAAGAAACAAACCAGGCATTGGGCTTTATTTCCATAGGGACAGAATTGAAAATGGATAAGTTATGCTAAACCTGTAATGAACATTAGTTAGACAACATGTAGAACACTGCATGTAGCTTTGGTGGGCAGATAAATAAAAGGATATACAAACATTGCAGAGGTCCAGAGAAGATCAGTATTAGAAATGTACAGGTACGCACATCAGGAATCAACCAACAGGGTGGGTCACTTTTGAGAGAAAGCTGAAGGATGAGCCAAAAAAAATTGAAGATATAAAGAGCGTAGAGAGAATTTCTCCTCTTGTGGAGAATATCATAACTGAAGGCCATTAACATAAGATACTCAAGAAATCCAATAGGAAATGCAAAAGTAACATGTTTGCACAAAGAACAGTGAGAAAATGGAACTCTCTACAATTCGTAGTTGAAGCAAATAGTGTAGATGTGTTTGGGGTGAGCTGGCAAGTATGTGACAGTAGGAAAGGAATAGATTATTTTTCTTTATTCATTAACAGAATGAGGGCGTCGCTGGATAGGCAGCATTTATTGCCCATTCCTAATTACCCAGAGGGCAGTTCAGAGTCAACCACACTGATGTGGGTCTGGAGTCACATGTAGGCCAGACGAGGTAAGGATGGCAGTTTCCTTCCCTAAGGGACATTAGTGAACCAGATGGGGTTTTTATAACAATCGACAATGGGTTCATAGTCATCATTAGATTCTTAATTCCAGATATTTTATTGAATTCAAATTCCACCATCTGCCATGTGGGACTTGAGCCCGGGTCCCCAGAATGTTATCTGGGTTTCTGGATTAACAGTCCAGCGATAATACCAACAGGCCATCACCTCTCCACTGGATACAATGATGCTTTGAGGAGAGAAGAGAGGAGGCTCGATTGGAGCATAAACAGCAGTATGGACAAGTTGGGCCAAATAATCTGCATAGGATGTACTGCATACAAACAACATGGTGAAAAGAAAAGATGGATGAAATGTTACACTTGAATCGAAAACGTCAAGCATTTTACTTCACAAATTACAGACATAGCCAGCTAACATGAAATGAAATGCATCAGTAAAGAAGCAGGTCCCACAGTCCATTAAGAAATTTAAAGAAAGGAACTGAAACATTAAAACACGTACTAGAACACAGAAAACATTAATTATAAAACATTCAAGATGTTATGCCACATGCAGAACAACAGATTGAGTTAAAGAGTCCTGGGAGATTGACAGCATGGGTTCTTTATTTTCAGAAGCCTCATTCAAATATCATCCCCGTATATAGAATCCCCCAAATCACGCCTCTTTCACCCATTTGGAACACTATAGCTTTAACTACATAGTCTACTTAACTAAGGCATCAGGAATTTAAAGATACCTAAAGTGCAAAAAGAAAGTAACAAAAATACAATGGACTCTACTTGCCCAGTGTACACAAAAGGAAACTGTTTACTTTCAATGAAAGATTTGGGGATCCAGACGGTACTAGTGAGCTAATGTTTGTGTGGTGCAGACTCTAGTTCTTGTTTTAAGCTCCAGCTGGCCTAATTAGGAGCAGCAAATAAATACCATTACCTGTGCTTAGATCATCCCAAAGAAAACATTGTATGGCTCAAAATTCCAACAGTTATTTGAGCTTCACATACTAAAACAGAATTCAGCAACAGCCAAAATAAGATCTCTTAAAGAAACTTTAGCTAAATAGATGTCAATGGAGATGAAACAAACTCTAACCTCCAATCATCACTGAACTGCTAACAAGCAGTGGTTAACTGTACATGCTAACCTAGAAGGCAGAGCATATCCGATTTCAAAAGATTTGAAATCTTAAAATGGAAAGTATCGAACTAATGAAACAACAAATCTGTATGCGAGAAGATTGCCATCAAATGATATAATCATACTATCATTTGTCCTGAACATTTTGATTATTCCCCTTTTTGTCGACTATATACAATTGTAGTATATAAATAGTATTAACAGAACAATATCAATATGTAAAACCCAGAATGGCAATCCTAAAAAACTTCACTTGGCACTTTCCATAGACACGAGATCCTGGGCACAATGTTAATGGTATGTGTGCCAGCTGAATATAATTGGTTTAACACTTGCTTTGGAAATTTGCATAGTGCTACAAGAAAGCCACTTCCATTATTTTGTTGCTCTGTACATGTACCTTGATCCTGGTCCTGCTGCCTTTCTCCTCTGGACAAAGTTTTCATTGAATGATGCTTTAAAAGTTAATGGTCTCCGTCTGTACTCAAACATCATGAACATCAATCATCCCAGTGTGAAACAAGGAAGTAAAAAGGTATTGGAAAGCATATGGAAGTTATTAGTAATAATATGCAAAAGAAAATCAATACTAGGTATTAAATATTCTAAAAACAAAACTGCCATATTTGGCAATATGTGAAATCATAAGAACAGAAAGATTAGCAGTACCGAACTGGAGTGCATACCAAAAAGATTAGAAAGAAACATTAAAAGAAGAGTGCAAAAAGAGGCAGAAACATACAAGAGAGAAAGACAAAATTATTTAAATTTCATGGTCCCAAAAAAAAAACAGATTTACAAAAATGTTATTTTTAAAGATACCATCTAAATGAAACCATAATGTTTAAAACTGCATCTCTCTGCCTTTACAATGTTACCTTTGAAAAAATGCATACGGTACAAATTTAATGCCTTTTGCAAAATGTTTTACTTGTCTCTACAGTAACATATCACATCATGGTGGCTGGAGTTAGGCATTATAATAAACAGCAAAGTGGGAATTACTCAATTATCAGGTAATTTGCATCATGCCACTTAAAATACACTGTCTACTTTGAATTTGAATTTGAATTAGACATAATGTTGGCTTAAATCATTTTACTGTATCCAAATAGTTGCTGTAATTTCAAAATTGAGAAGAATAAACGTTCAACCTACCTGTTTTGCGGCTCTTGTTGCAATAATTGAGCAGCTATTTTACGCAAATCAGTCACTTCCTTCAACTCATCCTCATCTTGTATCATTTGCTGCAAATCCCTTGAAGGCCTGCAATTTCATAACGAAGTAAATATTACTTTGAGAAAACATCTGGAAAAGACTCAAAACACATTTTCAAAAAACAAACATGACTCTGAGCAATAAAGTGACATGATTTTAATTTTATCTCCCCCACAACATAACAGTAATACTTTAATTCATCAGGTAAGTTTTTATTTCCTGGTTATTGATATTAAGGGAACTTAGCTGGACTGTGAAACTCCCACTGACGTCAAAAAACAGTAAACTTCTAAAAAGTCTCTTGCAGTCTTGGTTTTATTTTTAAATGGAGACAGCTAGGTCTTGCAACATTCAGGGCACCCCTCCAATACATTTTACAGAAACAAAAATACAAAGTGCATTTTCTAAGAATCCATCTATTTGGTGGCTATGGGAACTTCTGAGAGATCCCAAAGTGGCAAAAATAAAAGCTGCCTGTAATGCTAGTGGAGTTATTTAAGAAAACAGTAAAGTGGGGACATAATAGTTGTAGCAATTCACTGGATTGCTATGAAAATAAACTTTACTGAAAGTATTCTTCCCCCATTACAATTTTTTTTAAGTCTAAAATATTCCATGTACTATAAACCATTTCTGGGCCGCTCCAGTAACACAAAATGCTCTCATGAGCATTTTTATACGAAGACATGGTTTCTCCATGTTTATTCAAAGCTAATGTGTTTCAATTACTCTATCATGCAGTGCATTTGAAATCCTAAGCACCTATTGAGTAATAAAGCTTTTCATGTCATCTGTTTCTTTTGCCAAGCACATTTTAGCAAATACCTTTTAATTGCTGTGCCCTCATCTACTTTCTTCATTAAAAACAAACAAAATCTCCTAAAAGTCTATTTCAAGGATTAAATTAATTGAAATACAGTAACTATTTTCCAAATTTGAAGTATATAATGATTTCAAGTTCAGGTATCTGTCATTTTTGCCATTTTAAATGACTACATGTTCATACCGTGGTTCATCTCCCCAGTTATTATCTTTTGCAAGCCGTGATTTTTCAGGTAACTTCCCTCGATCCTGAAACAGAACACATTACAGAAAGTCATCACCGTCACGCAAGCTATATTTTATATTTTATAAGGATACCAAGCATGAAATTTTGTGAAATCATCACCCAAATTTTTTCACGTTACTATATGACCACAACATACCTTTGAAGTTTCAATATACAACTTTAGTTCAAATTCATAGGTTATATTTTGAGTTATATTAACTCAAAATATTTTAAGAAAAAACATCTAAGTAAACAATAAACAGATCACAGAACCCTTCAACCGCAAAGATTTCCAACTCTTTCTTTGTGGTCAATATAATAAACATATTCCCAATTACCAAACTGCAGAATACCTACTCATGTCAGAAAATGTCTCAAAATTCAGGAACAACTTCAGCTGTCAATGGCCCGTCCAACATACATTACCTGCCCCTCAGCAGTAATACCCTACATTCTGTTAAGCTGTTGTTGTCAATGAAGGAAAAGTCAGTTTTTTTAAAAAAAACATGAAAAAACTACATCTGAAAAGTTATTCTTTGAAGGCCACTGATAAAGGAAATATGATTCTTGCTTCAGGTGGTACATTGGAAGCTCTTGATAAAATCAAGGCACATTGTATTAAATGAATGTAGCAAAATAAATTTGAAGCTCTTTAAAAATTAGGCTGAAGGATATTTTTCAGATTGTGCAAAAATAAACACTGGTGTCCTCGAATGGCCAGTGGTGGGACCAGCGTTCTTAATATTTAAAAATAATTTGATATCAAATCAGCCAATTTGAGCATTCTCAGATCACGAAATCGGACGCCGGATTAACTGAAGAGGTAAGCAAGTGGCTTTAGAGGAGAATCACAGGTTAGGAAATTGAGCCAAATTTTAAAGTTTAGTCCACACATGAAAGGGAAGCACTACATTTTGAATGATTAAGGAAGTATTAAATTGCAGAAAAGGTCTAGAAACAGCACAGTAGAGAATCATAGGTGATCACTTTGTGAGCTGTATCATCTTGGTAAGACAAACCAGGGCAGGACATACAGTTAATAGTAGGACCCTGGGGAGGGCTGTCAAGCAGAGGCCTAGGGGTTCAGTTACATGGTCCCTTAAAAGTGGAGTCAGAGGCAGACAGAGTAGTGAAGGGGGAGTTTGGCACACTTTCCTTAATTAGACAAGCACTGACTATAGGAGTTAGGACGTCATGTTGCAGCTGTACAGGACATCAGTGAGGACACTTTTAGAGTACTGCGTAGGGTTTTGGTCACCGTGCTATAGCAAGGACTCTATTAAATTGCAAAGGGTGCAGAAAAGGTTTACAAGGATGTTACTGCGATTATAGGTTTTGAGTTATAAGGAGAGGCTGGATAGGCTGGGACATTTTCCTACTGGAGCATAGGAGGTCGAGGGATGGGCTTAGAGGTTTATTAAATCACGAGGGGCATATAAGGTGGCTTGTAAAGCTCTTTTCCCTAGGGTACAGAAATTCAAAATAAGAGGGGATTGTGAGAGAGAAAAGATTTAAAAGGGACCGGAGGAACAACCTTTTCACACAGAGGGTTGTGCGTCAATAGAACGAACTGCCAAAAGTAGTAGTAGATGCATGTACAGTTACAACATTTAAAAGACATTTGGACAGATACATGAATAGGAAAGGTTTAGAGGGATACAGGCCAAACACAGGCAAACGGGTCGTTTAGTTTGGGAAACTTGGTTGGCATGGACAAACTGGACCAAAAGGTTCTGTTTCCATGCTGTATGACTCTATATGTATATATCTATATATATTTAGAAATTAGAGGACAAGTTGATAAAGCAGCACCAAATAAACATCCATGACTTAATACTGTTTAAGAATTGGTGTGTAAGCCGCCAAGAAGCAACATTAAAATTATGCAACCATTTATTAGGTTATAACTGAAACATTATGCTCTGTTATGGGCAGTACAGTTTAGAACAGATGTTGAGGGCAAAGAAAAGTCTGCGAAGTAATTCATTTTTGGAACAAGTATGGTGGACTTTACTTGCCAAGAGATGTCAGAAAATTTAAGGATTTGTTTTACGACAGCTAACAACCTGAGATCTGATTTCAAATACCCAACATTCGAGGTTTAAGAGTTGGAAAGACATGGCAGACACAGTGGTAAAGGCTGCCTGAAGTTTTTTTTCAAAGCCATGAACTAAGAGGTTTTAAAAAAAAACAAAGTACAGTACAGAAATGGTACCAAGTGCACAGACTGTATGGTGAAGTGACATCTGCACGACAAGTGGATTGTAGCAATGCTATCAGCTTCTATAATTCAATGCTTCACCAAATGAATCAGGTCATTTGACCAGGCTCTCATGCATCAGGGAACAGTATTAAATAGTTCAAGAGTCTGGGGCTCATCAGCACTTTACAAATTTAATTGGCAAAGAAAACAAAATAAGAGAATGCAATGTTTAGGCTGAAATCCCGGGATGTTTTAAACAGTTGGTGAAATATAAACAAATTATTCCAAGTTATGCGGTTTGTGACTGACGTGAAAATTAGGACTTTCAAAATTTCCAGTTCATTAAAACAATTGTTGGATACAAAATGGATGAGCATTCATAAGCAAAGGTTAAAGGTTTTACCACAATTAATTTCCTGAAAGTATGCTGTCAACAAATTTGTTAAGCAGGTTAATCAACATTGGGTTGCACAGTAGCATATTTCACAAGGCAAAACAAGTTGTTCTAAAGATATTGAACAAAGTGATAAAAGTGTTTTTTCTCAATTATGGAGTCAAAGTTATGGGATAAAAGTCAGTTTCAAAATAATTGACAACTATTCAAAATTGATCATAATTCTAAACTACATTGACTTTTTTTATAAATTGAAATTGCAGGTAAAATGTGGTTAGTGAAGGGAAAGACACTAATGCAGCATGGAGTGCTGTCATGAGATCAGGTTAGTTCAAAGACTGCTTTAAATTTTCTGGAATATTGCACAAAATAGGTTAATCCTGCAAAATGCAGTTAAAATGTCATAAACATTGTATATGGTAACGGAAGAAACTGACTTGATTGACCAAATTATCTTTCACTGAATTTGTGCCTTATTCTCATTCCAAGGTTTTGCACATTTGCGAATTATTCATTGGATTTTCAATTTAGGCTTATTTCAATAGCAAACATGTGTCTTTTGGTTCTATTTTCCTACCTATCATCATTTTCAGACGATGCAAATTCTGAAGCATAGTTTTAAGACATCACACATTTGCACGCGCAATGTGTTCAGAGAACAGAACAGAATAGTGGAGATTATGCATACAATAATATTTACAAAGTACAACATTCTTTGAACAGTAATCACTTGAGCCCCAGGGATCATTCCATGGAAGTATTTGATGAGATTTGACAATGAAAAACAGATGTTGCGGGTTAAATATTAACCTATGCTTATGAAGGACAAAATGAATTCTAACATAAATTGGAAATTAAAATGAATTACTGGAGAAATTCAAAATGCCTGACAGTATCTGTGCAGGGAGAGCAGGGTAATACTTCAAGTCTAGCTGCCCTTTTTCTTTTCTGATGAAACATCACTCTGCTTTCTCTCCACAGATGCCACCAGAGCTGCTGAGTTTCTCTAATAATTTCTGTTTTTGTTTCAGATCTTCAATATCTGCAGCTCTTTGTTTTATCTAACAGAATGGGCACTGTGAAAATTCACTAGACATTACGCTGTATCAGTTGCTTCTGTATACAAAGTGAAACATCTTACTTTTAAGTAAGTAACAAATGGAGGAATTCGATGAACATCTCCAGCTTCAGATGGTGGTGTCTCTTCCTCATCTCCATTATCAATCAAGTCTAAATGCTCTTGGTCCAATGAGGCTAAAACAAAATTCAAAGACGTTGAAAAGAAAGAAGTGTTTTTTTTAAAAAAGTTGTGCAAAATTGAAACATTACTGAAAAAATAAATTATGCAAAAATAAATTATCTGTAAGGCATTTGCCTTGAAACAAAACATTAAAAGTTAACTTAAAATTGGTACAAATTCCAGATAAAGTTGTTTTCAAAATCCTGAATATGCAAACATGTTTCCAATTAACACTGCTGCTTCTGCAAAAAGGTTCTCTATCTTCTATGGTTTAGAGGGGTTGTCCAATAACAACAATTTGCATGTTGAAAACACAATTGAGAAAAATGTTCCATTCCCAACATCATGCTCAGGATACAGTCATATGGAAAACCTATGTATAGGATGATCAGTCATCAAGTTTAGACTAAATTTCGTTTAAAAGAATTAATAATAGAACCCAAAAGCTGACAAAATTTAACATCAAGCTGCATAAGGTCATGTGACATTAACTTGGCTAGAGGTAGGTTTAAAGGAGAATCAACATGAGGTACACATACAGGCAGTCACTGTAGAACTGATTAAAAGCAGGTGAGGCCAAAAAGGAAGAAAGCAGAGATCCTGGGAGAGGGGCGCAGACGTGGCAGAGTCAGGATAGGAGATTATCAATCGAGGATAGGATTGAAAATAGAGATGAGCATTTTAAAATCTAACAAAGTAACTAAGTCACAGAGCCATGCAAATCAGGAAGACTGCACATTTTGTCTCTGTACAGACACTTGATACTAAGACAGCTTCAGCACTTTTATTATTAGAATACTTGATCATCAAGAAAATCCTACTCTACGTGCTGGAGGAAGTGAAGACAGGATCAGGCTTGGTTGTTATGAATTAGTTTAAAGTTTCTAAAATTCCTTCGATTCGGGGACTGTTATATTAGATTGGAAGATAGCAAACGTAACTCATCTAATCAAAAAGGGAGGGAACCGAAAGGAAAAACAATAGCACGGTCAGCTTAATATCTGTCGTAGGAAAAATATGTTATATACAGGCCATTTGGATCTGTTTAAGGTAATTAGACAAAGTCAACATAGTTTTGCAAAAAGGAAATCACGTTTGATTAATACTTTGAGGTTAGTGTCTCACAAACCTGATTGAGTCTTTTTTTTCAAATGGGGCCTGGGTAGTGTTGTAGAACAGACACACCTATGGGCTCAGATACATAATTGACATTTGGATCACAAGAAGACAGGGTGATCAAGAAGGCATTTAGCATGCTTGCCTTCATTGCTCAGACCTTTAAGTGTAGGAGTTGGAATGTCATGTAGAGGTTGTACTGGACGTTGGACTGAAGGGTCCGTTTCCATGCTGTATGGCTATGCCTCTAGGTAACAAAATATGATTGCCAAATTTGCTGCTGATACAAAAAAGGTAGAAAAGCAAGAGAAGAGAACACAAGGTGGTTACACAGAGATAAGATTGTTCACATAAGGGGTTAAAAATATGACAAAAGGAGCATATTGTGGGAAAATGAGAAATTTTGGCAGAAAGGATTAAAAAAAGATCGTTACCTAAATGGTGAGTGATTGTAAAGCTCTGAGAATGTAGAAGGATCTGGCTGTCCTTATGCATGAATCATGGAAAATTAGTATGCAGTGCAGAATGTAATTAGGAAGGCCAATAGAACGTTATCATTTATCTCAACAGAACAGAATACAAAAGGAAAGCAGAAATTCTTTTGTTGTACAGGGCACTGCTGAGGCTGTATCTGGAGTAATCTACACACTATCAGTCACTTTATTTAAGGAAATAAGGTGTAATCATGGAAGGCATCCAGAGAAGGATTAGGAGACTAATACTTGGAATGAGGGAGTGTTTAATGATAAAGGGTTGAACAGGCTAGGCGTGGTGTGCTGGCATTTTCAAAAAAGAAAGGTGACCTGATTCAAATACAAAATCCTGAGGGATCTTGAAAGGGTGCCGCCTCTTATGGGAAAATCTAGGACTTGGGCTGCTGTTCAAAACTCAGGGTTACCCATTTAAAACCAAAATTAGGCAAACCTCTTCCCTTACGCTCATGAGTCTTTGGAACTCTCTTGCTGAAAAAGGTGGGGGAGGCAGAGTTCTTGAATATTTTTAAGGCACAGGTAGACAGATTCTTGTTAAGCAAAGGGCTGAAAGGTTATCAGAGGTTGGTAGGAAATGGAAACGAGGGTATATTCAGATCAGCCATGATGTTACTGAATGGTAGAACGGCTCGAATACCTGAATGATCTACTGCTCTGAATTGTATGTTCATACAACTGACAGACACCAGTTGTTGTTCAGGGCTCAAAAAAGGTTACTTCAGTAGGGAGTCACCAAAGAAACAAACAGGAAATGGAATTAAAAAGGTCAAAATTTCAAATATACTTACTTTTGAGAGAATTGAGTTTATCCCCAACTAAATGATTGTCTGATTTGAGGGGCAAATCCTTGGTTATTTCTGACACCTGAGAATGTAGGCTAATTGTATCATCATCTGAGGGCTAAACAAAAACATGAACATGAGAACCTTTGCCAAGGACAGAAAATTAGAATTATTTATTATAATTACAAATATTATGGTGTAAAAACTGAATTGAAAATTAACTGAATGGGAGATTTTTGCCTACAGTCATGAAATATTCTCATTTTTATGATACATCAATAACTATGTGTCTAAACACAATCCTGTCAGCAGCCAAAACTTTGCTTAACAATCTGTAGCAATCCCTATCTACATCCTGTCTCCATAAGACCTTAAGATATAGGAGCAGAATTAGGATATTTGGCACATCAAGTCTGTTCCAACATTCAATCATGGCTGATATGTTTCTCAACCACATTCTCCTGTCTTCTCCCCACAACCCTTGATCTCCTTATCAATCACGAACTAATCGCGGTGTTAAATACACAGAATGACTTGGCCTCCAAAGCCTTCTGCAGCAAGGAGTTTCACAATACACCATTTTCTAGCTAAAGAAATTCCAAATCCTCTCAGTTCTAAAAGGGTCATCCCTTCACTCGGAGGCTTTACCCTTGGGCCTAGTCACTCGAACTAGTGGAAACAGTTTTTCCATGTCAACTCCATCAAGGGTTGTCAGTATTCTGTAAGCTCATTCTGTAAGCTTATTTGAGATCTCCCCAAATTCTTCTAAACTCCCCCAGGTACCGATCTAGAGTCCTCAACCACTTCTCAAATGACAAGCCTTTTATCCATGGGATCGTTCTTGTAAACCTCCTCTGAACCCCCTTCAATGCCAGCACATCCTTCTTAGACAAAGGCCCAAAACCGCTCACAATTTTCCAAATGCAGTCTGACCAGAGCCTGATGCAGCCTTAGCTGCACATCCTTGGTCTTGTATTCTAGCCCTCTTGAAACGAATGCCCAAATAGCATTTGTCTTTCTAACTATCAACTGAACTTGCACGTTAGCTTTAAAAGAATCCTGCACTAGGAGTCCCAAGTCCCTTTGAGCTTCAGATTTCCGAAGCCTTTCCCCATTTAGAAAATAGTTTACGCCTCTATTCTTCCTATCAAAGTGCATTACCTCACGCTTTCTCACACTGCATTCCATCTGCAGCTTCTTTGCCCACTTTTCAAGCCTGACCAAAGTCCTTCTGCAGCCTCTTCACTTCCTCAAATGCTATCTGTCCCTCCACCTACCTTTGTGTCATCTGCAAACTTAGCAACAATGACCTCAGTTCCTCTGTCCAACAGTGACTCAGTCATACAGTACGGAAGCAGACCCTTTGGTCCAACCACTCCCACATAATCCCAAACTGAACTAGTCCTGTTCCTGGCCCATATCCCACCAAATCTTTCCTATTCATGTACATATTTAAATGTCTTTTAAACACTAACTGTACCTGCATCCACCACTTCCTCAGGAAGTTCATTCCACATGCGAACCTCCTTCTAAAAAATTTGCCTCACTTATTTTTTAAATTTCTCTCCGCTCACCTTAAAAATGTGCTCCCTAGGTTTGAAATTCCCCATCCTAAGGAAAAGGCAACTACCATTAACACTGTCTTTACCTCATTACTTTATAAACTTCTATCAGGTCGCTCTCAACCTCCAGTGAAAAAAGTCCCAGCCTATCCAGCCTTCCTTTATAACTCAAACCTTCCATACCTGGCAACATCCTGGTAAATCTCTTCTAAACTCTCTCTAGCTCATTAATATCCTTCCTACAACTGGGCGACCAGAACTGGACACAGTATTCCAGAAGAAGCCTCATTAATGTCCTGTACAACCTCAGTATGACTTCCCAACTCCTACAATCAAGGGACTGAGCAATGAAGGCAAGCATGCCAAACGCCTTTTTAACCACCCTGTATACATGTGACACAAACTTCAAAGAATTATGTACCTGCACCCCTAGGTCCCTCTGTTCTACAACGCTACCCAAGGCCCTACCATTAACTGTATAAGACCTACCCTTGTTTGCTGTACCAAAATGCAATACCTCGCATTTATCCAGATTGAATTCCATCTGCCATTTTTTAGCCCACATGACACATTTCATCAAGATCCCTTTGTAATCTTAGAAAACCTTCATCAAGGTCTACTGTGTTACCAATTTTGGTGTCGTCTATAAACTTACTAAACATGCCTTCTATATTCTTATCCAAATCATTTATTTAAATGACAAACAAAAGATGACCCAGAACCAGTCCCTGCGAACGTCACTCGTCACAGGCCTCCAGTCCAAAAAAGCAACCCTTCACCATTCCTGTCTCCAGCCGTTTAACCAATTATGCATCCAATTGGCAAGCTCACCCTAAATCCCATGTGACCTAGCTTAACTAATTAGTCTACTATGCAGAACCTTGACGAAAGTTTTACTAAAATTCAAATAAACACTGTCTACTGCTCTGCCAACAACACGTTTGGTAACTTCCTCAAAAAAACTCATTCAAGTTTATGAGAAACAATTTTCATCACACAAGACCCTGCTGACTAACCCTAATCAATTTTTGCCTCTCTAAATGTCCATAAGTCCTATTTTTCATAAGATAAGGATCCTGCAAACTCCAAGAGTCACTGGCTACCATCCGGCAAAAGACTCCTTCTGCCTTCTCATCTGTCTTCTGCCAGTCAACCAATCTTCTATCCATGTCAGTACCTTGCCCATAACACGATGAGCTCTCATCGTATTTAGCAGTCTCCTGTGCAGCACCTTGTCTCCCAATAACAACTTAAATCTACACTTCCAATGTAAGCAAATACAATTTTCCTGTACTCTCCTTGGCAATTTAACTTTTGCCACTAGTCAAATCTGCAATAAGTTCAGAACATTGCTGTCAGAGTCCTATGTTGAATCAAGTCCATAAACTCAAATTTTTCTTTCTTTCTCTGTCAAATTCTGAAGTCAAAGTGTTAGGACAAGGGCAAAGTCTTTATCCCCATCTTAGAATACCAAAAATGATAATAAGTGGTCTCCACTAGACATTTGGCCTCCTTTCCCCTAAGCCTAAATTGCTTACATCTTGAAATCAAGACCTAACCAACCTTATAGTCACTTTGTCTCCATTCTTTGGAACACACCCAAACAAACCATTACCTTGGTGCTGTTCCTACTTTTTAAATCTCTAAGAAATTTCGTTGACTAAAAATTCAGACCATTTCAACTGGCCCTGTCACTCCTTCCCAACCTATGCGGATGTATTCTCAAAGGAGCACCCCCATCAAAAAATATTCATTATCAAAGTTAAATATACAAAGCACATTGAAGATTCAAGGTACTCAAGATGCTAGACATCTCAATCGCATAATGGGGAAATAGCCTCTGAAAAAGACTGAATATTTCACTTTTGTCCCACAACAGGAAAAGGTAAAGCTGCATCATTATGTTATAGTAGAAACTGGGATCTTCGTTGCTAACTAGCTCAAAATGATGTGAAGATAATTCCTAACTATTTTGTTTTTATTTATTCATTCATAGAATGTGATCATTACAGGCCATGCCAGCAATTTTTGCCTAGAAAACTCAACTAAATCACTGAGCAGGTTCACAGTACAGAGCAGAGCAGTAATTTACTACAAACTGATGTTGAATTAGTTGAAACAGACACGAGAAAGCCATGATAGTACAATGAAAAAGTTCACCATTGCAGTACCTGCTATTTCTGAGTTGGCAGCGAAAGAATATTACCAACCCAAGCTATAGAAGTTTCACCTCACAATGTACTTTTTAACGCTGATACTAGTGGAAAATAAAAGAAAGTAGTTTTGCCAATTACCATTGCTGACAACACCTCACACTGAATTGTATACAATTCATAAAATTATGGGCTTATGCAAAAACATTGAACATTTCTCCATAAGTGGGACAGAAATACAATGCAGCAAGTCTTGCATTATTCACAGAGAGGTAAACAAAGTTAATACTTCAGGTCGATGACACAGCCATGAAGGATCTTTTGAAATCTAGCTCCTTTTGTAATACCGTAAAATGATGGAGCAAACTGTAGTTTATGAGACCTTGCTACACACAATGAGATAAATAACCACATTATCTGTTTCAGTCACATTAATTGGAGGAATAAATGTAGGAGACTAGGAGAATTCACTTATCCTTCTTTAGCACAGACATGGAATCATTATATCCACCCAAGAGGGCAAATTGACTCACCGCTTCAAGGGCAACATAATGATTCAGTGGTTACTGCTACTGCCTTACAGCGCCAGGGACCCGGGTTCAATTCCGCCCTCGGGTGACTATGTGAAGTTTGCAGGTTCTCCGTGTGTCTCTATGGGTTACCTTCAGGCGAACAAGTTTCCTTCCAGTCCAAAGATATGCAGGGTGTGTGGTTTGGACATGTCAAATTACCTACAGTGCCCAGGGATCTGCACGCTAGGTGGATTAGCCACAGGAAATGCACGGTTGAGGGGTGGGTCTGAGAGGGATGCTCTTTGGAGGGTAAGTGTTTGGCTGAATGGTCTGTTTCCACACAGTAGGGATTCTATGATTTTATTCCATGATTCACTCATACCTCTAAGCTGGGGCTTGAATTTTTCTTTTATTCATTCATGGGATGAGGGCATCGCCGGTTGGGCCCAGCCTTTATTGCTCATCCCTAACTGCCCAGAGGGCAGTTAAGGGTCAACCAAATTGCCGGAGTTACATGTAGACCAGACCAGGTAAGGATGGCAGTTTCCTCCCCTAAAGGGCATTAATGAGTCAGATGGATTTTTTTTCCGATAACTGATAATGGCTTCATGGTCATTAGACTCTTAATTACAGATTTTTATTGAATTCAGATTCTACCATATGCCACGGTGGGATTTGAACCTGGGTTGCTAGAACATTACGTGGATCTCTGGATTAACAATCCAGCAATAATTCACAACCTTCTTGCTCAAGTTGTAAGAGTGCTGTCACTAGGCCAAAGATGACAAGGATTTTGAAGGACAAAATACTATCAAAAGGAAAACAGATTTTCAGAAAAATAAAGTTGCATAAAGTACACTTGCTTTATTGTGATTGAAGTTATTCATTTCCCTTGAGGGGAGGAATGTTCTTCCTCCAGTACTGTATATTAGATTAAAACTTTTAATAAGCAACTCAAACCTCCAAATCTTGGGCAGATCATCTGGAATTTTGTCTGCATATCCTTGCTGTGAACAAATGTTCCCAATCCTGGGCATACTCAAAATTATCAACGTCCAGATTCTAACCTTGCCAAAATGGGAAGCACTAAGCACTAGCTGGATGCTTCCCCAGCTGTGAAAGAACAGGTTGCTTCAGTGGGCTATAATCACGCAACTCATATGGTTCAGAGCAGGAATGAAGAGGACCTGGAAGAGGGCCATTTCTTGGTATGGCCATGATAGCTGGTGTAGTAGTGATGAGGAAGAATCTGATGAATATGCTAAAAGGTCACAAAGATAAAAGAATAGGTTTCTTGTAAGAATGGGGACACAGAGAGTAGATCAGGTTATGTGACAATGCAGTTTTGCATCAGAATATTGTCTTAATGTTTTTGGAATTTCTAAATTATATTTTCATTTCAAACATCGCCACATTACTTCGAAAGGCTATAGCGAATGGAAATTGCATTTTTCATTTGTAAAAATTCACAGTACAGAATTGGCAAAGTTGATTGTCTATTAGAAGAGCTATTCTTAAAAATGGGAAAGCACAAAGACTGCAGAACAGGGCCAATTCTCTACTGCCACTTGCTGGACATGTCTGTCAAAGCAAGATCAGAGTGTACAATGGAAGGAAAAGTACAAGAAAAATTATGTTGCTGTATAGAATACTCTCAAGTTTGATAACTGCTGTGGAAGAAATCAACACAGTTACACAGTTGACTTTACACAGGATTATATTGCAGGGAGCCTGCCAATACCTGTTCCAGCTCTTTGAACCAGCTATCCAATTAATCCCACATACTTGATGTTCCCTATAGCCCTGCAAATCTTAAACTTTCTTGAAATCATACTGTCGAAAAGTTCTCATCCTCCTCAGTTCTCACTAAACAAGCAGAAGGCTGTCTGAAGCCTGGACACAGTATTAATCCATTTACCTTACTTGCGCTTCAGAGACCCTAATGTTAATGAGCATCAATTAAAATGTTAGGCAAGATAGTAAGAATTCTGCTGAGCGGCAAATGCTTTGGTGTCAATAATTAAGGGCTCACATTCATCAACATGTATGGTATATGAGATAACGACTAAGTTAATGACTTGGGAACGACTTAGCTTTGAGAGGTTAAATATGCCAAAATGATCAGTGCAAAACTTAACACAGATGTGCAGCAGCAGGTTATGTTATCGACATGCACAAAGTGGACAGGATTTTTACAGAAGCCTAGGGTTTAGGGGTCTTGTCAGATGTCTGTGCACTTATTTTGATCTGCTTTCTACAATTTGTTAGGGTTTATTGCAGTACTTGCCATTCCTCAGCACTTCATAAAAAAGTTCAAAGTCACAAATAGCAAGTTAAAGTACCATTCCTAGAATAAATTAGCCAGAAATACCAGAACAGCATGTTACTAAGATTGACAAATTTAGAAGCAGTGTTCTTTTTGCTGTAATTGTGTTACGTTCAGGTCAATACATATATACCTGCCTAGGCAGATTTAACATTCACTACCGCAAAACAGCATTTGACAGTGGCAAAGTGCCCAATCAAAACTGGGGTTAATAAGATTCATGGTTAAAATTCCCAACTGACTGGACTCACGTAGCACAAAGAAAGATAGTTAAGGTTGTTGGAGGGCAAGGGCAACAGCTGAAATGTCCTTTAATGATTGCCAATGTTCAGTACCCGTCACTACTGCTCAGATACTGAATCAGTCCATGCTTATATGCAGCACCACCAGGCGTAGAATGATAAGCAGCATTCACATCACGAGTGCCAGGCAATTAACATCTTAAACAAGGAAGGCTAATCATTGCCTTTTGATACTCAATGACATTACCAATGCTGCATCTCCCACAATCGACATCTTGCAGGTTACTAGTGACCAGAAACTGAACTAGCTCATTTGTATTAGTACTCTGGTTACAAGAAAAGTCATAGGCTAGGATTTCCGTGGTAAGACACATCCTGACTCCCCAAAGCCTCTAACTTCTGCAAGGAACACGTCTGGAATGTAATGGAGTACTCATCACATATCTAGAGGAGTGCAGTTTCAACAACATTCAAGAAACTGAACACCAGGGCATTGGGTCAATCAAACAGGCTGCTATCAACCACCTTGAACATTGACTTCCTGCATCAGACACAGAAGCCGTAGCAATAATTTACAAGATATACAGTAGCAACCGACTCAGACTCCTTTGACAGCATCTTACAAAGGCATGACCTTTTCAATGTAGAAGAACAAGGGCAGCAGATACATGGGAACACAATCATTTGCAAAATTCCCTTTAATTCACTCATCATTCAAACTTGGAACTATATAGTTATATCTTCACCAACACCAACCTAAATCCTTGAACTCCCATGCTATCAGCATTTGGGATGTCTATTTGCTCAATGGACTGAAGAAGTTCAAGGAGGCAGCTCATCACCACTTTGTCAGGAACAATTAGGGATAGGTTATAAATGCTGGCTTTCTCAACAACATACACATAGCCTGATAAATAAAAAAAGAAGTTACATAGGCTACTTCATTTATCCTCTAAAATCAAAATTACAAATTGCATTGAATTTTTTGTAAAAAAAGGAAAATAAAGTGTTTGAATTCTAGTGTTTGCTTTCCCTTCATACATGAGCAAAAAATAAAACGTGGTCCACACTTGAATGTTTTTGGGCAAGCTACGCATTCATGACTATGATACAGTCACTGGTTTTTGCCACTACAGGCCAGGTTACCTTAATCCACAGTATGTTTACATTTTTATATCAATTTTTTGACCTGTGAATTAAACATCAGGACGCAAATGAACACAAATCAACTGTACAATATTGCACTGGGTTCCCAATGTACACTTACTGTTGATTTTTGGTCCAAAGAGCATTAATACTTGTATTCAAATGAAAAGCCCTGTTTCTGTAAAGGAACAGTGATGATAAACCAAATAGGGGTTATTACCGCATAAATGGAAAATTTATGCTGAGGTTAGTGCATATTGATCACTTGAGAAAGAGGGGAAGTCATTAAAAAAAGAAAATCTGAGCTGCATTAAACGGTCAAAAAAACTCACTTCAGTGGTAGACAATCGCTTATCACCATTATCACTACCAATGCCCGAGTCAGGACCATGGTTTTTCACCGGATAAAAGTCTTCCATGCTGAAAAAATAAGGGAATATTAGAGTTATAAAAAAATGAAGTAGTTGGTACAAAACTAAATCATCCATTTCACATACAACAATTTTAGCAAGGAAGCAGAAACACTGAATAGTGACAAAAGGTTTTGGCCCAATCCACAATTCATTCCATGCACTCTGACAAGTGGATTTGCAAACGAATCCCTGCAATATTCTACTTGAATTTGTCTTGAATTTCTTTTGTCTGCTTCCACTGGCAAATGGCTGCACCCTTTTTTTTTAAAAAGCAAGTGTCTAAGAACTTGTTAGATCGTTTCATTAGATTTCAAATGTACTACGTCATTATGACTATTTATTTTGTATTGCAGATTGTGTGTTTTTGGCATTTACTACAAAAACCGAAAGGTAAAGGCAAAGGCATCAACTTTGACTTATTCCACCTATCTTAATTTTAGCTGCAGGTGTACATATGATTGATCCATTACACATTTTTCAAAAACTGGCAACTTTCCTAGAAGTCAATATAAGATTGGAAGAAATGCAAAAAGTCATCTGACCTCTCAAGTGTGCTCAGTGACATTTTGAACAGCTAAGAAACCAGAAATGCATTAACCATTTCAACAAAAACGTGGAATCTTGGATTTCATAAATAGAATGAGTACAGAAGCAGGGAAGTTATGCTGAACCTTTATAAAGGCTCAGTTGGGCCACAACTGCCATGTCCATTGCTGGCTCACTACATTTAGGTTGTGAAGAACCTTGATTCACTAGAATGGTTTCAGGGACGAGAGATTTTAAGTTACAAAGTCAAACTGGAGAAGTTCAAGTACTCCTCCTTGGAGCAAAGGCAGTTGAAAGCAGATCTAAAAGAGACTGATTTTGTTCTTATTGGGTTTTGCATGCAAAACCCAAAGAACACAAATTTGAACTTTTTATGCCCAAGGTATGGAGCACTCGAGAAAGAAATTTTTTGTTTTTAAAAAGAAAAAAAAAAAGTGGTAATGATCTCAAAGTCGCTGCCTACATAGGGTGGTGAAAGTGGAGGTGATCAATGTTTCAAAGGGAACTTGGATGGACACTTGAAAGAAATAAGTATGCAAGGCTATGGGAATAGAGTAGTATAATAATCACTCTACACACAGCCAGTGTTGACTTGATGGACAAATTGTCATCTCTGCCATAATAACTCGACATCCTCATCCATTGGATCAACACACAATTTCAAAACTTACCAGCGTTTGACAGGGTATGCATTCTCTTCCATTTACACTCACGTGCAGCAAAACGGAAAATTTAGATTTTTGAAATAAAACAAATAAATAACCTGTCTGTAAGAGGCTGAGGAAGTGCTCTCTTATCCAAAGAAGGGAGGTCCAGAGAATCTGGCTTTTTGTCTATCCGGCATGATTGCATGTTCAGGAATTTGAATATGTGCACTTTACCTTTTAGACAAATCTGCAGGGAATGGAAAAGTTTTATATTTTAAAGCAACCAATCTCAGCACGTTCATACAGTATATTAAATGAGACATACTCAGATGTCAATGAGAAGTTTATGCTAATTTAAATCAACATTACAAAACATTTACCTACGTATGTTTTTATACAAACCTGTGCTGGAGGTGATTGCATTGGGTTGTTATCTAATATTATAACCTGAAGGTATCGCAATTTCCTAAAACTGATGGGTATTTCCGTCACTTTATTGCAGGAAAAGTCTAATTTTACGAGAGGAAGTTCTGCCAATTCTGAAAAAAAAAAGAGACAAATACATAGGTGTGCACATCTCAATAAATCTGTATACCAAATAGAATGCAAAGGAAATAAATATTTAACTTCTTACCCTCAGGTAACACCTGCAGATGGTTCCTGCGTATATTTAATTCTCTGAGTGACTGAAGTTTTTCTATTTGATGAGGGAGGATTTGAATTTCATTACAACTAACATCCTGTGAAAAGACAAATGTACAGAATTCTATTAAGTATATTTCATATTTGTCTACTTCACTATGGGAACTTTAAACATCCAATTTGTTCATAACTAAGCATTCAGTCAGCTGGACCTGCAATTCTAAACCTCAAACTTCATTTAAACTAACATGTCCAGTGTTTATTCAATTTTAAAACCATTTTCAGGAAAATGTTTCGAACAATTTGCCACATGAGTTAGCACCTGATGCAGCATCACTGCACCAACTACAAATTGTTGACAAAGGTTGTTCATGACAGACTGCTGGGTGCTTCCAATGTGTTTATTCTCACTAAACGCAACAGGGATTTCAGTTATGGCCTTCATATATTACCACGTTAGACACTCCTGACGAATCCTCATGAGCCTTGCATTCAACAAATCTTCGGAATTTATACTGCTTAAACAACCATTTAGAAGTACAAGCAATCTTGGAATGATAAAGACGAGGTGCCCATTCTTCCCAGACTATGTTCAAATTCTGCTCAGTGTCTTTAATCTCCTCTGGGAGCTTCTCACCTTGTTAATACAGCACCAACTTTTTATAAATTCACTCCAACTTCTAACAAACAACATTAGGACACAATCTTAAAACATGCTTTCATTGAGCAAAGGAAAAGAAACTCAATTAAGAGAATGGCCGCAAACAGGAAGAGGATTTATTTTCATGGAAAGAGAGAATTGGCTTAACAGCTCCTTTCCTAAATGTATTGTTTTAGCTTTAAATTTCACCCAGTTAAAATGCCCAGAATGTTTTAATCAGCTTCACATTAACACAAAATAGCCGTGTGGTGTCTCACAGTCTGATGTAAATGCAATGAGAAATACTCATCGACTAGCAGTCAACATTTCACTAATTACAGCTTTTAAATTGCATCACTTGAGCAAATGATTGAAACCACTCAGGAATAAAATGTGGACAATTAAGCACACAGTGCATTAATGGAAACATTCTAGTGTCAGCCACTACTTTGATACAAACGTCCAAACTTCAGTTACGGACAATAGGAAAATAACAGTTTAATGGACTCCGCTAATTAATTCCGTTTGCATTTGACTGACTGGTTGTTTTTAAGAAAAAAAACCACAGAAATCAGGAATGGAAGTAGGCCATCTGACCCTTCCAGCTTGCTCAGCCATTCAATTTGATCATGGCTGATCCTCTCTCTCTACGTTATATTCTACTTTCTTGCTATAAACCTGAATGCTTTTAAAGTCTAAAAATCTCCTTATTAAATATATGCAGTAATTTGGCTTTCACAGCCTTCTGTAGAAGAGAATTCCACAGGTTCACTACCTTTTGCATGAAGAAATACTTCCTCAGTCCTAAATGGTCTATCCCATATCCTGTGACTATGTCTCCTGGTTTTAGACTCCCCAACCAGTGAAGACATAGTCTTTGCATCTGGTTTGTCCATTTCAGTACAGTCAGAATTTTATACATTTCAGTCAGATCTCCTCTCAACCTCCTAAACCTAGTGAATACACACACAGTCAAACTACTCTCTTCTCATAGTGCTGTCATCCCCAGTATCAGCCTAGTGAATCTCCACTGCACTCTCTTTATGGCAAGTATATCCCTTCTCAGGCAGGAAGACGAAACTGCAGTCAATAATCCAGTGTAGTCTCACCACAGCCCAGTATAACTAAGACAGGACTCAAATCCTCTTGCAACGAAGGACAATATATTAATTGCCTTCCTAACTGCTTGCAGCAGTCTACAGGCTGGTGTACAGAGACCCTTAGAGTGCTTTATACATCCAAACTTCTCAATATATCACCATTTAAATAATATCCTTCCTTTGTTTCTCGTACTGAAGTGCACAACTTCTCACTTAGTCACGCTGTTTTGCATCCGCCATGTATTTGCCCACTCTCTTAACTCATCTAAATTACCTTGAAGCCTCCTTGCAAGTGTCAATCCTGCCCAGTCCTGTATCATCAGCAAACTTGGAAATGTTGCATTTCATTTCCTCATCCAGTTAAGTTATACATGATTACGAACAGCTGGGGGCCCAAGCACTGAGCCGTGCATACCCGACTAAGCATTACCTGTCATTTCTTCCTAGTCTGTTTCCTGTCAACCAATTCTCAACCAATGCCAATATATTATCTCCTATTCCTTGTGTTTTAACTTAGCCCAATAACCTCTTATAAAGTGACCTCATCAAAACCTTCTGAAAATCCAAATACATCACATCCACTGGTTGTCTCTTAGTTCTACTAGTTATATCCTCAAAAAAAAAAAAAAAAAAAAAAAACTCTAGTGCACTTGTTAAGCATAATTTGCCTTCATAAACTCTTGCTGGCATTGTCTAGTTCAAATGGTGCTTTCAATTGTTCTGTGATCATGTATTTTGTAAGATTCCACCATTCTCCCCACTACTGGATGTTCAGCCATCTGGTCTTTAAATCTATTTTCTCTCTCCCTCCCTTTTCAAATAATGGGGCTACATTTGCTATCCTCCAACCTGTAGGAACACTTCAAGAGGCTACAATTTATAGAATTTTGGAAGAATGAAGAAATTTAGGAGTTCCAATAAATCTGCTGAGAGATGGATAATGGACATATTGATCATTTTTCAAAATTCTACAGATTCTAGAATGGTGACTGGAGATTTAAAGATTGCAGATGTAACTCCACTATATAAGAAAGCAAGCAGAGAGAGAAAATGTGAAACTACAACCCTGTTAGCCTGACATCAGCACTGGCAAAAATACTAGAATCCATTATAAAGAATGTGATAACTGAACACTTAGACAATAACGATTCGACTGGGTAGGCTGAAAAACGGATCTATGAAGGGGAAGTGATGTTTGATGCCAAACATGGTAAGAGATTTTTGAGGATGCTACTAGCAGAATAGATAAGGAGGAATCAGTGGATGTGGTGTATTTGAATTAAAAGGTAAAAAAAAGACCATAGTCTCAGAGGGATCTTAGGGCTGTACCCTCAGAGAGAGATGCCTGGTGATGGTTCAACCCAAGGGTCACCACAGCTCAGGTAAGGGGAGAAGATGAGAAGGAGAGTCCTTCATGGAAACCTCAGCCAGTGCAGAAATTGAACCCAATCTGCTGGCATCACTATACAGCCATCCAGCCAAGTAAGCTAACAGACCCCAAAAGTTAAAGTCAAAGGACCACAAGGCTGCTTTTTCATTTGACAGACGCAACCAGTGGTGGCTCAGCCTGAAGAGCAGCATAACTCAGGCAGGGGAGAGGTTGAGAAGGACAGTCCTTCATGGCAACCTCAGCCAGTGCAGGAATTGAACCCATGAGGCTGACATCACTGCATCACAAACCAAACATCCAGCCAGAGATAGCAGGAACTGCAGATGCTGGAGAATCTGAGATAACAAGGTGTAGAGCTGGATGAACACAGCAGGCCAAGCAGCAGAGGAGCAGGAAGGCTGACGTTTCTGGGGCTCATGTCCACGGTTCCCTGAAAGCTGCCACCCAGGTGGATGGATTGGTTAAGATGGCATACGGTGAGTTAGCTTTCGTTAATAGAGGGATTGAGTTCAAGAGCCGTAAAGTTATGCTCCAGCTATTCAAAACCCTGGTTCAGCCACATCTGGAGTATTGTGTCCAGTTCTGGTCGCCTCACTACAGGAAAGATGTGAAAGCGTTGAAAAAGGTGCAGAGGAGATTTACCGGGATGTTGCCTGGAATGGAGGGAAAGTCTTACAAGGAAAGGTTGAGACAGCTAGGGCTTTTCTCTTTAGAACGCCAAAGGATGAGAGGTGATTTGATAGAGGTGTACAAAATGATCAGAGGAAGAGATAGAGTGGACAGCCAAAGACTTTTTCCTAGGGTGGAGGTAGCTACTACAAGGGGGCAAAGGTAGATACAAGAGAGACGTCAGAGGTAGGTTCTTTACTCAGAGTGGTAGGGGCGTGGAATGCATTGCCGAAGATAGTGGAGTCGGCCTCATTAGGGGCATTTAAGCAGCTATTAGATAGGCATATGGATGATAGTATAAAGGCAAGGGTGGAGGTTAGTTAGACATTTGGTTTAGGGTAAAAGTTTGGCACAACATAGTGGGCCGAAGGGCCTGTACTGTGGTGTACAGTTCTATGTTCCTGCTCCTCTGATGCTGCTTGGCCTGCTGTGTTCATCCAGCTCTACACCTCGTTATCTCAACAATCCAGGCAACTGAATTATTGGGTCACTTGCAGATTGTGGTATCCCCTTGTCAGGCAAGGATCAGTGCTCAGGCCCTCACGATTTATAATCCATACCAACAAATGCGACAAATTGTAATATTTTGAAGTTTGTGGGAATGTGCGTTGTCAGGATGATGCAAAGAGGATCTGGAATGGTTCAGTGAGTGGGAAAGAACATAGCAGATGGAAAATCAAGTGGATCAGTCAGAGATAATAAGGTGTAGAGCCGGATGAACACACCAGGCCAAGCAGCATCATAGGAGCAGGAATGCTGATGGTTTTGGGGGGGGGGGGGGGCGGCGGCTATGCCCGAAATGTCAGCCTTCCTGCTCCTATGCTGCTGCTTGGCCTGCTGTGTTCATCCAGCCCTACACCTTGTTATCTCGGATTCTCCAGCATCTGCAGTTCCTATTATCTCTGGATCAGTCAGAGGTTATCCACTTTGATAAAAGAAATGGGGATGCAAACTATTTCTGCAACAGAGGAAGATTGGAAACTATTCATGTCCAAAAGGGTGTCCTTATTCATGCATCACTAAATGCCAAAATGCAGTGGCAGCAAGCAAGTAGGAAAGCAAATAACAGCTGTCTTTTATTACACGACAATTTGCATACTTTCAACAGAGGGAACACAGGGAATGCTCAACAAACTAATTGCTGGGATGGCAGGACAGTCCGATGAGGAGACTGAACCTGCATTCTCTAGAATTTAGAAGAACAAGGATACAAAGCAACCTCATTAAAACCTAGAAAAATCTGAAAAGGATCAACAGGGTAGATGCAGGAAGAATATTTCCCTTAGCTTAGTACCTAGAATCAGGGACAGTTTCAAACTGATGGCAGAGCTACAAGAAGGAATTCCTTCAATCAGAGGGTCATGAGTCTTTGGAATTCTGTACCCCAGAGGGCAGAGGAAGCTCAGCCAGTCAATGAGGACATTCATGATGGAGATTGAGAGATTTCTAGATACTAATGACATCAAGGATCATGGAGATAATGTAGGAAAATGTACTGGGGCAGAACCTCAAATATTGGAACAAGCTCGAGGAATTGAATGGTTTACTTGCTGGGCTATCTGCAGAGGCAGTATCAGAGGTAGGCCGAGGTAATAGTTCAGTTTAAGATGCCTGGAGGCATGCTGCAAAGTCACACATGGCACCCATAAACAAATCTCAAACTATTCAGGTGGGAGCTTACTGTTGAATCGATTTCTTAATGAATGCCTTACGAAGGTTGGCAAGATAGTACCTTCCTTTTACAGCCTAGCCGCTACTCTTAAGCTGGAAGATCTCCGTTTGATCTTAGTGAACGCATTCACCATTCTTAATTAATTGGAAAGCTTTTCTTTATGGCAATTATGGAAGTAGCTGGTGAAAATCTCAGTGTCTGTTTCTACCATCCCAGAGGGAGGCTCAAGACTTCTTTCCTGCTGTCAGTGGAAAGTCTAGCTCAACAAGTTCTAAACCCAAATTAGAGGTAAATTGGTTTGAAGCTTTCAAAAGTGTGTTTGAATTGGTGAATTCTCACCTGGGAAAGAAATGCAAAATGAATCATGTACACTTAAAAATTTACAAAAAGTTCACTTAGTATTCATGAATGGCGGTGATCTTTTCATGGTTTTTCCACTCAACAATTTAAGTGAAGTAGAGCTGTGGTAACTACATGGCAACACACAAGTTATTATTAACAGCTGATTTTTTTTTTAAAAAATAAATGCCTTTATAATTTTGATATCTGTAATGATTTCTGACAGCGTGACACAATTTGTTCACCAAGAGAAAAACAATAAGATGATTTAGGGAATTTCAAGTGGTTAAAAAACATAGCTTGAGGACTGTGTTTTATAATCCCAGGCATTATCACTAAAAGCTTACATAGATCACAAAGCTATGACACACAATAGGGCATGGGAAGTTTAAACAAGGCCATGAGGATGCACCAATACACAAATCAAAACAGAGAATTAGCTGAAATTTTATTGCTAATTGGAATTGGGTACATCAAATTATCCTCAAATAAAATCAAGATATCCTGAACACAGATGCCAAAAATATCAGATGTATCATAATCAGCAAAGTAGTAAGTAGTAAAAGAGATCTGCAGGGTGCTGTTAAGCAGATATTTAAAAGCAAGGATGCAAAAAGATCAAACTGTAAAAACGTACATAATACGAAGACTATCTTTTTATTCCTCTGTATTTTTGATTGTGGGCAGAAATGGGAAAAGGGACTGTTTTAAAAACCAAAGATTGTGGAATAGATTGCTGAACATTTTAAAAACAAGCTACCAGCACTTAGTGCAAGAACTGTTTGCAATGTTGCTGTTGAAACAGTGGGAAGCACTGTTGGTTTGTGAAGTTGCCACCAGTTGTTGATGACAAAGGCTTTCCGCCTGCCAACTACATGATTGCCTCTGAGGTGGTTGAAGAACTTGGGTGTGAACGATATAGTCAAAGCCACTGGACCTCTGGAAGAGGTGGTGTCCTTTTTTCTTCAGTAAAAGCAAAACTAAAGCCTGAACAAAACCAGATTAATGTTTCCGCACTAACTGCGGTAAGCGGTGTCTTTTAGCCAAAGAGTCACAGACTTAAGTCTCATAAGACTTTAAGAACCAGTCACTCTGTGCCTCTTGTGAGCAAGTGAAAGTACCTGAAGAGAGAGGGAGGAGCAGCAAGTCCCAACAAGCAAAAGGTTTACCTCAATGAACCTTGTGGACAGAGACTATTGAAATATCTTCCTAGTTTTTCTCCTCCTCCCATAACACCACTTTTTCCCCCCATGTGGCTATCTACACGAGCATTTAGGTAGAATTTTATAAAGGGGTTAGTGTTTTAACTAGTAAAGTTATATGTTGACTGTCTAAAGTCGTTTGCTGCGGCTAGAATATATTTTTTTTAATAAATAGTTATTCTTAAATATAGAGCCCTGAGTCCATGCTTTCTGTTAAACTCTGTTTAAAAAGACAGGTAAATTTGGGAATTCCGCATACGTTTATGAAATCTTCAATTTTTGCAACAACTCCAGGAATCATGCAGCTTAATGTCTAGCATACGAGCTTGGTGAGATGTAACAATAATCACAAAGTTTTATTCACTGATCATCAGAAACAGGATTAGCCAGTAAGCCTGTTCCTAGCCAATGCATGCTCTACCATTCAATAAAATCAGGGCTGACGTGATTGAGGCCTTAACCCCACTTTCCTGACAGTTTCCTCTAACTCTTGGCACTTAAAGATCAAAAATCTGACTCGCTAGGCGTCAGAAGTATTCAACAATTGTTTCTGCAAGATTCCAAAAACTAACCACCTGCACAACACACTCCTCCTCATCTTTGGCTTAAATGGGAGAACCTTTATTTTTAAACTATACCCCTTAATTCTGGATGCATGCACAAAGCAAATCATTTTCTCAGCATCAGTCCTGTCAAGCTGGCTCAGGGTTACTTCTGATTTAAAAAAAATTAAGATCACCTCTCATACTTTTAAACACTAATGAAAATCCTTCCACATAACAGAATCCCTTCATCCCAGGAACCATATCTGAACTGATTTCAATGCAAACATAGCTCTCAAATTAAATGGCCAAAACTGTACAGTGTTTTAAGTGCAGGCTCAGCAACACCCTAGTCACAAAACTCTGCTACATTTACACTCCATTCTCCTGTAAAAAGTACAACCCATTTGTCTTCTTAAATGCTTGCTATATTTGCAAGCTAACTTTTTATGATTCATTACAAAGACACCCAGACCTTCTGTACTACAGCAGTCTCTATTTAAATACTATATTGCTGTTCTATTTTTCCAGTGAAAGCAGGCAAATTGACATTTTCCCATTTGTACTCCATGTGCCAATTTTTGCACATTCACTTTACCTACCCCTTTCCCTTTACAAACTCTTTATATCCTAGTTATAACTTGATTTCCTACATATCTATTGTCAGAAACTAGCAGAAAGAATGTTACAACAGATGGAATTACAAAAAGACAGTGGTAGGTTAAGTGAGTGGCAGCAGTGCGGCAGATGGATTAATGGCCAATGAGAGGTCATTTATTTTTGACTTCAAAATGATAGACCCAAATATAATTCACATTATGAAATCTGGAAAACAGGTTCAAAGGAGATTTAGGGGTCCATATAACAGAGATCTAAATTGTAGCAGTCAAGTACAAAATCATAATTAAAAAATGCTAATACAACGAGTTAGCTTTCAAAACTAGAGGACTATTGCGTAGACAGGGAGCAAAGTCTTGCTGCAGTTCCAACTAAGCAAGTTTATTCACAACCTTGGTATCACATTTGATCCTGAAATGAGCTCCTGGATTCATGTTCATGCCGTCACTAAGACTCCCTATTTCCATTTTATAACATCGCCTGGTTTTGCAGCTCATCTGCCTGAAATAGTCAACTGCGCCTTCATTAATTATCAGATTGAATTATTCCAATGTCCCGGTCAGTCTCCCACATTCTATTTTCCATGATTCGGAGGTCATCCAAAGCTCTGCTGCCTTTCATTTAGCTTGCAACAAGTCCATGAAAATGCTTATACTTACTGACACTGGTCCCCAGTTAGACAATGTTTTGGTTTTAGAAATTGTCGCTATTTACCAATTCTGCCAGAACATTAGCCTCCCTGTCTCAAGTCTCCTCCAGTCTACAAACTGCTAGGACATATGCATTCCTCTGGTTCTGGTTTTTTGTGCATCCCCAATACTATTTACTCTACCATGAGTGGTCATGTTTCAGCTGCCTTGGTCCCAAGCTCTGGAATTTTCTCCCTACACCTTTCCCCTGTCTCTCGACCTCACTTTTCTTCTTTGAGGCATCTCTTAAAACCTACCTCTTTGATTAAGCTTTTGGTCATCTGACCGATCAGATCATTATACTCTGCAAATTTTAATTTACATTGCTCCTGTGAAGCACCTTGAGTTATTACATAAAAGGCACTACATAAATATAAGCTGTGTACAGCCATGCAAAGCCCTAGTCAGATCACACAAGGAGCACTATTTCAGAGTTCTCCAACACATTCCATCATGGAAAGGATATAGAGGTCTTTGTAGTAGTGCAGTGCTTGGCCAGAAAGAGACACATCCTTCGAGTGACTAGAATGACTAAGGATTTGCTTATAAGATGATTCCTGAACTCATTTTCTTTTATTATTTGTTGCGTTACAAAGGGTGATGCCATTGAGAATTACAGGATCTTGAAAGGAACTGAGCTAAATGGTGAGACATGTATGATGGACTCAATTAGCTCCTCCTTTTCCTTTATTTCTAATAGAAATGTTCAATTTTAGATAAAGTGTTCGCATAGGTAAACAGCAAACTAATTTTCACTGCTTCAGGTAAAGGCAGCACAAATTTATGACTAGTACAAGCAACTGAGAAAAGAAAAGCTAGAATGATCAGTGCTGGTGCAATACAATATATATTAATGACATAGATGAGGAAAGTGAACGTACCACAGCAGATGACACAAAAATGTTTAGGCAGGCACGTGATGACACAAAAGGATCCACATAGGAATGTGGACAGGTTAAATGAATGGACAGAACTTGGCTGATAGAGTATACTGTTGGAAAGTGAGAGGTTACCCATGCTGGGATGGACAAATGAATTAAGAAGCTGAATATTATATAAATGGTAAATGTACTACAGAAAGCTGCAGAACAGAGGGGTTTGGAGGTCTGTATAAGAATCACAAAAAGCTAGCACTCAAATTATCCAAGTAGATAATAGGGAAGGTAAATGGAATGCTGATCTATACTTTAAAGGGACTGGATTATGAAAACAGAAGTCTTGCTAAAACTATACAAGAATTCCCTCCCTATGGGCATTATGGGTCTACCTACAACACATGAACTACAGCGTTTCAAGAGTATAGCTCACCGCTCTTGAGAAAGTAGCTATCAGGGATGGGCAAGTGACACTGTCCCATGAGTGAATTTAAAAATAGGTACTAGTCAGACCGCATCTAGAATAGGGGGAACAGTTTTCGGCCCCTTAATCTAGGAAAAGATATACAAACATTGGAGGAAGGGTTCTGAGGAAGGGTCACTGGACCCGAAAATGTTAACTCTGTTTTCTCCTCCACAGATGCTGCCAGACCTGCTGAGCTTTTCCAGCAACTTTGTTTTTGTTCCTGAATTACAGCATCTGCAGTTCTTTTGGTTTTTATTATATAAACATTGGAGTTAGTCCAAAGAAGGCTTACTCCAGGTACGAAGGGACTGTCTTATAAGGAGAGATTGAGCAGGTTTGGTCTGTTCTTACTGGAGTTGAGAAAAATGAGTGGCAACTTTATTGAAACATACAAGAAACTTAGGGGGCTTGACAGGGTAGATGTGGAGAGGTTGTTGCCCTTTGTGGAAGAGTCTAATACCAGAGAGTATAATCTCAGAGTAAGGGATTGCTATTTAAGACAGAGATGGAGGAATTTTTCTCTCAGAAAGTAGCAAATCTGTGGAATTCTTTACGACAGAGAATTGTTGAGATAGAGCCATTAAGAATAAAAATCTGTCTCAGCCTTGAATAATGAGTAAGGGAATCAAGGTTATGGGGATAGGGCAGGAAAGTGGTTGACTCTGAGCTACCCTCTGGGCAATTAGGGATTGGCAATAAATGCTGCCTGGTCAGCGACACCCTCATCCTGTGAATGAATAAATGAAGTAGAGGATTATCAGAGCAGTCACAATCTCATTGCTATTCAAACGGATAAAACAGCCTACTTCTGTACCTACTTCTTATGGTGTTAAGGAACATTTTCCATAGGTTCCTCATCTCAGGTATCTAATGAAGTTGAATGAATGTTTAGCAGGAAATTACCTAAATAAGGGTTAGTGATTCCAGTAAGGAGTTAGCTGAGGCACAAGCAGGACTGTTTGTAGGTTTATGTTTACACTGACATTCTATGGTGTGTCTGAGACTTAAGGAGCTTGGATTAAAATTTTACCTTATTTTTCAATGAACACAAGTGATTGAATTTGAAATTCCAGTTATCATCTAAGTTAAAGACACTTGCATTTAAACAGCTGATGCAGGACGAATTGTCGCATTAATTAATTTACCTATACCATTAATGCAGCCAAGCAAATTTGGACTTACCAATTCCATTAGATCTTTCAGCTTTCCAATTTCTTCTGGAAGGGAAACTAACTTATTGTTGCTTACAACTAAAACTTTAAGTGGAAGATTAAATAAATATTTTGGCAATGTTGATAGAAGATTTCGGCTGGAAAAGAAAACCAAATTCAAAGCCAAGTAAATTAACAGAACTTCTAAAAACACAAAAAAAAAAAGGAAACCAGTTTATTGTGGTAGTGTGTACACCTATAAAAGACATGTTGCCAGAAAAGCTTTCCATCCTAGAGGATGGCAAATTTCATTTTCTGTAAAATCTGCTTTATTTAACTATTTTGCAAATATTTCACAACAAATACATTTCAATCAATTACTGAAACTTCTGCACAGAAATACTGCTACATTTCACAGATCCACAACCCATTCCATGCATGTTCATAAATTTAACATAGATATATCTATAAAATCAAATGTTTTGCTGTGACAGAAATATTAAGTTATTTACAATTAAGTTGACTTTATAATTGATGAATTATTTCTGAAGTCCAGTTGGGTAACTATGGCATCTAGTTTTTAGTACACGGTTCCAGAAATCGCCAATGAAAGAATGATCCAATAATGTGTATTAGGTGTAACTTGAAGCAGGAAGACAGATCAGAACATACACGATACCTTGTTCGCACCAATAATATCATAAGATCTTTTATGCTTGCTTTCAGCACACAAAATGTCTCAGGATAACCTCTCATTCAAAAAGTTATCACCAATGATCTAGCATTCTGTTAATAATGCAGTCAAGTGTCAGCCTGCATTATGAGCTCAAATTCATAAACAGGGCTTGAACCAAAGCATCCTGATCCAGCAGTGTTTTTCATTGAACCATGCTGACAACAGGTCTCCAGTCATTCTCAAGGTCTCAGAAGGACTGCCAAGGGGTGTCCCAAATCCTGTAGATTATCATAGCCCAATCAATTCCTTTGGCATTATATACTTAACAATCAAAAGATTGTACTGATCAAGAAGTAAATGATCCTAGGCCATCAGAAAACATTCCCATGTGAAAGCATGCTTTGAAACCAACATAGCTGGCCAAACTATCCAAACACAACGACAACAGTAACATTTACATGGCTAGAAATTTTGTGGTGAATAACTCAACTGTCTCTCCAGCTCCTGCCCTTAATCTACACAGCACAAATCAGGAGCATGATGGAATACTATTCACCTGCCTAATGAGTGCAGTTCCTACAACACTCAAGAAGCTCAATATCAGCCAAGACAATGCTGCCCACACAATTCACCATCTTCAAGAATGACACATGTAGCAGAAGGATGCATTATCTACAAAAGACACTGTACCAATTCAAGACCCTTCAGTGCACCTTCCAAAAACCACAGCTTCTATTACCCAGAAGGTCAAGATCAGCAGATTCTTGGGACACTCATCTGAAAATACACTTCAAACCCTATATCATTCTGATTTGGAACAATATTACCGTTCTTCACTGGCATTGGGTTGAAATCCTGGAAATCCCTTCCTAACACTACGGTGGGGGGGACCTACACCCAAGTAATGCAGTGGTTGAAAGTGACAGCTCACCATTACCTTCTCAAGGACATTTACAGATTAACAATAAATGCTGGCCTAGCCAGAGACCCACATTTCATATGCAAATACAACAAAACATACTGCCAAAGAGGGTAAAAAAAAAATTTGCCATTCTGCTGAAAGGTTACCAACCTGAACAGTTAACTGTTTCCCCCTTTCAGACCTTGCTTAGCTTTTGTAGCATTTTCTATTTTTACTAAGGAATTATGAAACTTATTAAATTAACAAATATCCAACCAGTGCATATAAAGTATCTTTATCTACGTTAAAAGGTAAAGTTGCCATCGTCCTCCTGGACCGTAAGACTGCTCACTCATTAGAAAGACACAGGAGACGATTTAACCAGAGGGTCACCAGATGTCAACTGAATGGAAAGGTTGAAGTTATTTTATAGTAGCCACACCAGCTGCGGTTACTGAACTCATACTCTTGGCATCACACTGCACTGCAAATCAGCCATCCAGCCAATTGAGCTGAACAATGCTCCCCCGCAACCTGCAATTAGTTGCTTTTGTATCCTCATCCAATTGTGCGTTGGAGGTGCCAAAAAATATTTAGTAAATAATTTGAACTATTATTAGTGGTTACTGCTATTGACCAACGTCATTTTGTGCTTCAGATTTGGTTAGAATGCCAATGAAGTGATCCTGAGTCAAAAAGTTCAAGCTTTGCTCCAGAATCTGAGCTCAATTTAGGCTACCAGCACAATAACAATCCTATATTTTGACTATATTTTACCCAGCGCTTTGAATGAGACATTAAACTGAAACCTTATCTGCTTTGATTGATAAAAACTGATGCAAACATTTACAACATTTATTTAGACATCACCCTCAAAAAATTTCTAGTTAAAAGAAGATCCACACCGTAATCAAAGCAACTGAAGAATTAAAACTGCTGATGCGTTGAAAAAGGGGTAAAGAAAATTTTAAAAGGATGACCCAAAATGTTGCCTTATGCTCACTTTATGAAAAGATAGATTTAATAACCTAGCTTATCAGAGGAGTTCATTGTAAATTCTACTATTGTGTAGAAACCCATGACAGGCAGTTAAAGACTTACCTAATATTTAAGAAAGTTAACATTTGCAGATTAACAACAGTTTCTGGAATGCATTTGATGCAATTGTGATACAAGTGTAATGTCTCCAATGGCGCAAACAAGCAAACTTCTTGTGGAAGTTCAATCAATCTGTTCTTGGAGAGATCTGGGGGAAAAAAAAAAGGGATATGTGTACAATTTCAAGCTTAGAATTGAGGTCAGTGATAATCACATTCACATGCAGGCTTAACTCAAGGCATTTTGGAAATAACAACTTTACTTGGCATTTAAACATACATACATACATACACACAATGTATCAGAATTCACGATCAAAAAAGCCATTTGGAATAGTCCAAGCACGTTTTTAATTGCTGATTATCCATTTTCTACTTCAGAACCTTATGACAGAATAACACTGAAGTCACCCTCACCTAATTGGAAACTCTAGAAGCCAAATAACAAAAATCAAAACTAGTTGAATTGATCCATTGCACTAAATATACATCAAGTGAGACAACTCCAAAATTAATTACTCAAAAATTAAACTATCCACAAAATACATTTGTTTAGTGAAGTTATTCACCCGTATCAGGCCGGGTCTAAGGGGACGCATTCTGGAATCCTTATGTGACATTAAATACAAATGGAATTCAAGTCAAAGCCTTCTTTTAAGGGACTTGATGCTCTCAAGACAGGCTTTGAAATCTGACTCAAACAGTTTACTGTCTATTGTGGAGCACACGCCACCAAGAGGCAAAGAGGGATTGTTATCTTAGAAAGGTCATATGAAGATTCATCTTCATCAAGACATACAGTCTCAATTACCCACAAAAACAAACAGATGTGAAACAGCTAGCAGAAACAATGTTTAAAATAAAGTTTTCTTGCTTCCAGTTTCATTTGTTTTAAATGGTTATAAGATGACCTGTTCAGAACAGACTCGGCCTTTCAAGAATCTGTGCAATTTAGCATTACTGCATAAACATATACGGTGACTAAAGAGAACCTGCAGAATTTTAACCTGGCCAATAATAGCATCTATCTGAACAGGCATCCGAAGTCTAAGTACCATCATTGAGGTAGGAATTGAAGCAAACTGTTAATTAACACGATTGTTAAAATTAATACACTTAATAGTATATCTAATTAGTATATCTAATATTAGCTTATCAAAAAGACAGGGAGGTGGACAGAGGAGGTGGGGTTGCCTTGTTAGTTAAGAATGAAATTAAATCAATAGCACTGAATGACATAGGGTCAGATGATGTGGAGTCTGTGTGGGTGGAGTTGAGGAACCACAAAGGCAAAAAAGACCATAATGGGAGTTATGTACAGACCTCCTAACAGTGGTCAGGACCAGGGGTGCAAGATGCACCGGGAAATAGATAGGGCATGTCAGAAAGGCAAGGTCACGGTGATCATGGGGGACTTCAATATGCAGGTGGACTGGGTGAATAATATTGCTGGTGGATCCAAAGAAAGGGAATTCATGGAATGCCTACAGGATGGCTTTTTGGAACAGCTTGTGATGGAGCCCACAAGGGAGCAGGCTATTCTGGACTTAGCGCTAAGTAATGAGCCAGACTTTATAAAAGACCTTAAAGTAAGGGAACACTTAGGAGGCAACGATCATAATATGGTAGAGTTCAGTTTGCGGTTTGAAAGAGAGAAGGCAAAATCAGATGTAATGGTGTTACAGTTAAATAAAGGTGATTACAGGGGCATGAGAGAGGAACTGACGAAAATCGACTGGAAGCAGAGCCTAGCGGGGTAGATGGTAGAGCAACAATGGCAGGAGTTTCTGGGTGTAATTGAGGACACAATGCAGAGGTTCATCCCAAAGAAAAGAAAGATTATCCGGGGGAGGATTAGACAGCCATGGCTGACAAAGGAAGTCAAGAAATGTATCAAAGAAAAAGAGGCAGCCTATATAGTGGCCAAGAGCACTGGGAAATCAGAAGATTGGGAAGGGTACAAGAACAAACAGAGGATAACAGAGAGAGAAATAAGGAAGGAGAGGATCAAATATGAAGGCAGGCTAGCCAGTAATATTAGAAATGATAGTAAAAGTTTCTTTCAATACATAAAGAAACAAACGAGGCAAAAGTAGACATTGGGCCGCTCCAAATTGATGCTGGAAGGCTAGTGACGGGAGATAAGGAAATGGCTGAAGAACTTAATAAGTATTTTGCGTCAGTCTTCACAGTGGAAGACATGAGTAATATCCCAACAATTAAGGAGAGTCAGGGGGCAGAGTTGACCATGGTAGGCATTACAAAAGAGAAAGTGCTAGAAAAGCTAAAAGGTCTAAAAATTGATAAATCTCCTGGCCCCGATGGGCTGCATCCTAGAGTTCTGAGGGAGGTGGCTGAGGAAATAGTGGAGGCGTTAGTTGTGATCTTTAGAAGTCACTGGAGTCAGGGGAAGTCCCAGATGATTGGAAAATCGCTGTTGTAACCCCCTTGTTACAAGAAAGAAAGGATCAAGACAAAAGATGGAAAATTATAGGCCGATTAGCCTAACCTCAGTTGTTGGTAAAATTCTAGAATCCATTGTTAAGGATGAGATTTCTAAATTCTTGGAAGTGCAGGGTCGGATTAGAACAAGTCAGCATGGATTTAGTAAGGGAAGGTCTGATAAACATGTTAGAATTCTTTGAAGAGGTAACAAGTAGGTTAGACCAGGGAAACCCAGTGGATGTTATCTATCTAGACTTCCAAAAGGCCTTTGATAAGGTGCCCCACGGGAGGCTGCTGAGTAAGGTGATGGCCCATGGTGTTCGAGGTGAGTTACTGGCATGGATTGAGGATTGGCTGTCTGACAGAAGGCAGAGAGTTGGGATAAAAGGCTCTTTCTCGGAATGGCAACCAGTGACAAGTGGTGTCCCACAGGGTTCAGTGTTGGGGCCGCAGCTGTTCACTTTATATATTAATGATCTGGATGAAGGGACTGGGCGCATTCTGGCGAAGTTTGCCGATGATACGAAGTTAGGTGGACAGGCAGGTAGTACGAGGGAAGTGGGAAGGCTGCAGAATGATTTAGACAGTTTAGGAGAGTGGTCCAGGAAATGGCTGATGAAATTCAACGTGAGCAAACGCGAGGTCTTGCACCTTGGAAAAAAGAATACAGGCATGGACTATTTTCTGAACGGTGAGAAAATTCATAAAGCCGAAGTACAAAGGGATCTGGAAGTGCTAGTCCAGGATTCTCTAAAGGTTAACTTGCAGGTTGAGTCCGTGATTAAGAAAGCGAATGGAATGTTGTCATTTATCTCAAGAGGGTTGGAATATAAAAGCAGTGATGTGCTGCTGAGACTTTATAAAGCTCTAGTTAGGCCCCATTTAGAGTACTGTGTCCAATTTTGGGCCCCACACCTGAGGAAGGACACACTGGCACTGGAGCATGTCCAGCGGAGATTCACACGGATGATCCCTGGAATGGTAGGCCTAACATACGATGAACGGCTGAGGATCCTGGGATTGTATTCATTAGCGTTTCGAAGGTTGAGGGGAGATCTAATAGAAACTTACAAGATAATGCATGGCTTAGAAAGGGTGGACACTGGGAAGTTGTTTCCGTTAGGTGGGGATACTAGGACCTGTGGGCACAGCCTTAGAATTAGAGGGGGTCAATTTAGAATGGAAATGAGGAGACATTTCTTCAGCCAGAGAGTGGTGGGCCTGTGGAATTCATTGCCACGGAGCACAGTGGAGGCCGGGACGTTGAATGCCTTCAAGGCAGAGATTGATAAATTCTTGATCTCGCAAGGAATCAAGGGCTACGGGGAGAGTGCGGGTAAGTGGAGTTGAAATGCCCATCAGCCATGATTAAATGGCGGAGTGGACTCGATGGACCGAATGGCCTTACTTCCACTCCTATGTCTTATAGTCTTATCTGGAATTGGAATGAGTGCAGCGACTTGTCATTTAATCTCTCCTGCCTTTCATTCTCAAGAGCCCTTCCAATCCCCACTATCGCTCTTCACTTCCTCCATGCTGTCCCAACGTTAGATATTACATGATATAAAAATGGCAGAGAAAGAAAGCAAGCCATATATAGAACAATTACAATACGATACCAAATAGACACCATCAAGGGACTTTAATGTGAAAGATTTTACATTTGCTATGCCAGAGTGGTGGTGGGGTGGAATATTCAGGAGGAACAATAAATATGTACTTATCAGTGCTGTCCTGACTTTTCAATGTTTTCAATTTGGCCTATTACCGGTTTCAGGAGGACATGTTTGCATCCTCCTCTTTGGCTGTGCTTTTGCTTCTTATTCGCCCACGATATATGTGCGTGTTGCTGGCTGGGCCAATATTGATTGCCAATTTCCAACTGCCCCCAAGAAGGTGGTGGGTGAGCCTCTATATTGAACTACTACAGTGCTTGAATGTAGGTACACCCACAGTGCTGTTAAGTAAGGGAGTTCCAGGTGGGTGTTTGTCATCTTCAGGGATAAGCAGGACACAAAGGATGGATGATGAATATAATTAAAATGTGAAATAGGGAATAAGCAACTGAAGTTTTAGCAAGTTCAAGCTTTTGAATATTACAACTCTGAATTTACTACGAAGCACATTGTTTTTCTTCATTTATCTTCAGGATAGGGTAACCCAACAAGTACATATTTATTGCCCTTCTTGAATGTTCCAAGGATTGATCGATCTAATCTGTAAACTGCTTCATTTGTTATATTGATACTGCTCCAATAGTACATACTGAAGAGAATTCCATGATTTTCACTCAAATGATGAAGAAATTAACACTCATGTCCAAGGATGATATGCAACTTGGAGAGAAGAATGCTGGTGACCCCATTCCATGCTGCTATTGCTCCTGCTCTTCCTGGGGGTACAGTTTCTAGGTCTACAGGAATTTATAGGACAGCAAGCCTGGCACATTTCTGCAGTGTATCCTGTACATAGTAGATTCACAATGATCACATATGAAGATATTGTTTTGACCAGCTAGGGTACTAGAACTGCCTTGTCCTGGGTGGCATTGAGTTTCTAGAATCTTGTTTTGACTGTATTACCTTCCCAACTTGCAAATGGTGATAGAGGTGAGCCAGCTACCAGTTACTACCAGTCAAATACTGATATGGTTGCCCCAGTTTTACTTCTGAAACTTAAAATGAGTCATATATTGTATGTAATGGCAGAGTCAGTGAAGGTTAAAAGGCAACTGTTGGGCATGGCTGGGATTTTTTGTTGATGCTAGAGTTGGCACTTCAGTAACATGTTACCTGTCACTAGTCAGTCCAGGTCCTGTTCTAGGCTGTCACGCACTGCATCATTATCAAAACAAAAAAGGAGACAAACATTCGCATATAACCCCACTTCTATAAAACAGACAGACAATCATTGATGAAGGAGTTAATAATTGTTGCAGCATGGTCACTAACATGAGAATCAGCCTTTGATAACCATTGCAGAGGAAGCTGATTTTGACTACGAAGTCAGGTACTGACGCATTTTCTCAGCAGCAGCAGGGCTCTTCTCAATAGGTCAATGATGCTCAATGTTAAATATTAACTTGTCAGTTGCAAGGGAAGTGGGATACACAGGCAGTGGGTTCCAAACAAGTAGCTCTTCTCGTTTGAAAGTTATGAAACTTAATGACCTTGGATCAGAATCAAGGCCAAGGGCTTCTCATGTCCAAGTTGTGTCCACCCTACATATAACATAGTCCAACGGGATAGCCAATCTTGCCAGTGGTACAGGACATACCATGGAATGTTGCCAGCAGAACCTGGATTAATAAACAATAGATATAATTCAATTGTGTGAGACAGCTCATTGCTAATTTAGCCTGAAAAACAGTTCACAACTCCCCATTTATTGGCAGGGAGAGGTTTACAATGTCAGTTACCATAAGATGCAGCAGCAGAAATAGGCCATTTGGTTCATCGGGTCTGCTCTGTCATTCAAGGAGATCACGGATGATCTGATAATCTTCAACTCCACTTTCCTACCATATCTCACAACCCTCGTTCCTGTTTCTGACTGAAAATCTGTCTTTCTCAGACTTTGAACATGATTAATGATCCAGCCTCGACAGTCCTCTGCGATGAAGCATTCCGCAGATTCACCATCCTTTGAGTACAGATTCCTCCCCATCTGTGTCTAAAATTGGCAACCTCTTACTAAGATTGTGCCCTCTGGTTCAAGGCTTTCCCAAAAAGGGAAACAATCGCTCCTTACCTGCCCTGCCAAGTTGCCTACAAATATTATTTTTCAATAAAGCCTCCTCTCATTCTTCTAAACTCCAATCAATACCAGCCCAATCTACTCAACTTCTCCTGATAAGAAAATTTCCACAGATCAACTTAGTGAACCTTCTATAGATGGCCTCAAATGCCAGTATATCTTTCCATAGATAAGGGGATCAAAACCATTCACAGTACCCTAGACATGGCTTGATTTAATTTAAGCATGACCTCATTATTTTTATATTCTAATCCTGTTGAAATAAAGGTGAGCAGTCCATTTGCCTTCCCAATTACCCGCCGAATCTGGACACGGAGGATAATTTATTAAGAAAAATATTGCGTTTCCTAGTAAATTTATTGTTCTAACATTCAAAAGCTTGAACTTGCCAAAACTTCAATTGACTATTTGTGTAATTTATGCACAAGGATATGAAATTGTGATGCTGCAGCTTTCTTCTGTCTTTCCCTATATAAATAATAATTAGCTCTTCTATTCTTTCTGCCAAAGCGAAAACCTCCCATTTGCCCACATTGGTCCATCTGCCAAGTTTCCACTCACTCATTCAAAACCGTCCGTACCCTTCTGCAGACTCCATCATAGCCAACCCTTGTCTTTGCAGACTGGAAGCATTCCGATCACATCTGAACTGCTGTCTAGATATTCCAATCAGCATGTCTGATAGCTCCCTGGTGATAATAGGTTCAAGGTAAAGTGTTTGGCAGTGGAGCCATTGAAGAGGTAAATAATTCTTTGGAGATAGAAATAAGGTATAATCACCAAAAGCTAGTTACTGAATAAATAATCCTCAGACTGGTTATAAGAATCCTAATGATTAAAAGAAAGGTGATAACATTATAAGTTTGGCCTACATATGCCAGTCCCACACAAGTGTGAATCCACCCTCTGAAATGACCTAACAAAGCAAATCAATTTTACGGGGATGAAGAAAAGAGCCTGACAAAAAAAAAGTGTCAATAACAACTTGATCAAAGTTCCGCGAAGAATTTAACTGTCAGTTTTCCAAAGACGAGTTCCATTTACCCCCAAGTGAAATGGACTCAGTGATAAGGGAACAGAGGCTCAGACATCTCAATTAAATAATGTTGCAAGCAACTCATGACTATGTCAGACAGGCAAACTGAACAGCAAAAGAGGTAAAGGAATTACATAGTTAATCACTAGGATTAGTTTTCAATTAAAGTTACTGAGAGCGGGAGGAGACAGACAGGAAGAGAGAAAGGGTCTTTACAGTGTAATTTGCAGCTTCGGTTTATGGGCATCTCAGGTGATGTTTTGAGATATTGGTATAGAACTAAGTGTTGTAGAAAGGACAGAAGGTTAGCACTCCCCTTGATAATATGATAAGTTTTAATATGACCATAATATAAGTTTAATCTGCAATTTGAGAGGGAGAAGGGAGAATTGGAAGTGTCAGTATTGCAGTTGAACAAAAGGGAACTATGGAGCTATGAGGGAGGAGCTGGCCAAAGTTCAATGGTGCAATACCCTAGCAGGGATGGCAGTGGAACAACAATGGCAGGTATTCCTGGATATAATGCAGAAGGTGCAGGATCAGTTCATTCCAAAGAGGAAGAAAGATCCTAAGGGGAGGCAGAGGCGGCCGTGGCTGACGAGGGAAGTTAAGGACTGTATAAAGATAAAAGAGAAGTATAACATAGCAAAGATGAGCGGGAAGCCGGAGGACTGGGAAACTTTTAAAGAGCAACAGAAGATAACTAAAAAGGCAATACGTGGAGAAAAAATGAGGTACGAAGGCAAACTAGCCAAAAATATAAAGGAGGATAGTAAAAGCTTTTTTAGGTATATGAAAAGAAATAAAATGGTTAAGACTAAAATTGGGCCCTTGAAGACAGAAACGGATGAATTTATTATGGGGAACAAGGAAATGGCAGAAGAGTTGAATAGGTACTTCGGATCTGTCTTCACTAAGGAAGACACAAACAATCTCCCAGATGTAGTAGTGGCTGAAGGACCTAGGGTAATGGATGAACTGAAGGGAATTTATATTAGGCAGGAAATGGTATTGAACAGACTGTTAGGTCTGAAGGCCGATAAGTCCCCGGGACCTGATGGTCTGCATCCCAGGGCACTTAAGGAGGTGGCTCTAGAAATCGTGGACGCATTGGTAATCATTTTCCAATGTTCTATAGATTCAGGATCAGTTCCTGCGGATTGGAGGGTGGCTAATGTTGTCCCACTTTTCAAGAAAGGAGGGAGAGAGAAAACAGGGAACTATAGACCGGTTAGCTTAACGGTGGGAAAGATGCTGGAGTCAATTATAAAAGATGAAATTATGACTCATTTGGATAGCAGTAATAGGATAGGTCAGAGTCAGCATGGATTTATGAAGGGGAAATCGTGCTTGACTAATCTTCTGGAATTTTTTAAGGATGCAACTATGAAGATGGACAAGGGAGAGCCAGTGGATGTAGTGTAACTGGACTTTCAGAAAGCCTTTGATAAAGTCCCACATAGGAGATTAGTGAGCAAAATTAGGGCACATGGTACTGGGGGCAAAATACTGACTTGGATTGAAAATTGGCTGACTGACAGGAAGCAAAGAGTAGTGATAAACGGGTCCCTTTCGGAATGGCAGGCGGTGACCAGCGGGGTACTGCAAGGTTCGGTGCTGGTACCGCAGCTGTTTACAATATACATTAATGATATAGACGAAGGCATTAAAAGTAATATTAGCAAATTTGCTGATGACACAAAGCTGGGTGGCAGCGTGAAATGTGAGGAGGATGCTATGAGAATACAGGGTGCTAGGTGAGTGGGCGGATGCATGGCAGATGCAGTTTAATGTGGACAAAATGTGAGGTTATCCACTTTGGTGGCAAGAACAGGAAGGCAGATTACTACCTAAATGGAGTCAAGTTAGGCAAAGGGGAAGTACAACGAGATCTGGGTGTTCTTGTACATCAGTCTATGAAAGCAAGCATGCAGGTACAGCAGGCAGTGAAGAAAGCTAATGGTATGCTGGCCTTCATAACAAGAGGAATTGAGTATAGGAGCAAAGAGGTCCTTCTGCAGCTGTACAGGGCCCTGGTGAGACCGCACCTGGAGTATTGTGTGCAGTTTTGGTCTCTAAATTTGAGGAAGGACATTCTTGCTATTGAGGGAGTGCGGCATAGGTTCACGAGGTTAATTCCCGGAATGGCGGGACTATCATATGTTGAAAGATTGGAGCGACGGGGCTTGTATACACTTGAGTTTAGAAGGATGAGAGGGGATCTGATTGAGACGTATAAGATTATTAAGGGATTGGACACTCTGGAGGCAGGGAGCATGTTTCCGCTGATGGGTGAGTCCAGAACCAGAGGACACAGTTTAAAAATAAGGGGTAAGCCATTTAGAACAGAGTTGAGGAAAAACTTCTTCACCCAGAGAGTGGTGGATATATGGAATGCTCTGCCCCAGAAGGCAGTGGAGGCCAAGTCTCTGGATACTTTCAAGAAAGAGATGGATAGAGCTCTTATAGATAATGGAATCATGGGTTATGGGGATAAGGCAGGAACAGGATACTGATTGTGGATGATCAGCCGTCATAACAATGAATGGTGGTACTGGCTCGAAGGGCCGAATGGCCTACTCCTGCACCTATTGTCTATTGATAAGGATGAAGAGGTCCTAGTAGCCTTACAATACACATGGCCAAGTAAACTAGTGGTTGAAGACCTTATATTTAAATTAATACTGCAATATGAAATGTCAACAGGGATTGAGAACAGAGTTGTATATTACATTTATGTAATATATGAATCAGTCAGATTATGCAAAACAATGGAACATTCTTTCTTCATTAATCCATACAGTTGTATGTACTTCTATGATATTACCTTATCAGTTTCTTTGTTCAGTTCATACTCATGCTAAACCCTCGTCCATTGTTTAAATGATTTTAAAAGGTAAGCAGTAAAACATTGTACATAGGAATTTTTATGTATGGTTATCATATTTCTTTCTCTCATGCATCTCTTCAGACGAAATGCTCAAAGATCCACATCAAAATAACCATATTCTCCCAGGATCAAGCAATACAAGTTTCATGAGATATCAATGCTGTGTGTCAATATGAAGTACGTTTGGGTACATACCAATACTCAAAACCGTCAGTATAACTTAATATCTAGATCGGTATCAAGCAGCACATGCTTAGCAAAAACCAGTTCACTGATGTAAGTTTGGGTTCAACCAGGGCCACTAAGCTTCTGACTTCATTACAACCTTAGCTCAAACACAGGAAAAAAAAAAAGAGAGAGAGCTGAATTCACAGGTGAGATAAAGATGAATGCTCTTGACATCAAGCAGCCACAGCAAAACTAGAGTCAGCGAATATCAGAGGGAATACTGTCTGCTGGTCAGAGTCATACCTGGCACAAAGATAGACAGTGGTGACTGCTGGAGGTCAGACATCTCTGCAAGAATTCCTCAGGTTAGCAACTTCAGTTGCTTTTCTCCATCATAGGTTCAGTGTGAAATATTTCCTGATGATTGCAGAGTGTTCACTCAGGATTCCTCAGTTACTGAAGCAATCCATGTTCAAACGAAGCAAGATCTGAACAATATCCAGGCTGGGGCTGACAAAGGGTTGCAATATTAGCACTCATGCCAGGCAATGAGCATCTCCAACAATAGAGAATCTAACCTTAATATTCAACAGTATTCAACCCCTTAATATTCAATGGTATTGCCAATCACTGAATCCCCTATTATCAATGTCCAGGAGGGGGTTATCATTGACCAGAAATTGAATTGGACTAGCCATTTAATACTGTGGCTATAGGAACAGATCACAGGCTAGGAATCCAACAGCAAATAACTCACTACATGGACTCCCCAAAGCCTGTCCATTACCTATAACAGCAAGTCATGAATGTGATGGAATGCTCCCTACTCCAACTCAAGAAATTTGACATCATCCAGGACAAAGCAGCCCACTTGATTTGCACCACATCTACAAATTTTCACTCACCACCAATGCTCAGTTGCAGCACTGTACATAACATACAAGATGCAGTGCAGAAATTCACCAAGACTCCTACGACAGCACCTTCCAAACTCATGACCATTACCACCTAGAAGGACAGGGCAGCACTTGCATGGGAACACAAGCACTTGCATGGGAACACAAGCACTTGCATGTCCCCTCCTCCAAGCTTTGCACCATTATTTGGAATTATAATTACCATTTCTTTAGTGTGGCTGGGTCAAGATCCTGGAACCCCATCCCTAACAGCATTGTGGGTGTTTCTACACCAAATGAACAGTAGTTCAAGGCGCTAGCTCACAACCAATTTCTCAAGGGCAACAGTGTCAATGTTTAAAAAACGTTTGGATAAGTACATGAATAGGAAAGGTTTGGAGGGATATGGGTCAACCACAGGCAGGTGGGACTAGTTTAATTGAACATGATTGTAACTATGGATGGGCAATAATGTTGGTGAAACCAGTGAAACCATACCCCATGAATACATTTTAAAAAGTGATCAGAATCCCATGCAATACTTTCAGTGCAGAGGCCGCCTGTACTTGGTATACAGTACAGTGCAAGCTAATAAAAAAAAAAAATTGTAAATGCCGATGTGGATCACTAAAATGCCTTACAATTTTATGTAAACCAAGGTTTCCAAGTCTGTTTAGCAATACCAAAACAAACCTCTCTCAGAATAAATGCAAAGTACAGGAAGATGCTCATCTTGCATCTGTTGTCCAACTAGTATCTGCAGTGCATCTTTCCATTATGAATGCAAAATTCACAACCGTGGCACAGAATTTAGATTAAATGCAGTGGATGACTGGACCTAGAAAACTATTTTGAGGAGTTTCTAGCAGGAAAACAGTTTATGAAATTCCCAGGATTGCCAGTTTTAATAGTTTTATATTAGGAGAGAGGGGTCACATCTGTTAATTTAAAACTAAGTAGTTTGAACAAGCAATCAATTATTTTGTTGTTGGACAGTATGGCTGTACAATAAATCACAATTCATAAATACTGTGAGTCAGAAAACATTAGGTTGATGTTTAAAGAAATTTGACTTCTGTACAAAATGCATTCACACAAAGCGCACAGCAATAATTTTAAGACACCATCAAAAATTCAATACTTCAAAAGTTTCCAATAGCAGCTCACGCACAAAAAATTCAAAAGGATACCAATGCTTAGTACACATGCCAATATTTCGACTATGATTAGCAAATTGGGAGAATATGCCTCAGTTGGCAATATGTGTTAATGTATGGAAAAGGTTTTTCCCTGATCGAATACTGCAATCTGACACTATAACATTTTAGGCCAATATGTGTGGCATCACATTCGAAAGCTACTGTGACAGGAAGAATGCACAGCTTTTGTAGCGAATCCTTGCCGCTGGATAAACAGCACATCTCTTCACATTTACTATATGGAGAGTTGCTCAGCACAATGACCTAATTTGGTATGACACATATTTTATCCCTGATTTACAAGGTGACCTACATTTTCTTTCAAAGAAAAACACGCTCATTACAATTTTCAAAAAGCTGTCAAATAACTTGTTTTGTTTTAAAAAATGTTGTATGAAGACAAATGGGTAGCATTTAAAAAATTAACTTAAAATAACAGAATGTACTGACTACCACACCCCCATCTAAACTAAATGTACATCTACAAGCTAATAATTTGCAGTTGTCAAGTTATTTTCATATTTCATAACGATAAAGAAAACCAAAACCATCTTCACAGTAAAAAAAACTTTCAGAGAAATTCCATCAATTATGGTGGCAGTTCTATAACCATGTTTTTTGAGAAAATAATAAATGACCAATAAAAATGAATTAATAAAAATCAAGAACATCCAACTTTGCTTGATATATTAGAAGACCCAACAGTTTTAGCATGTGTTTTACACATTTAACTACTATAAGAGGCCTTTTCCCCATCATATGAATGCTTTATAGCTTATATGAAACATTTATTGCACAGAAGTAGACCATTCAGCAGAGCAACCCACCCCAAATCTATCTAATCCCTTCTCTCTCTAGTGTTTATCTAACTTCCCCTTATATATATCTTTGCTATTCACTTCAACAACTCAGTAGTGAGTTCCTAATTTTGGTCATTCTCTGGTTAAAGAAGTTTCTCCTGAGGATCTGTTGACCGTTACTGGCACAGAGACAATGACTGAGTGTGCATGTCAGAGAGAGAAAAAAAAAGTGAATACACAATTGCTCGGTAGTACAAAACATGAATGTTGCCAATAAAGGAGCAACAAAGTTGAATTTTTTTGTCTTGCACTCATCAGGATTGAAACACAATGAAAACAACTTTAAAAAGGAAACAATTTATAGCATGAGAAGAGAGAGTACTGATTGGCTGGACTATGGTTGGCGTAAAAACGTAGCAGGAACTATCAATCTTAGTTAACAGATTAACCAGTGCGTTGTATCCATTGCAACTTTCTCAATAAAGGAAAGGATGTGTGTGCACATAGTCCTTTTGTCTTCCTTTTAGTCATGCATAAGACTCTGTTCTGTGAAGACAAAAAGAATGTGTCAACTTGTACCTTTACCAACAAGAAAAGAACTATGGAAACAGCCAATGCCTACCACATCCTCATGGCACAACAGCATATGGTCACATTTATTGGTTGCTTATTGGTGTGGTTAATTGCATTGCCAAACTGAACTGCTCATAGCGCCACACATGTAAGGGCTGCCTAACATTAAAAAAAAAACTGGTGTCCCTATCTGATTTATGACCAATTCCACACAATGTGGATTGATCAAATGGTCAGGTGATTTGCTGCAACCAGCTTTAAGCAGGTTTTCCACTTACACAGTGAAGGATTCTTTCAGATTTGCAAGAACCACACAGGGCCTGCATATCAATAGCAATGCCATGTCGGTATTCTCACGTGACATTTCCAGCCTGCTGACCAATGTAATACCCAAGTAACCCATAGGCATCTACACATATAATTGTGATCTAGGCCTGTCATCATTGAGTGAATCAGTATTCACAACTTATGAAGTTAGCAACACTCTCAGTGGAGTTCAATTTTAACAAAATCATACATGCCCAAACATATCCCCTTACAAATTTCTTATAAGTAAATGATACATTTGCTATATTTCAATCTACAGTTGCGTGCAAGAAATTTATTTACGTGTTAAGGCATTCCATCCTGCATTCAAATGAGCTCTTTTTTTCTTGATGTGCCAGTTGAGTAAATCCATTAGGGAGTTCTCCACTACATTCTGCCACAAGCATACCTTCACTGTTCAAAACAAAAAGCACTGGATTTCTGTACTTCCATGTAACTCAAGATGCACCTTTCCAAAAACCTCAAATAGAGGCTGAGCCTACTACTGACCCTGCAAAGTTGATGCTGATACAGAGTACATCATAGCCATTCTCCAAGGAAGTAACAGATGAAGCTGCCTGTTTCAAATTGCTACTGTGCAGTAGCAACATGAATGATGTTTGCCAACAACAGGGTGCTACCATCAAGCCAAATAGTCTGCTTATCACACAAATGAAAAACATGGTTAGGAATATCAGTGCTGCTGTAAGGCTAAGTACACAGACCATATATTCCAAAGGCTCCATTGACTGTATGTCAGATGCTTGCAACAGGTAAGATAGTGAACATGCCTAACCAGTCCTTGTTTGCAAAATTCAAAGCAGTCTTCCACATTAGATACTATTTCACAATTGGGCAATATTTACTAGACATTAATCTGACAATCATTTTAAGATTACCAGTCAGGCTCACTGTGTACCATATTGAAATGTATATTAATACATTCATATTAACACAAAGGGCCTGTGTTTACAGGCAGAAAATAAACAGCATATCCATTAATCTGAAACAAAGTAGTCGAAACCAAGCTTCGCTTTGGGCAAAACAGATTGACAGCTGTCACCTAAACACATCACCTGCCAGCATCTAAATGGCACATTCTCCACGGTAACACCTCCACTAACCAAAGTCCACTTGCCATCACACACAGTACAAAATCTTGTTCCGTTTACATCAGTATTTTTTGCAAATGTCCTGACCAGTGCAAGATGAAAAGCTTTGACAAATGGTGCCTTTTTTCAGCAATTCAAGTTCTCTACTACCAAACCACCTAAAAACCTTAACTGCTAAATCCATTACCGTAACAAATTCCTTTACAAACTTGTCCTTTCTGTAAGAAGAGAACTGCTCCCATTTCTGTTCTGCTCCTCAACTCCTGGAGGGTGTAAGAACATTGCTGATACAAGGTGGATGCGCTAATGTGTTATTGGTAAGAATACAAAAACCACAACTCAACACCAATTCAATTAACAGCAACCCTGCTTTGAAAGGTGCATTAGAAAGAAAATAAAAACTTACATTTATTTAACACACCTGCCATGATCTCTGGTACCTCGAAGCATTTGACAGCCAATCAAATACTTTTGAAACGTAGGGCAGAATCTTAAAGGAGACTAGACAATATGGGTGAAGGTGGGATTTATGGCAAAAATGAAAGCAAGACTGGGCAAGTCACATCTTGAGGTCAGGAGCAACTTGTTCCAACATTTATGCTTTTGCCAAGTGGTGAGGCAAATTTCTCAAGGCAATGGTGAGTTACCAATGTATGAGGTTCAAAGCTTGTTAAATGCTTTGTAACAGTCCTTAATATTTAACTTCTTATCTTACCAAATATGCTGAACAAACTAGGATGTTGTGAAATCTCGATATGGAAATCAGAGCTAATACCTGGTGAATTCAGCTCACTGCTGGTATCTTCCATGTTGCTCGGTAACAAACAGCATCTCAGGACATGGTCCATGGGCAGCAACCCTCATCCAAGAACAATGGCATCTGACACTGGCCAACCTCTTGTGACATTTATGGCAACACTCAGACCTTGCAGGCTACTTACGATGTACAGACCTGCATAGCACAGCGCACCTGTAACTCCCATTGAGGTGCTGCTGCAGGGGTGTTTTGCATATAGGGAAACACTGCATGTTTATTCAACCAAATAGCGGTGTCAGAAACTCGGTGCAGCCTAGTCCTCAGTCCAGTCAAAGCAGGAAGGGGGGTCAATGGTATCGTTAGTCACAAGCACAGTCCATACACAATCCAGATCTTTGGCCACGGTCAGTCATCAGCGTGGGATGCTCACCATCAGGGGACACAGTCCCCGTTGTATGAATAAATGTTTCGAGGTCATCTCTGAATAGCCTAACCTTAATTTTAAGGTTATGCCATCTGATTCTGGACTCTCCCCACAGTAAGAAACAGGATAATCAGAAAGTAACTGTCAAATCATTTCATCACTTTAAATAACTCAACTAGATCACTCCTTCTATACAAATGGAAATACAAGTTAAATTTATGTGAATGGTTTTAATAATTTAACCATTTGCCTTAATGTTTGCTTTTAGAAGGAAATGTTTTCTGAGGTGCCCTGGATGTCCAAACCAAACCTACTGTTATATGTACTATTAACAAACTTCATCAAGTTTTCAGGAGATCAGAAACAATTCAGCAAGACAGAAGTGATGAATAGCTATTATAAACAGATGTACTCTGTCAATGTGTGTTCACCAGAATCATACAGCATGGAAACAGACCCTTTGGTCCAACTCATCCATGCAAACCCCAGGTTTCCCAAAGTAAACTCATCCCACTTGCCTGCATTTGGCCCACATCCCTCCATGTCTACCTGATTCATGTACTTATACAAATGTCTTTTAAAATGTTGTAACTGTACCTGCGTCTACCACATCCTCTGGCAGTTCATTTGCGATGTTGCCATACATCTGCTGCCCTAAATACAGTATAATAATGTAATAAACAGTTTGCAACTTTCAAAACACCAAAACCTGTAAACCTGATCCCTCTCTACAAAACTCATTACCACAAAAATCAAATCAAGTTTCAACTGTAAGAATGTTTGATACCGAAGAACAGTCATAACAGACTTCAAATATTAACACAATTTCTCTTTCTACCAGACCAGCTAAGTTTCTGCAACACTCCTGTTTTTGATTTTATTTTAAAAGCAACTTCTCTTGTTGGAACATACACTACTGACGTGTGGCAAGAGTTTTAACAGAAGTAACTTCTGCCCCACGGGTTATTGCTTTCTGACCCAAGCAGTGAGTGTCTCGAAACTAATATTTCGTTTTCATCTTGTTACAATTTCATTCTTTGGCTAATCTCACATCAGGTTATTGAGCCATCTTTGAAAAAGCAACCTCTTTGAAGGCAGGTCAAAAATCTCTGAATTTTAAACAGATCTAAGAACTTAATTATCGGGGATTATGCATAAAGTCTTTGAACATGGAAAGAATGGTCAATAAGGCTGGTTAAAAAAGAACATGGAAACTTTGGCTTCATAATTAGAAGCAGAATATTAAAAACAAAAAGTTATGCTAAAACCTTCAGGAATCACTGGCCATATCTCAGCTGGATTAGGATCTCTAGTTCAAAGCACCATGTTTAGCTTTTAGAACTTGTTGACCATGAAGAACAGAAGACTGATGGGACATTTAAGGTGGTGATTAAAAACCGCTCAATTTTGAACAAGTAAAAAGAACAAACTGCCACTGGAAACAGGATCAACAAGCAGATGGGGCAGATTCAATATATTTAGTGAATGAATCATGATAAAAATGAAAATTTGTTTTACATGATGAGTTACGATTTGAAAGGCACTGCCTAAGGCAAGGTGGAAGCAGATCCAATTGTACTTTCTGAAAGTATACAGATTATACATCCCCTTCAAAAATTTAAGACTACAATTTTTTTCAATCCACAGCATAAATTTGCCAATCTTTCCATGCCTTTCCTGTGGACATTAGTTCAATGGAATATGAGCAAAATCTTTGAATTACAAGAGTCAAGAGTTTTAGATGTGGAAAAATACGTCAATGCCTCAGAATTCCTTATTCATTTCAGGTAAAATTTTTATTTATATGTTTTTGACATTTCAAAGGATGATACTGTTCATAATTTGTAGCCAAAATGGTTCCACTTAAAAAAAAAAACAAACCCTTATCTGTTTCTTTTCTAAATATCAAAATATGAAATCTATTTTAGTTGTACACTATAAAGATAAATATTATTGATAGTGTTACAGAACTGCTTAGTCAGTAATCATGCAACGTGTCTCAACATAGGTTAATTATATCCAGCATCTATTTTAACATGCCAAGCAACTGACATAGCATGATAACAACCATGGGATTAAAGCAGAAAAACTCCTTCAGACTTGAAGATTGGTCATGCAATGAAATATCCTTGTATCTGCCTTCAGGCAAGTTCTCTCATTTGATTTGCATCACTGAGCAGATGCTCAAAATCAGCCGTATCACAAAGCTAATATCTCAAGCAGACAAAAACTGAGGTTTCCTTCATCCTAGGGAATTTTGATTTCTTTAATACACTGGCAATATCGATCAATAGGAAACAAAATCTTTTGTTCTGCTAACGGCTAGCCTTCTTACTGCTACGATTTAATCTTTAATTGCTCCCCAACTGTTTTTCCGAACTTCATTATTGCTGGGTAAGCCAAGGACAAAAAAACACAAAAAACTGGGACCGGTGTCCTAATGAACTGAATGACAAGGGCTTTGGAAAGGGCTTGAAAGTAATTAGGGGGATGGGGACAACTTGAGAGAGGAGAAGTGCGTTCTTAAGTATATCTCAGCGGGGAAGAAGAATTCTAGAAACAGGATAAGTCAGGGAAGTGAAACAGGGAATTGAAGGATAGTATTAAAATTGAAAGCAAAAATATACATAATAGTGAGTTTTGAAAACAAAAATAAGATGACCAGATAAAAAGGGAGATGATCAACTTTCAGGGTAAGCTTGCAAATAATATCAAAGCAGACAGCAAGAGTTTAAATACATAAAAAAGGTAGAGAGAAGCCAAAGTGAATTTTGGCCCCTTAGGGAATGAGGGAGGGAAATAATAATGGGGAACCAGGAAATAAGAGTTGAATAAATAATACATGCGTGCTAAAGCAAAGCTTATTTTAACAGTGATAATAGGAACTGCAAATGCTGGAGAATCCGAGATAACAAGGTATGGAGCTGGATGAACGCAGCAGGCCAAGCAGCAGCATAAGAGCAGGAAAGCTTGACGTTTCGGGCCTAGACCCTTCATCAGAAAATTTTCTGATGAAGGGTCTAGGCCCGAA
>JAHRHZ010000267.1:11769077-11843586 GCA_024137785.1 Ginglymostoma cirratum
CATCCAGCTCCACACCTTGTTATCTCTTATTTTAACAGTCACCTTCAATAAGCTGGCAACAATTGTGTACTTCAGATATCACGAAGTTTACTGTATTATTCTGTTCAACTTCTTTTAAAATTTACCTCAATGTAAATATACCTGTTGTTCAATTGAATGACCACATGAAATATCAATAGTTGATTCAATTTCGAGTCAATTTCTCCTCAAATATTGCGACCTACCGCAATGTCCAAGTAATCAGTTAAGGGAGCGAATGAGACGCCGCTCTGCCAGTAAGTTTTGTTTAAGGCAAAGTTGCATTAAGGGTCTTGTGCTGTAATTAAAATATGACAGATGTGTAGAACCCTTGCATTATGTTTCTATTACTTTGTGCATGATTTGAACATCCACTAAGTGAGCTTCTTGATTATCTGGAAAATTATTAACTACAGGACCAGGAGTGTGCCAGTTGATCAAAGTGCATTTAAAAATACCGTACACTTAAATGATTTAAAAAGATAAATTTGACACTTATCCAAAGGTTAAATACAGCTTTCACCTCAGTCCTTTTCTTCTACGTTGTCTTTGATTGTGCTCACTGTTCAGCTTCTACTCCCAAATTACCAGTCCTGTATCTATGATCTCTATTACTATTAAAATTATATCAGTCAGATTTTAATATCGTTAAAAACTAGGTAAGTATGATTTTTAACTTTCGCGCAACATGATCAGCGTACTTAGAAGTTTCAGTCTTGGACACACTAACTTTCCCATATACACACACCTGCCATTTGTTTTTCCATAGTTTGTACTATAGTAACTATAATCATGAAGATTTATTTTTTGGTCATATTGCAGTATTCACACGCAAACAGTAAAAACCATTTTCACTACCATTCAATATTGCAAACAAACAACCATTCTCAAAAATGTTAGGTGAACAGAAGCAGGATATTGTCACCAGATCCACAAAAATTAGAAAATCTACAAATTAATAATGAATGTGCAAGTACTGTTTGTATTGAAGAGTTTTGGGATTTAACCTTATGAACGACCACACATCAAATGCAAAAAACAACATTAAACAATTCAGAAGCGGCCCAGTTTGAGGCCAAATCATCGACCAAAGCAGTATGGAATCCTTTTTTTTAATAATTACATAAAATCTCCAAGAATATAAAATGCAATTACAAAATACAAATTGACAGAGAATCATTTGGAGGAGATGATGCAGGACATTGCACTTCTATTTCTGCAATGAACAGGGCATATTTTCCTACTTTCAATCAATCAAAAACAAAAGGAGCAACAGTTTCTGTAGTGGTCTCAAAAGGTGCAGAATAACCAAGTACTCAACGTAAAAGTTTGCTGTAAGTACGTATAAAAAGCTCCTGCAGCTTGAGGTCAAACATGGTTGACTAAATAATACAGAAATTTTTGGACGCAGTAAATATATATGTTCCAGCTTATATTCTCCCCCCGGCAACTCCCAAACACAATGTTTTCTCAACCGTCCTCTTCAAATGGTGAGGAACCAATCTGCAAGCAACTTGTAGGATTCGACCCAATGTGACTGTTATTCATGTGTCAACCCTGACCCTTTGAAGTATTGAAGGCTATTCAACCTTGAGTATACATGGCAAGCAATTATAGTTTCCCTTCCAGGTTCAGCAGTGTTTGCATAAGCACACTTCCACCAGAGGGCACTATACAATAAGGAACATTAGCTACGGCTAAATCCTTATGATTAGCAAGTTGACTTGGAATTCATACACAAGTTTGTTTTTACATTTCAAACAATACCCTAGTATCTAAAGAGTTTGACATGTACGCAGTCTAATTTCATATACTGGACCTTTAATAATATTGTACAAGAGGTGACACAAATAAAAACAGAGGGAAAAAAAGTCAGAGTAGGAGTAGGCAATTAAACCCTTTGAGCCCACTCCACTATTCAACAAGATCATGGCTGATCCTCCATCTGAACTCAATAATCTCACTCCTCTCTCTATACCCCTCAACATCTTTAGCTTCTAGAAATCTATTTCTTTCCTAAATATAATTAAGTGAATTGCCTTGTACAGCTTTCTGTGGCAGTGAATTCCAGTTTCACAACCCACAAAGAAATTTCTCCTCATCTCAACCCAAAACAATCTACCACATATCCCTTGTGCTGAACTCTTCGTTCAGGAGAAACCATCATCCCTGCATCTAATCTATCTAGCCCTGTCATATGTTTCAATGTAATCCCCAGCATACACATGCAACAAAACACCAATGAGATCCCCAATATCAGGACTGATTGCAGAAGCAGTAATGCAAAGGTTAGAATGGACAGCGCTCCCCACTATACAATCCAACTTTGGATCCAATACGTAGATGACACCTTCGTGATTATTAAATACAAAACTAGAGGAAACTCAACTACACAAACAGCAGCCTTACTGGGACAAAATTCATAAAAGAAGAGGAGAATAACAACCAACTACCCTTCCTGGACATAATGGTAGAATGCAACAACAACAGGGAACTCCAGACTAGCATATACAGAAAGACCACACATATGGACCAGATACTCGATTACACTAGCAACAACCCAAACACTCTCAAATGGGGCTGCATTAGGACACTATTTAAACGAGCCACTACACATTGTATAGTTCCAGGTCGCTGCAAAGCAGAACAGGAGCACCTATATAGAGTCTTTAAAAGGAATGGATACCCAAAAAACACAATCTGCCATTACCTCCAAGACAGACCACAACAGAAAGACACAACGCAATCAGATTCACTAATCACCCTACCACACATCAAGGACATTGCAGAGATGACCACAAGACTACTCAGACCCCTGGGTACCAGAGTAGCCCACAAACGGACAACCGCCCTATGACAGCTACTGACCAACGTAAAGGATCCCATTCCCAAAACCATCAAAACCAGTGTAACATACAAAGTACCATGGAAGGCCTGTGAGAAACATTACATTGGCTAAACCGGAAGAACACTGACAATATGGATACATGAACATCAACTAGCCACCAACAGACACGACCAATTCTCACTTGTCTCACTACACACAGACAATGAGGGACACAAATCTGACTGGGACAATACGTCCATAATCGCACAAGCCAAACAGAGACACGCCAGGGAATTCCTGGGCGGCCTGGTATTCCAACTGGAATGCCAAACACACTGAATTAGACCCTGTGTACAAAATCACTGAGAAACAGAACCGTAAGTAATACCAACCACCCCAGCAAACCGAGGCATATAAATAAAAAGCGGGACAGAACACCGATGCTTCACCGGAGGCACGCAGACGATGTTACCTTGCAGGGTGACAAAACATTTGCAACCAAACCCACCAGCTCGGCGAGCATGTTTACAACCTTATCCACAGCCCAAGCTACAAATCTTCTCAAAAACGTCAAGGTTCTAGTTTTGCATCTCAATGAAAAGTTGTATCATGGTCACATTTGACTAAAGAACCTCTCACAACAACATTAATTAATTAATTAGTCCCTTCCCAGTGCAGAAAACCAAATTTAGAATAATCTAACACTCGAGTTGGTTCTCAACGTACTTGCCTTAAAATCTTGTACAGAATCCAGGAATACATCTGCCGCATTGTTCTATTTAATCTGGCTTTCCCAAACTATATACAATTTAAAATCACCCTTGCATGCATCTCTAATTTCCTGTTCAATGTCATCCCCTACCTCGCCACAACTACTTGGAGACCTGTAGATAACTGCTACCAGTATTTTCAACCTCTGTTGCTTCTTAGCTCCACCTAGACTGATTCCACATCAAGATCTCCTATGCCAATATTCTCTCGCTACTGCAGATATTTTGCCAGTAACAAGGCCATCCTACCTCTTATTCCATTTTTCTTGTCCTTCCTAAAGATCAAATAGCCTGCATTTCTGAAGAAGGGTCCAAACCCGAAACGTCAGCTTTCCTGTTCTTCTGATGCCACCAGGCGTGCTGTGTTCATCCAGCTCCATACCTTGTTATCTCAGACTCCAGCATCAGTAGTTCCTACTATCTCATTCAACAAACATACTTGTTAACTGTGCAATAAGTACTGTAAACCTGCAACATTTGGATAGAGGCACTAAACACATGGAATATTTCAGTCTACAACAATGAGCATACAGCAAATTGGGAATGCAGGGAAGTAATGAGAGAGCATGACAAAATGCAAGATTGATAAACTCGTAAATGGCCAAATAATTGCAAATAAATTCAAATGGAGAAATGCATGAGGTAAGAACAAAAGAAGTAGGAGCAGCACACCATGTAGGGGTAAGTCAGCTGCTGATTCATAAAATCTTTAGCTTCACATCCACTTCAGTGCCTACTCCCCATATCTGCCAATTACTTGACAGGTTAAAAATCTATCTAAACCAGTCTCAACTGACTCAACAATGGAGTACGTAACAACTATCTAGGGTAGAGAATTAAAGATTTACAATGCTCACCGAAGACAACATTTTTCCCCTCAGTTCTAATCACTGTCTCTGCCCACATTCTAGATTTATTAGCCAGAAGATAACTCTTCTGAGTTCATGCTTTCAAGTCCCTTCAGAACTTTCACAAACACAAAATATGCTTAAAATACTTAGCATGTCAGGCATCAGACGTTGAAACAGGGAAATAAAGTTAATGTTTCGATTCGATGACCTTTCCGATGATCTTTTTCTCCTGCCAAAGAATATTTTACTTCTGAATTACTAATTATACCTGCTATATTACATCAGATCCAAAAAAAGCTTTGTACCCAGTTGGCTCTATTTTGTATTGTTTTACTAAACTCGAGAGCTTCTTCATGTTCATTTGTTCATTGTTAATGAAGATTAAAATCTCATGACTATTACATTGCCATCGCTACAGACTTCAATTATTCATGCTTTATGCACTGTCCAGCAATAAAATTGTTGTTAGACACCCTATGCATATAACCAACAGCATTTTCTGATCTTTATCTTCCCCAACTCCATCCATCCTACTTCCTGACCTCCTGAAGGAAGATTCTTGCTGCTCTCATTATTTCATCTTTTGTTAAATGGGTTCATTTCACATAGTAAATAGCTTGACATATTTATTCCCAATATTTCGGTAGAAGAACAATTCCAAATTCATGCATCCTAACTGCGCTGCCAGTTCATCTGTTATGAGTGCTTTGCATATTCAGATAAATAGCCTTTCATTTTATACTTTTTAAATATCAATCTTTGAATGTGCATCAATATTTTAAAATCAGAAGGTTCAATTATGATTAAACTCTGTCCTTCCTCTGGGCCAATCTGCTTGCCTTTATTCAAAGCACTACATTGTAGTATTACCTCAAATAGGCACAGGTTAGTCTTGTGGTTATATTTTCAAACCTTGGGATCTAACTCCTCAAACTCAACAGAACACTCCTGGTTCTACACGTCACTGATTCCTACATTCTTGGTTCAGGAAGTCAGGAAATAGAGTCAATGATGAGTGGAGATTTAAGAACAGCAAGTATCAGAACACATCACAGGGACTAGTTCAAAAGTTTAGGTTATCCAACTTGATGGAAAATTTAATAAAGCCTGCAACACTCATCATGGGAGATTCCAATCTTTATATGGACTCAGCCAAACAAATTGGTAAAGATGATCCAAAAGAAGAAGTCATGAATGCTGTTGTACACAACAACCAAGGGTAAACCATTTAGATCTAGTGTTCTGTAATATGGATATTCATATATAGTGATCTAAACAAAGAAACAAGTTAGGAAGAGCAGGTCATTTGACTCAATATTTTATAAAGATCACAGCTGATTTGATTGGGTCATCTACTCCACTTTGTCTTCCCAATAAGCCTTTAGATTCTGGATCAAATTCAGCCATATAAATATGTAATGGCCTTACCTCCGCTGGTCTTTGGGAACAGAATTGCAAGGACTAAATCACCCAAAGAGGTAGGGTTAATTAGTAACGTTGTAGGAAAATTTCCACTGGGAAAGAGTGATCATAATACAATTTACTTCCACAATAAGTTCAAAAATAATAATCACAGTAAAAAGAAAGAATCTTAAACTTATATAAATCCAATTTCATAAATACGAGACGACAGCTGGCTGAGGGTTGCTGGGTTGTTACTTGACAGCCAAAATGCAACTCATGGAAAATGATTAAAGAAACAATTCAAACAAAAAAAAAGTTCAACAAGAAAGTACTGCATTAAAATCTCACTGAGACAGCTGGCATACCAAGATGGCTAACGACCACAAAAACAGAAGACATAGCAGAAGTATGTTATTCAGGCCACGGAGTCTTCAGTCGTTCAATGAGATCCTGGCTGATCTGATAACCCTCAAATCCATTTTCCTGCCTTTTCCCTATAACCTTGGATTTCCATGTAATCTCTCAGCTTTGAATACATCTAACGACAGACTTGACAGACCTCTGTAGTAAAGAATTCTGCAGATTCAGTACGCACAGACAAGAAATGTAAAGAATCAAACAGCCTCCTATTTCGCCATAAATGTGCTAGAGCATTTCTACCAGCACTGTGTGATTAAGAGGGGGCAATTTCTGGGGAAAGTTTACCCAATGGAACGGCATACTTAACATTCATGCACAGAAGCCCTTTTCTAAAATTCATAGAGTGGAGTTGCTATTCATTTCTGTTAATTAACTGTGACGTTTGATATTAAACAAACTAATTCACAAGTTTGCCATCAGTACGAAGCCAAAACCACACTGCATCAATTTTGAACTTGGAAGTATGCTACATGTAGGGTGGCTTGCAAGACACCTCTTCATACTGCTGTTGGCTTAGGTTTGAATGCAAGGATCAAACTGCATTTCCACTAACTGCAGTGAGAAGCAAAACCACTTCGTACTACAGCTGCAGCATCAGTGCAAAGATAGTAGAATCACAAAGTGATTCATAACAAAAACCCCAGCATATTCAGACTGCATCCTATTAACACCACATTGTACAGTTAAGAAAAACTAAGTTGTGCTTCAATTTTATTTTATTCTAAGAATGCTGTCTGCTCTCCATAAAATAAGATTTAGATGACAAATTCAAAATGTGTACGTGCAGTTCTTTTTCCCCACTGCTGGCTGCACTCCACTATTTGATCTAATGACAAATACACACCAAACTGCACTAATGGGACCAGCTCTGATGAATATTTTGAACTAGCAGCACTTCTTCCTCTTAAACCGTAGAGTTACTAAAAATACATTCAAAATTACCTAAATAAACAAAGCATGCTGAAGACCATGTCAAACCAAACATTTTGCAAAAGAGTTAAAACGTCCTTTGCATGGACTCATAGGGAGAATCAAGATTACATTTTCTTCCCCAAGTAGGCTAACATAAAGTTCTTTAAACAAGAGGGGCAAATAGTAGACACCTTAAAATAAAAATTATACAGAGAACATTACCATTAGCACTGGGAAGAATATTTGGTAACATTTCCAACGTTTACTGTCCTATGCACAAGAGACAAACTTGATATGAGTATTAACCTGGATCAAAATTTAATCATTTGCAGTGACCAAATGCAAAATGGTCTGGGCATTTCTCTTGTTCTGGAGAGGATTACGGTGACACGAGAGGAGTCAGACCATGGAGGAATTTGAAAACAAAGAATGAGAATTATGGAGTCATGACATTGCTTGACCAGGAGCAAAAGCAAGGTTGTGAGCATAGAGGCAATATGGAATTTGCTGAGTAATGGCACAGATAACAGAGATGTGGATGAAGTCAAGTTTCGAGAGAGTAGAATATGGAACAGCAGCGAACACAGTGGTACTATCGTATGTAGAGGCAACAAAAGCAGAACAAGGAATTCAGCAGCAGATGAGCTGAGATGGTAGAGATGATAGGAAGATTCCAAACCCAAACAAACATAGCCCATTCCAGATACATCTAAGTTGATGCCGAGGTATAGCAATGCTTTAGAAAGAGAGGACAAGCAGTAAAACCAAAACAACGAATTTGTACCACAGTGAAGTCCTTCAAAGAATCCAAATTGCTTTCACAAGGGCATACAAGAGCAAGTGCAAGAGAAAATACCTCAATATTAGGGAGGTCAGTTGGGTCAGCCACTGCAGTGAGCAAATATTGTGTCTGATACCAGAGGAATCAAAATATTGGGAGGCAGCGCAGAAATCTGAAAGGCAGCGTGCTTTAAAAGCAACACTATCCCGATAGCCAGTTGCATAGATCAACTGAGAAGTAGAGAATGGAAGATGAAGCTGAATAAAAAGCTGCAGGAAGTGAAGCAGGAACTAGAGGAAGTAAGAGTCAGAACAGCAAAACAACCAGGTGAGCATGGGACACTTAGGACAGCTTCAGACCCAGTGTGATCAAGCTTACCAGGAGACATACTGCAAGGTTAATGATTCGTACGCAGCCCAAAATGCTGTGAATGAACTGACTGAGAAATGTAAAGTGTAAGAAATGCATCAGATCGGCAAAGCTAACAAAAAACTTGCATGGTGAACCATTTGAAACATCAGTGTGAGACTGAAAAGTCCCAAATGGATTTTTGTTTTTTAAAAATCTACCAGGACTCAAGAGGCTTTGTTAATCTAGAGACACACAAGTGGAAAAGCCATGACCATACAACACAATGCTACTGCAGTATACATGCCTTTTTGTTCTAATTCTCCTCAAATTTCATATTCACCAAAAGGAATGATCTGTGCATTTGGGACAAAAGAATCGGGTGAGGGCAGCAATTATGGGATAGACCAGGAAAAATGGAAGAACAAGCCCTAAATATGCTGAGAGAAGGGACTCCCGCATCTCCTTCTGGAGGGAGTAGATCCTTCAGCACGCCCAGGATTTCACCCTATGAATCCACTGACCACAACCCATCAGGATGGCCAGAACAATTGTCCAATTACTCATACAACCCTTTTTAGTTTGGCCTCTCCTACTACCATCACCTGAACCTGCCAGTCCACCTGGTCATACAGGGCTACAGCACTATATAGTACATTAGACAGTCATCATTTTTGTCAGCCACTTTTCATCTAGCCGTCTAAATTTTAATCATCTGGTCCTCTGACAGTGCCAACACACCAACTGGTTTCCAAACCTCCAGTTGGGATTAACAAATGTCAGTCCTGAGGCGAGGCCTGACACAAATGCAATTGATTGACAAAAGGGGGAATTGAGAAAATTCAATAAGAGCAACTTTTGGGGGTAATGTGGCCAAGTGCAAGCCAAGACCAAACAGAGACAATTTTTAAAAAAGACTCCACCTTCTACTGGTGGAGAAGGGTGGTGAGGTAACTCAACTTGGTCAGATATTGTATAAGCATAACAGATGACACCTTAATCAACTCCCCAGAACGGTACCTCTGTTGGTCTACATTATCAGCTGGATTGCAAGATGCAATCGTCAGTTCAGTGCAGTATTGTCAGACACACCCTCCTCTGGCTTTGGTTTTCAACGTAGGCCCCATTTTTCTATTGCAGATGTTTAGATACAAAAATTCCTTGACACTACTTGGACAGACTGCTTTGTCTAGCAGTTTCAGAATAGCAGGACAGAAGTAGCAAATACTAGTACTACTGTTATCACACACATCAGTAAGATAGGGAGACAGAAATGTTTTTTTTTTGCTGTTTCTGGCTCTCTGAAAATCGCCACTAACATCCAGCGACTGCAAGTCTTTCTCTGGGGACCAGTGGGTTTTGAGGGGGGGTGGGGAGGTTGTGGTGGTGGTTGTTGGTGGAATAAAAAGACTTTTTTCAATTGAACTCACTTAGATACATGCTCAATATTTAATCTTTGCTCACAATCAAGATTTCACTATGCATTTGGAGGGTCTGTCAATCCACACCTCTTCTCTCCACTATTCAATTAATGATATCTTTATTTATATTATTATGTAGTGTGCAGAAGCCAAGGTTTATCATGCAGGAAATGAAGGTTAAAACATCAATAGAAAAGTCTGCTTAAATTAGGAAGCAAGCATGAGGAGACTGCTGTTAATCTATTTCTGATAGGGAATCACGACAGCCAGGATAGCATGGAATTCGTTCTCTAGGGTTATCTGAGCCAGCAGGATCTCATTTTAAATCACCCAGAACAATAGCACTTGATGATGCACTTGCTCAGTACAAAGCTGAAGTATCAAGGTAGATCACCACTTCTCAATCAAATTTGAGGACTAGCCACAACTATGACTATAGCAACATTATATTAGCCACATGTTCTAATCTTATCTGCAGATGCTTGTGCTGAGTACTTACTTAGCGACAGATTAGTGGAAGGAGGAAAGTGAAGTAATCAAAACAGTAATGAAAAATTCTTCTGTACTATTTATCATACCAAATGCATAGGAACCATTGTGCTAATGAGTTTTTAAATCGCATACCTATTTATGTATATTACGCATTTAATAAATCAGAAATGAAATCCAACACATCTGGATTCCTAACTTACCATGTGTGGCTGGCAGCTAATGCAGTGGACAACACTGAGTAAATTACGTGAAAAGTCAAGATGAACAAGACATGACAACTGCAGTCAACAAAAATTTAACAATGCAGTTATAAGGCAACCTTGATTCAATCTGTATTTTCTTAAACCCTTGCAAAAATTTGGCAGGCATCTTACAATAGAATGCCAAGAATACCCCAAATCTAGGAAGAAATGGATGTTTTAAAATAACCCACAAAGGACACAACTGACTTTGCTAATCCAGGGATATACAAGTGGAATATTTATGACTATTCAACACAATTCTGCTGCAGTATACCAATTCAAAATTCAAATCCAAAACAAAGCAGCTGGAAGCAATTACAATCTACCAATGAAGAAACCAGCAGTTAAACAAAGTCACTCGTGAAAAGATATTGTTACTTTCAGTAACCATCCTTAATTTACTCCACAATAAACCTGGAATGGAAGATTTATCATCTAACAGTTTCATAAAAATCAAATGCATTTTGTGTGTATTGGCATAAGTCTCTTAAACAAATTTTCTTTCAGTAGCATGATATAACCTTAGATGTGTGTTTATCAACTACCACTTATTCCAAATTTAAGTTCAGATCATGGATGTCTCACCTCCAGTTCACCAATACTCATTGCAAGTGAGTGCTCAATCATCACACTTCCAAACCTCTATTTTTCTCTTTTCTGTTCAAACCTCTTTAACAACCCGTGTTGTTCCCAGACAAGCTTCCATCTACAGTACTTCACTGGTTATATACTGCCTTGGCATGCTCAAGATTAGGAAAGGCACCATGTAAATGCAAATTTATCACATTCCTCTCTCTACACTGAAACACAATTATTCTAAAGTATATCAGGAGGTATTAGTAACAATATGTTCTTCACACAACATGGACAGTCAATTTTAAGACAAAAATAAAGCCAAATACAACTCAATTTACACGACTATTGAATTCATAAAAGCCAAAAAAGTTTGAACCATGTACTCAAATATTTTAGAATTCACTAACTCAATTTTCAGGTGTTGTTCACCTACTTAGAGCATAAAATCTATGTAGTTAACGATTAAATATAATCTGGCAAACACTGTCAGTTACACAACCTTATACACAATATGTAGAACCTATGCAACCTTACATGAACTACAACATATTTAAATTATCTGAATTACACAAGTGATACCAAGTTCACAAAATGCAAAAGATATCTCTAAGTTCCTTCCCAGTGTCACATCTAGCCACTTGAAATTGTGTAAAGCACAGATGAAGTAACATGCATATTCAACATTTTTTCAGTGTGAATTATGCTATAGGAAATCAATTAATATGATCAAACTACTACAAAAACAGGATGAGCAGGCAGCTTCCCTCAAATTTAAAAAAACCACAAGATTCTACATGTGCCAAAAGTAAACTATACATCCCTATTAATAGCAAAAGTTTATTCGGAACAAAAGTGTCCAAATTGCAGTCTGTGAACTATGCATGGCTTCCACATCCACCTGTATTTCATCCGTTCGAAAAATTCTGCGTATGGAAAGTTGTAGACACGTACTTCTTTAGCATCTTCTGTTCTTGGGGGATAAATCCTAGCTTAGAGGGCTTCAATCTATTGTTATCAGCAAATTGAAACATAATAAGTTAACGTGAATGTGGATATGGACATGATAAATGATACACGAATGCTTCACTTGCATTCATATTTAGTAATTAAACAAGATTAACCAAATTACAAATCCACCAACAAATCTTACCTAAGCAGTTGATTTATTTTTATTTTTGCAATAAGACTGCTTTTACGTTAATGCCAATAGTAACTAGCAAGAACACTTTCACTCTACACTGACATTGATAAATGAATAATGCGATGTAACCTACACATGCATATATTTTTTAAAATCATTTATGGTAGGTTTGGACTTACAGGTGTTGAGTTAGCAACCTGTGGATTTTCAGTGGGTCTGATATTTATAATTTAACTTTTAAACATCTCTGTAGCCATGTTCAATTTCTTTTAAAACAGATTTTGACACCTGGTTTTAGAATACATTGGTTTTCTGCACTACTAATGTACTTTTATTTATTTTAAATTGCTTTGCAATCCTGTCTGGTTAATAATAGAGCTTCTAAACACACATATCTTAGAAAGGAAGACTGTCAGGTTTTTACTTTGAATGGAGTAGTCCTGTGCAGTCCTTGATTTAGGATGACTATATCAAGGAGGAGTGCACCTGAGAATAAAGGACATACAGTGAACGAGGTTACCTTAGAGTGAAGAGTTAGTGTTAGTGCCAAGCCAGGGGTATTGGGATAAAATCTGACTGAATTAAAGCTCAGGGGTATGATAGCTCCAGGAAGTAGTTACTTACAGACAAGGCCAAAAGTTGAAGTCTTGAGTTACTTCAGCCTACCTAATTTTTAGATACAGCAACACTGATGTACTTTAAGAGTGGTATTTTGGGTACAGTACAGGGGATGTATTTTGGGTACTACACAAAAGCTGTTTTGTTTCTTTTCAATATACTGTATATCATTTTTCAGTGCTTAAAAATAGACTGGTATTGTATTTGTGACTTCTTTCACCTTAATCCATTTTGGACTGTGGAAGATATGGGGGTCAAAAACAGAGGCAGAAGAGAACAAGAATTGTGACATAACAATATGTTTAACAGTTGAACAGCACATACATCTCACATGAACATGGTCAGTAACAGTCTTTATCTCTTCACCATGTTCACCTCACATTAGATACTGAACCTTCTATTAGATAATAAATGAACTCTATGGATGCAATTTGACTTTGAATAATCTGGTCAATTATCAATTATAGTTAAATGGAAACAAAACTACAACTTTTCATGGAAGTGAAAACTGGCAGAAATGTACACGCTGTACAAGAACCAAGAGTACACCAGCTTTGAGCTTCTTCTGACATTCACAGCTGATGTATCTCAGTTACATTTAACCCAATTATATCCATGTCCCACATTCCCTTACTATACGAAATTTATTGGACCGTAACTTGAATAAGCTCAATGGCCAAACACCTCTCACCTCGTCGAATTGAAAACTCCAAAGGTTCACAATCGGTGGAATGAATGATTGCCCTTCAATCCCATGTGTCAACACCCTTATTTTGATGCTCAGAAAACTAGCTTTAAACTCTCCAGCCAGGGGAAACATCCACCACGTGTTTACTTAATCAACACTTTAAAAAAAAGGTTAGTGAGGTTTTGGAGTAGATCTGTAGCTTGGATTGTGGGTGTTGAGGTGGGTTGGCTCGCTGAGCTGGTTTGTTGTTCCGCAGATGTTTCGTTACCGTTCTTGGTAACATCCTCAGTGCAGCCTCTGATGAAGCATCGGTGTTTTCGCACCTGGTTTTTAAACTCTGGGATCCGTTGCAATGGATTGCCTCACTTCCGGGTTTCCTCTGTAGTGGAATGTATACGGGGTCGAGTTCAATGTGTTTATTACTTCCATGCTTCGAGGAATTCTCGTGCTTGTCTCTGCCCAGCCTGTCCCAGGATCTTGGTGTTGTCCCAGTCGAAGTCGTGGATCTCCTTGTGCACGTGGATTGAGATGAGCGAGTATTGGTCGGGTCTTTTTGTAGCCAGTTGGTGTTCATGTACTCTTGTTGTTAGTTTCCTTCCTGTTTGTCCAGTGTAGTGTTTCTCGCAGTCTCTGCAGGTAGATGACACTGGTCCTGTCCATGGCAGGGAGTGGATCGGGTGAGCACTTGTTGTAGGGTTGATGTGGGCTTGTGTGCCACTCTGATGCCCAGCAGTCATTCCATGTTGCTGCAGTGTACAAACGAAAGTACACCGAAAAGCCACACACATAGACCAGGTACTGAACTTCAATAGTAACCATCCCAATACACACAAACGAAGCTGCGTGAGAACACTATTTAAAAGAGCAACAACACACTGCAGCAACATAGAACTACACCAAGAGGAAGAAGAATACCTCTTCCAAGTGTTCAAGGATAACGGATATCCAAAGAACTGGGTCAGGAGATGCCTACGGGAACAGCATCAGAAAGATTCTATATGCCCCGACACAGTCATCAAACTACCGTTTATCAGGAACACATCAGAACTCACCACAAGACTGCTACGACTGCTGGGCATCAGAGTGGCACACAAGCCCACATCAACAAGTGCTCACCCAAACTGAAGACCCACTCCCCGCCACGGACAGGACCAATGTCATCTACAAGATCCCCTGCAGAGACGGCAAGAAACACTACATCGGACAAACAGGAAGGAAACTAACAACAAGAGTACATGAACACCAACTGGGCACAAAAAGACCTGACCGATACTCACTCATCTCAATCCACATGGACGAGGAGAACCACGACTTCGACTGGGACAACACCAAGATCCTGGGACAGGCTAGGCAGAGACAAGCACGAGAATTCCTGGAAGCACGCTATTAATAAACACACTGAACTCGACCCCATATACATTCCACTACAGAGGAAACCCGGAAGTGAGGCAATCCATCGCAACGGACCCCAGAGTTTAAAAACCAGGCGGGAAAACACACCGACGCTTCATCAGAGGCTGCACTGAGGACGTTACCAAGAACGGTAACGAAACATCTGCAGAACAACAAACCAGCTCGGTGAGCCAAACAACTTCAAAAAATGGTCAGGTTCTACAATGGGTCCACCTTTAAACTCCATGGTACAGGCATGGACTATGCAATCTCTCCTCAAAGGACAATCCCTCATTCTAGCATTAAGTCTTGCAAACCTTCAAAATATGCCCCGAAGTACATTTATCCTATTTAGTTGAAGAGCACGTGTCGCTTAAGGTATGGTCTCACCAAGGCCCTATACTGCAGAAAGACTTAACTCTAATATTCTAACCCCTTGTAATAAAGGTTAACATATTATTTGCTTTCCATATCCACATGCTAGCTTTCTGACCAGAGATTAGAGAGGGTTCTCAAAGCCTAAAATCCACCAACATCTAAAAATAAGTTCTACCTTTCTATTTTTCCTATCAAAATGGATAACTTTGCATCTCTCCATATTACATTTCATCTGCAATTTTCTTATCCACTCAATTAACCCATCTTCTTCCATTCTCCTCGGTTTTCCTTATCACCTAACTTGGTACTGTCAGCAAACTTGGAATCATTACATTCAGGTCTTTACAGTAGAGATTATGCTGTAACACTTGTAACTTGTGCCTTGTATATGGTAGACAGGGTTTGGAAAATCAGAGGGCAAGGTACTTGACGCAGAATTCCCAGAATCTGACCAGCTCTTATAGTCTTGGTCCTTGATCAGCTATTTCAATTATGTTTCTGGGTGCTGGTGTTCCCCAGAATTCAGCAACTGTAATATTGTTGAATGTCACGTGGAGGTTACTAGGCTTTGTCATTGCTTGACTCTGTAACACATGTTCTTGCTACTAATCAGTCTAAGCCTGCATGTTGTCCAAAGCTTGTTGTGCACATGGATATAGACAGCTCCACTATCTAAGAAGCTGTGAATGGAATTGAACATGCTCACTTCTGCCCTTATGATAATGAAAGGTCACCGATGAAGCAGCTAAAGGTGGTAGAGGGAACTGGCCTCCAAAAACAACAATCACCATTCTATATTACAACTTCATGTTAATTTCTCTCACTGAAACATGATCAATATCTTTCACAGGAATTAGCCATGTCAATCTTACTTTCCTGTACTACACACCTTTAAGTTTTATAAATTTCCTGGTCAAATGCACACCCAATTGCTTTTCATAATACATTCTCTACCCCACAGTCTGCATTCCACATTTACATCCTAATTTGCTACTCTCAACTGTATGCACCTGATCAAAATCTCCAAATGTAAACAGAACTCTAACAATACTGTCCGCCCCTCTTCCACAGTTATGTTCATGACTGGGTATTCTTGGAGAGGAGCATGTCGTGTCCATCAATGCTCTTGATGCCTCTGAAGAAAGGTGGGCACCGCAGGGAACACAGTGCTTTATTTCCCCCTTCCAGCTCCGTTTTGATTTAGTCCCTTCCAGCTCTCCCTCCCCCACCTCACCTTTGGTGGTTTGCATTCCCATAATGGGCTTTACTTGTAAATACTCAATTCATTACACAGGCGTTTTTACTGGTGGTGGTTACAAGTTCGAAAAAAAGCAAAATAAAAAGTCATAGTGGAAGGCACTCAGCTTTCTGGGTAGAAAGAAAATAAAACCTTTTATTAAAGAAAAAAAATCATATCTGCAATACACAAAGAATTCAATATTTGATAAATCTTGTAACAAATAAATACATTTCATACTCACAAACTTCCATAACCACAGTAAATTACATTAATACTGCATTTCACAAACTTGCTGACACATTTAATTAAAACGACTGCATTAAATGTTCTGTCTCTCCCACTATCTATGAAGAAAGCTGTCAAATAGCCAACCCTGTACTTTTATGCACACCACCCAGAGCTCTTTAAAAAAGTCATTCGTATTTGAATTAAGTGCTAGCAAATTGAACATAAGCAGGGTTCACTCCGGGCCGGTAAGTCACTACCAATGGGTAACTTCCTCCACAATCAAGCCAACAGGAAGAAGCACAGCTCGAAAACTTCACATGCATCGCTGTTTTAAGTTTACAGCACCAGCAAGTCAAGAAACCTGAAGAAAGGTGCTGCACATAAAGTAGATTTCATGCATCTAGAGTCTCAACTTAAATACAGCTTGTTTTGTTTTGCTTGTAGTCCAGAATGATGAGTATGTACTACATGGAGAAACTTCCTGTTGGCAACAAACACTCGACCATAACAACCACAAGGTCTCAAATTTAAATATGAACCGGTTCATAGCAATTGATATCTACCTGCATACTGTTTGGGATGTAACAACAGGCCTCATCATCCCTGTTAAGGACAGACTGTGGGGACGAGGGGATGAAAAAGTTACAGCCTATGCTCCCAGGCAAAAGTGAAACAGCTCAAAATTGTGCATGCCGAAATGTCAAAGATTGGCAGTACTATATTTGATTCAGGTCTGCACGGAGTTAAATTCAACTTAAGCAGTGTTTTCTGCATTACCCTCTATGTCAGAAGGTTAGAAAACAGAATTAAGGCGTCTAATCTACATCTAAAACAGTTTAATTCTGGTGCACAACGCAAGTATAAATCTTACATTTAAACCTGAACTGGTTTCATTCTTGATGGTTCCTTGAGTTAATAGCCTACCAACAAATGAATACAGCTTTAGGTAAGATACAGGAGAATTGTCAATACCATGGATATGTAACTCAAAAGTAATCAATGAGTGTAAACAGTTAAGTGCAGAAGAAAGGTTGTTGGGACAGGCAGGAATGTGGATTTGAGGTTACAATCAGATCAGCCATCATCTCGAATGGCAGAGCAGGCTCAAGAGGCTGAATGGCCTACTCCGGCTTCTAATTAAATATAAATGAGCAAGATTATTCAAACCATTTAGTTCCTGATTTTACTGAAAATTATTGTAGCAGAAACACAATTTGCAAAGTGTTTTGAATCCAGTCAGATTTTATGTTCACTACCTTACCTATTCCAGGTCCTAACACACTTCAATGAACAGGTTGCATGAACCATTTCTTGATATCAGCTTAAGTTGCCTTTTAGCAGTTCATGTCTAATATCTCCTTGCCCTGCAGTTAATGTTTGCTTTTCTCATTCCTATCGATTCCATACTTTCCTAAACCACACCTTTAGCTTCCAACATCAATGGTCTCAAGGCCACCCCTCTACAACACCTCAAGGGCAAGGATGTTTTCATATGGCCTGAGCAGAAGATTGTATTTCATCAAAGTAGCTTCAGATTTATGCTGAACTACATGGTCAAACTAGTAATGTCAAAATGAGATAGTAGGAACTGCTGATGCTGGAGCCTGAGATAACAAGGTGTGGAGCTGGATGAACACAGCAGGCCAGGCAGCATCAGAGGAGCAGGAAAGCTGACGTTTTGGGTCTGGACTCTTTTTCTGAAGGAGGGTCTAGACCCAAAACGCCAGCTTTCCTGCTCCTCTGAAGTTGCTTGGGCTGCTGTGTTCATCTAGCTCCACACCTTATAATGTCAAAATGAGATGACTGCTGCTACATTGAGACTCAGGATGGCTAACATTACTTTTATTACTGAAGGTCTAACTTCACCAAAGATTGGATCTCCGATGATTTCATCCAGGGTATGGTATCTCATACATGCATGCGTGTCTGGATTAAATTTGACCACATAAACTTCACCGGTGTCTTCAGTAGTTAATTGATTCTCATTGATTTTTCTGCAAAAATTAAAATGCCATAAAAACAGCGAAGAAGAAATCATCGACTTTAAGAGGTTGGTGGAATGGACAGGGAAATAAATTCACTGCAGGAATATTAAATGAATGAGGAGAAATAATTCTTTGATAGAGTACAAGAAAGCAGGTTCCTGGAGCTGTTGCAAATATTTCTGAGGATGGCCACGCAGGTTAGTAAAGCATCTGGCATTATGAGCTTTATAATTGAAGACAGAGATTACAAAAGTTGGGAAGTTATACTAAAACTATATAAAGCATCAAGTCAACCACAGGTGAAGAACTACACTCAATTTAGGACATCACACTTTTGAAAAGGATGTGCAGATTTTGGGAGAGGGCACAAGAGAAAAAAACTAAAACAATTCCAAGGATGAGAACTTACAATTATGTGGATGGGCTGGGAACCTAGCTTTGATCTTCTTCGAATACTGAAGATCAAACAGATTTGACAGAGATGTTCTAAAGAACTTAGAGTAAATAGAGAGAAAATATTTCCAATAACTGAGCAAAGTTGCTCAAAGGGCAGAGATTTAAAATGACTGTCAAAATGACATGAAAAAATTCGAAAATAAATCTAAGAAGTTGCTAAGATTTGGAATGTACTGCATGATCAGATATTATGGAATCAATATCCAATAGACCATCACCCTTCAAGAAGGAACTGTTTAAATAGAGAACAAACTGAGAAATGAAACTAAAACGGCGGCACGGTGGCTCAGTGGTTAGCACTGCTGCCTCACAGCGCCAGGGACCGGGGTTCGATTCCAGCCTTGGGCGTCTGTCTGTGTGGAGTTTGCACATTCTCCCCGTGTCTGCGTAGGTTTCCTCCCACAGTCCAAAGATGTGCAGGTTAGGTGGATTGACTAAGCTAACTTGCCCGTAGTGTTCAGGGAGGTGTGGGTTAGGTGGGTTGTTGGGGGGTGGGACGCTCCGAGGTTCGGTGTGGACTTATTGGGCCAAAGGGCCTGTTTCCACACTGTAGGGATTCTATGAAATTCTATAACAAAAGAGTTGGCACAGAACTACTAAGCTGAATAACCTCCTGGATAGTCTTATTCTACGAATGCATAAGATATAACATCTAAATGAGGGATTCCTTATTTATATGTTTAAAAATGTGTAAGTGTGGAAATCTCAAAACAAACTTCTGGAAGTAGGTTAATCAGCATCTGCCATTTTTGACTTTCATACATTTGATTTTCAGTTGAAAGCACTATCGGGGAGTACAGAATTTCTGTTTATTCTTCAACATAACTTAGTCCTCAGAAATTTTACACTTTTTGAAGCAGTATGCTTGTACGATTGACAAAGACTTAACCTTTTATACAAATTCATCCAACACAAAATCAGTCTTCAAAAGAAAACACGGCAGTCATTTCCCTACTTTGTCTTTAAAATTAAGCTCAATTGGATACCCAGCTTTAATTTTTACAATTCACATGTACATATGAACCTGTAAATACACCAAAGCATCTGCAATTACGCATACATTTTAAGTGATCAGGACCCAATCCAGTTTAGGAATTTAATATTTCTTTGAATACTGTTGCCTAATATTGCTACATTGCTTTCTCCATCATAGGCTGCTATTGTCTGACTTGCCAGGGTTCACATCCGAAAACCACACCAATTACACAAGAAGTGGGATACCATATACTTTCATCCTAATATGTATTAATTTGGTCAGATTCTTACTAAAGAAAAGATGTATGGATTAAAATACTGAATACCAAAATACTGTATAGAATTTTAAAATAGCAAAACATCCCATTGGTGCCTCACAACAGTTTTGTCAAGTTTTAGACCAAGGCATTTATGGAAATATTACAGCTGCTGAACACTCGCTTGGTCAAAGGAGATCTTTGAAGAAAGAGTGAGGGAAACAAGCAAATAAGTTTAGTTTCGAATTCCAGAGCTTAGGTCCTTGATATCCACTAATGGGGCAGTGATACAAGCAAGGATGTTCACGAAGCCAGAATTGGAGAAGGGCAGATAACTGCAATTAAAACAATTACAAAAGACTAAATAAAAGGCGTTAAGTAGAATGACAGTTCCTACACAAACGAAGTTGCTGGAAAAGCTTAGCAGGTCGGGCAGCATCTGTGAAGAAGAAAACAGAGTTAACGTTTCGGGTCCGGTGACGCTTCCTCAGAACACAGAGACCCGGGTCACTGGACCCGAAATGTTAACTGTGTTTTCTGCTTCACATATGCTACCCAGACCTGCTGAGCTTTTCCAGCAACTTTGTTTTTGTTCCTGATTTACAGCATCCGCAGTTTTTTTGGTTTTTATGAATGACAGTTCCTGCTAGCCATGCAATCACACAAATTTGCTTCAGACAACCACTTCAGTGACTACCACAGGACATTAAAAAACTTCTCAGAACAATCCCACAGGAATTACAAGTTAACAAGCACTGAATATTATTTTGCACACAATAAACAATAGCTCAGATCAAAACTCATAACTTGGAAGTGCCTTCAACCAGAGACCAGTTATTACTTAGGTCACCTGTGGAGACAATGATTTACAGAACTGCAATTTTCAGCTTCTCATCACAGACCATAAAAACAAATGTTTCAAACATGATACAAATAATGTCACTGACACCAGTTCCAGAAAATGTGGACCTCAATTTGCAAAGGACAGAAGTGAAGATTAGTTCATCCAGTTTGTGAATTAAACACACTTCCTGGAATTTAGGGTAAAATGCTTACATGTATGAGGATCTCTCTCTACAAGTAAGGTTCTACTCCAATAAACCACAATATGAGGTAACTTGAAAACTACAGCGCTCAAGAAAGCAAAATGGATCCTCTGGAAACCAAATAACCAGAGGCTTTCAAATCTTAATCGGCGAACAGAAAAGATAATGTTACACGAGTAGTGACCCAAGGCTTTGACGGGGGGGGGGGGGGGGGGCAGGCGGAAGGAGGAAAGACAGGATGCGAGCCACCACAAAGAGGACTTGTTTATGTCCGTGGTGATTGCTGATCGACAGTTGTCGGTATCACGACGCACAATATAGAAAACATGAGAGAGGAAAAAATACCTCCCACCGCTCTCTCCCAACTGTGTCACGCTCTACTGAGAATGAAGGGGGTCTGCAGCCTGCTTTGCCCCAGGGCTGCTCGGACTCGGCTATTGTTCCCCACCAACAGGAGGAGGCTTCCACAGCGCCGCTTCACCGCACCGTTATCTTTTAGATTTTTAACGGTAATCGCTCCAGGCGGACGGCGCTGCGGCGGTTGTGTGTGTGTGTGTGTGTTGCGTTGCGTTAAAGAAAAACGCCCCTTTCTAACCGGAGGGAACTCCGACGCCCACCTTACTGCTGTAGCCACCCCACCCCACCTTCATCGATGGAGTCGCAGCCGCGGACTGAGGGGGTCGGGGATTGGGACTGAGGCAGAAGGAAAGAGAGTGAGAGACGCAGACGTCGACCCACCTGCCTGCACCGTATCTGTCAAATCGTAGTTCACGGCCGGGAACTCCTTCAGCTTGCGACCGCTGAGGTTGAGGATTCCGGAGTGCACAGCCTCCTCCAGGACCCTGTCGAGGCTGCGGTTGAGCTGGGTAGGCGGCGCGATGGTCCTCGAGTGCCAGGGCTGTGAGTACTGATGCCCGCCCAGACCCGCCGCCATTTCTCTCCCGATTGTGTCCGGGGCCTCTCGCCGAGCCGCCAGCGCGCAGGCGCGACGCTCTGCCCCGAGCGTTGCGGAGGGGGGAGCGAGAACAGGGTCCGTCTAGAGGGCGGGGCCAATGCAGCCAGGGGGCGTGGCCTGTGGGGAAACGCATCCTCCAACAGGGGACTGGGCTCCAGTGGTCCATGTGGATGCCGGTCCTGGGGACTTATCTGTTGTTAATTGTGGCACAACAGCTTCCATTTGTGTTGCACCTTTCAAGGCCTCACGGGAACACAATGCAGCAACAAGGGCAAGGCACATGGGAACGTCTCCATTTGAAAACTCCCCCTCCATGGTCGTACAGTAACATAATTTGGAAATATATTCTGAGGGGATTTGATCAGATGGTCATTGCAATGATGTTTCTTCTTACTGAAGGACGAGAACCAGAGAGTCATAATTTAAAAATTATGTTTTAGACAGATGAGGATAAAAACATTCTCTCAGGTGGCTGCGAGTCTTTGGAATTCCCTTCCAAAGAATGCAACATATGTTTAAGGCAGAGGTAGATAATTCACCACCAGTCGTCTCTCTCTAAGGACAAGAGCGGCCCTATGGTCCTCTGAGACGATAGAACTTTACCTTTACAGAAACAGGCCATTTGTCCCAGAAAATCTATGTCTTTTCATAGGGAATCATCACCTACTGAAAAGGACAATGCTTACATTCTGAGTAGGCATTGTTAATTCCATTTAAAAAGGAATATTATAAGTTCCAGAATGAAGCAGGTAAGTTCATAGCTACAATTCTAAGCCATTACGAGTTACTGTTCCCTCTGAATTTTGCTTAATTCCCAGACATTTCCCCATAATATTTCCCAACTGAACCAACTTTTTCTGTTTCTACTAGAAACTGTATCAATAGAAACGGGTTAATATGTATGTTTTTTCATTATGTCTAGAATGGGCGTGCTCAAGTCTTTTTTTCCCATTTTACTTCACATAATTGGGTAAACATAGTAAAACTTTGCCTGAAAATTTGGCTTTGAGTTGTAATGCATCCACAGTTTACTTACAGACATAATTGTATCTTGAGCATATAATTAGCATATAATTATCTTTCTTCCCAAGTGCTGACTAGTTTTCCTAAGTTTTGCACTAAATCCAATGACTAGTTTTAAATTCTCCACCAACTTCCTTCCAAATCTGCATGTGAATTATAAAAGCATTCAATTGTGAGACAATGAAACTATTGTAGTTTGATTATCAGATTTTGTTCTTAACAACAGCTAGCTATTGGCAATGTCATCGCATTAACTTATGAGGCAAGTGACACATTTACAGGAGTGCCTTAATCAAAAGTGTGTACTATCTGCAAGATGCACTGCAGAAATTCACCAAAGATCACCTTCCAAACCAATGACCACTTTCATCTAGAAGAACAAGGGCAACAAATACATGGGAACAAGTATCCTCTCAAAGCCACTCACCATCCTGACTTAGAAATATATCCCAGTTTCTTCAATCTTGCTGAGTCAAAATCTTGGAATTCCCTTCCTAAGTGCATTGTGGTTCAACCTACAGCACGTGGACCATCGTGGTTCGAGAAAGCCAGCTTATCACCATCTTCTCAAGGGCAACTAGGAATGAACAATAAATGCCGGCTCAGCCACCAATACCCATGTCCAATGAGTGAAAAAAAATCAGCAAACCAGGAAAATATGTTGAATTCCAGAAAGTCAAGGACTTCAAGTTAAACTGGGCAAATGGTGTGAGTCAATGATTTTTGATTAATTACTATTTCCTGAAGCTTGGATTTTTTTTTGGAATCATGGATAAATATGCCACTTTTTAACCATTATCTTTATTCACCTTGAAGATTACATGACTGGGGTACTTGATTGCACACATAAGCTGCACTATATCTTGATAAAGTAGACTTAAATGGCCAACTGTTTTTATTTTGTTCATTTTCATTTGAACACTGAAATCAATTGGAAAATGAAAAATATGGATATTGAGCTGAAGAACAGGAGTAAACTAGTCTGAGACAAAAAGAACAGACAAGTGTATTCCTGTGCCATAACAGTTCATGATTATGCGATAATATTTTAAGCACAATTGTTATGATGCAGAAGGAGGCCCTTCACCCCATTGTATCTGCACTGGCTCTCTGAATGGCACTAAGTCAAAATGTTCATTCTCCTGCGCTGAATAATCCTGAATATTGATTCTATCTAAGCAATCATCTAATGCCTCTTGAATGCCTCAATTTAGCCTGACTCCACCACACTTCCCAGCAGTGCTTTCCAGCCTTACATTGCCCTGCATTAAATGTTTCTTCTCACACCATGTTTGCTTCTGTTCTAAACTATCATGTATCTGTGACTTGCCATTCTTAGCCACTTTTATGAAATGGGTCAGCATTTTGCTCTCTATCTACTCTGGCCAACCGAGTCCATTTATATAATTGAACAAACATGTGTAAAATTTATACTGCCAATGCAGTCAATTTTGTTCATATTAAATATGTTCTGGTGTAAGTCGAGAAATAATTACTTTGAATAGTTACCACATTTTTATTTTTCACTATATCAGGGGCTATGTAATTGCAAGCAAAATCCATTTAGATATTAAACAGTAATTTGTGTCTTACAAAATATGAAAATCTAATTGACAATGCAAGCACAGTAAAAATTGTTGAAAGCTGAACATGATGTGCATATGGCCATCAATTTACAGATGAAAATTACTCATGATAAGCTTGGCTGGATAAGATTCTGTGTGGGTGGGGGATGGGTCGAACACAAAAGAAAAACATGCAATGAAATATTCCCATTTCAAGTTGCAGTTCCCTTAATCAAAGGTTTGAAATCTTATACCTGGTAATAAACAGACATTGAGAAGTGAAAGGGGACATGGTACAAATATAGGTAGAAACAGAGTCAGAGATAGTTTGGTAAATTGCAATGTTTGCCTTTGTCCTCCGAGGATGCTACTGACATTTTCTACAGGTAACGTGCATTAAATGTATCAAGCTTGGACCATGTCTTGTAATGAAATCAAATTATTAAAATCTCCAGGATTAGATTTTGGTTCTGAAGATTTCAGTCTTTGATCCCTAAGAAGACGAAGATCAACTCTTAAATGTGGTAGAAACAAAATGCAGTTTTTTTTAAGCCACAGGTCGTAGGGGTTGACCTTTGTGTAGAAACAGCATTTATGCAATCAGTTGCTACACCTCAAGCCATTAGTTTCATTTCAAGGTATAGGGGTAGCACATGGAAAGTCCAAAAGTAAATGGCTGGAATATGCTAAGACCAAAATAGTTTTTCAATATTAAGTATATCCATTATCCATTCCTTTAAAATCAGCATATTTTGAACTGATGAGTTTCAGTTCCCTCTACTGTAGAGAAGTAGAAACTCAAACTGTCCCGCAAAAGGACTTTCACAGTAAGAGACTTCAGTGTTCTGCAGTTAGTACAACTTAAATAGATGAAATTATACTTTGTTCTGCTTTAAAACTCAAGGCATTACTTCCTCGTTGAATTATTCTGCAAACTTAAGCACAACTACAACATTTGAATTTATTTAACTCTTTTAAACTATAAATGTATTCAAAAGTGCATCATAGGAGCATTATTAGACAAAATTTCACATCTTAGAAAGTATTGGGAGAACTGACCAATGGCTTGGTCAGAAAAGTAGGTTATAAGAATCAATTAAAAGTAGAAGAGAAGAATAGAGAGGTGGAGCAGTTTTGAGAGGGAATTCCAGAGCTCAGCGCCTGTTTTGCATAATATTGGCCTGGAATTTGTGATCTATAGCATAGGAATGGCAGTTGTCATTTGTTACCTAGTACTGAACAGTATTTATGTGGCCTTTTAAGTTGGGACTTACTTTCATCAAGCAGAGCAAGCAACAGAGAGGCTCTTCAACCAATATTCAGATTAATGGATCTTCACTGAGCAACACTGAGTCTAGATCAGGACCCCACACAAATTGATTTCTGAAGGAACTGCAATTACATATCTAAGGTCAGAGAAGTTGTTTACTAGTAATTATGACTGATCTCGCTGTTAAAAATTAACTTACACCCAAAAGGCATCAGCCCTAACTCGGTCATCCTTGGTAGATAACTAATGGGCAAGTATCACAAATTACACTGAATTCAAAGCCAATACTATTGCAGAGATAATATTATAGCACAGCTTGTGGGAAATTAAGATAACTTGGAGCTGCGATTTCCAATTTCTGTGTTGAATTCTATATTAAAGGATAGGTGATGGCATTGTGGTATTATCTCTGGACTGTTAATCCAGTGACCCAGGGTAATGTTCTGGGGACATGGGTTCAAATCCTGCCATGGCAGATGATGAAATTTGAATTCAATAAAAAATCTGGAATTAAGAATCTTATGATGACCATAAAACCATTGTCAATTGTTGGAAAAACTCACCTGGTTCACTAATGTTCTTCAGGGAAGGAAACTGCCATCCTTACCTGGTCTGGCCTACATGTGACACCTGACCTACAACAATATAGTTGACTCTTAACAGGCCTCTTGGCAAGTAGGGATGGGAAATAAATGCTGGCCCAGCAGCAGTGCCTTCATCCCATGAATAAATTTTAAAAAAACTTTACACTCCAGAAGCTTCTGTCCAATTTACTCAAAAATAATTGGGCATTGTTAGTCCCAATATATTCCCAAATTCAGGCCGTTATCATTGACCAATTTTTTTTGAAGCACTCTAGGTGAATGTCAGCATTTTTGTTTCTTATGAAATATACATTTAAGATAGTAGGAATGTATCAGATGAATTAAACGGTCTGCCACGTTATGGCTCTTCCACTAGTTACATGGTATTATTGTGGTCCTGGACAAGTCCTGAGTGAAACCCTGAGTGATCCTTACTTGTTTCTGTTTTTCACAATGGAGGTCACTTAACTGAACATATTCATAGCAGGATGCCTCTGTATTTTTAACGTAAAAGAATAAAATGTTCGTTAAGTAAGAGAATCGTAAATTATATTACACAAGATAAGCACTGTAATCTTGAAATTTTAATTTTATTTCTTTATTTTTCTACTTTATACTAAGAAGAACTTTAATGTTGAACTTTTACCAAGTTTCCTTATTTTTTAGCTTGTACCTAAGATTTTGTATGTACGTACCTTTGTGCCTAAGATGGTGCTGGGAATGGCAACATTGTATATTTTTCATTGTACACTTGTATTCCTGTACTTAAGTACACCTGACAATAAAATCTAGTTCTTGTTCTAATTCTAAAAGTTTGGAGCAATTTCAGACATCCAAAAAGGATTCAAGTTCGCACTATTCCTTTCATTCCAACAATATCCTTACAAACCTTCAAACTTCAATGAGAGGTTACCACTATTTCCACACTAAGGCTCCTTGCTCATACTCAAATTAGTATAGCTACCACTATATTCTTTTTGGCAAATTCTTGTGCAGTCACCGGGTGCTTTTTCCCTCCAACTAGTATCCATCTCGCAGACAAAATGCTATAGGTTTTGGAGTGGTTTGTGCAATAGCTAGGTAGCAAATGTTACCCCACTATTTAAGAAGGAGCGAGAGAGAGAGAAAAAATTGGGAACTGCAGATCTATCAGCCTTACATCAGTCATGCCACTTTTTAAAACCGGCAGAAATTAAAACATATCGCTTTATGAACAAGTGGACAGAACATGGAGAGACACTCAATTTAAAACTCACAATCCATCTCTAACTGAAATGAGGACCACAAATCTTGGACAAAGCCATGATACAACAAAGCCACAAAAGTCAGAATGTAAGAAAGGAGCCAAAATAAACTGTTTGTAAGCCCAAGGGGGAAAGAGTAGATAGCTGAAGAGATTTGTATGCAAAATAAATGACACAACAGAACTTTGCTATTCTGACATCAGAAAATAGAACAAAATGATCCAGCCTTTAACTAGTCTCTGCTCAGACTGGCTCTCTGGCAGATATTATGTCAATCACCCATATGAGGAGAAAATGCTGGAGAGGTTGCTGAAGATGGTGACTATTCATGTGGTGAAATAGAGGACTCCGTGGGGAAGCAGTCAGATGTGTTTCATTGTGCTATACCATTCCAATCTCCTGTTAATGCTAGAGCAATTCATTCTTATTTTGAATGTGCTTTGCACCCTTTTCCACAAATAATACCCCTGTCTTCACTAGTGGGACTCAGCAAACCACAGTGAGAAATAGGCCAGCACCACCAGCCCTCTGCCCAGCCTCCATCTCTGAGAAAGACCACTCAACCCTGAGAGTCTCACCGGCAATACATTCACCTGCATCCTCCCTAAGCTTAGAGCATTCCACCTCACTGTGTTCTTTTTCTAGATTAGACAGTCTTGGTGAGTAGATCACTGTCATATCTCTGCAGCTGATCAAGAAGAAATGCTCCATGTCTCAGACTATGAGGATTGCTGGTGACTGGATGTCTGCTCAGCCCCAGGCAGAAGACTACCCAATCCTCTTGGCCATTAGTAACCATACTAAAATGCACAGAGAGGCCCAGGAACAGCAGGCAAACTTGTCAGAGGCTGTCAGTAAACTAAATTGAAGGATGGACAAGTTCACCAATGTTATCAATGTTGTGTTGGCCCTAGTATGAGTGTATCTGGAAGTCTTCATGGACAGATCGTCAACTGCCATCAAAACCAGGTCTAATATATTCAGTATCTGCCGGGTACGTGCAAGGGCCTGCACTCCATCACTCCAACAACTGATTCTCAACATCAATGGAAAAGCCAGAGGCGGACAAGGGAGTGTGATCTCACAGTATATGCCCTTGCTGTCAGGGAGATAGAATGGTGCCAGTGGACACCCGTAAGGAGGAGGAGCCACACACAGGACCTGCAAAATCTTGAATTCCGTACAGGGAAGATGTGCCCGAAGCCTGCACAACTCCAAGCCGAGGAAGGTAAGCCTACATCTGGCCGAAGACATTCTCAGCAGGCTTGGGCCCTCTAGCTCCATATGCTGCTTGGGATGACCAGCCAAGTCTTCCATACCATCAGGGCCAACTATGGAGCTGGAACCCTCTACCCCTGCTGCTAACACCAGGACTGCACTTGGAGTAGTGAGAGGGAATTTTATAGGTGTCTATGAGATCCCCCCCATTTATCTAAACTCCGGTGAATTTAATCCAAACTGACCCAGACTCTCTTCATAGTCAGTCCTGCCATCTCAGGAATCAGACCAGCAAATCTTCATTGCACTCCCTCCATAGCCTGAACATCCTTCTTCAGATAGTGAAACCAAAACTGCACACAACACTGCAGGTATGGTTTCACCAAAGCCCTGTACAATTAATGCAAAGAGATTGTGTTGAGACCTGCTGTGCATAAATTGTCCACACTGACATGCACCCTGTGAGTGAAAGGACAGACTTAGTGATGATTCCATCCATCTCTGCAGGCAATGCTGCATTACGTCTTGCTGATTTTCAAGGAAGTGCTTTGCCGTTCAAGGCTGGGAGATGTACAATGGGAAGTTTACATCTCTACTCTGCCTTTTTTTCTTAGTGGTCTGTGGGAAGAAGCTGTGCAGACTACTTGCACTGCTGCCCTGCGCAATTCTCAAGCATTTCAGAGCAATTCAGCAGTCCATGCAAATTCTAAAACATTAAATACCAACCAATGATAGAAAGGTGAAAAGGAAGTGCCTCAGCATTGCTTTCAACCTGCTACCTTCCTACCACAAGGGACTGCACTGCACAATATCCGGACATCACGTTGTGTAACCGAACCTTTAAAAGCCACCTCATCTCAATGTTCTATCTTTGTCAGTGACAGCTGCTTCTTGCTGGACTGTGAGGAGGACCTTAAAGTGTAGATACTTTAAGGTAAATCAAACAAAGATAACACACGTACATTCAAATGATGACAACAACGTGTATTCAGTAGTAGGAAACTTTGAGGAGTGCCGATACTGCTACATTTCAATGCACTACATATACATCTAAATGTAACATACAAAAAGTAACAGAATAAAAGGAAGTTCAAACTCATCTCACCCATCTGGAAGCAGGTTTCAATGAGGTTCTATCTGGTGTGCTTGACCGTGCATAGCTCTATCGTGGTTTCTTGGATATCCCTCCTTGTCAGTGTCCTGATTTTCCACTTCAAAAATCAGAGGATTTGATCCTCCATTTTCTCTCCAACCAGAGCGTCCCAACTTTGTTGGTTCCAGTAATGAAGGGCACAGTGTGCGGCAATGATGAGAGATGACTGATGGTAGTTTTACCCGAGGGTCAGCATTCCCCAGGCAAGGGGAGGAGTTGAGAGGAGTTGCTTCATTGGTAACCTCAGCAGGTGTGGGAATTAAACCCACACTGTTGATATCACTCTGCCTTGCCGAATCAGCCATCCGAGCTAACTGTCCCCTGTGTCTGCGTTCTGAATCAGCCTGATGTAAAGGTGGAATCAGCCATGTGTGGAGGCACTAAACAGACATCCCTGTGGGCCCAGGACGATGAAGGGAGACAGGAAGCAGTGAGTTCTCAAGTTTGTAAGAGTCATAGCAGCTCACAGGATATCTATTGCAGAGTCAGAATCTGCAAATCGAGAGTCACCTAGAATTTGAACAATGATGGAGTGGAAGATTTTTCTGTTGACAAACTCTTTAGACTGGTACAAAAACAGAAATTGCTGGTGAAACTCAGCAGGTCTGGCAGCATCTGCGGGAAGAAAGCAGAGTTAACATTTCAAGTCTGGTGGTGCTTCATTAGAACTCGCCAGATTAGAAATGTTAACTCTGCTTTCTTCCCACAGATGCTGAGTTTCACCAGAAATTTCTGTTTTTGTTTCAGATTTCCAGCATCCACAGTTCTATGGTTTATTTTACCTGTAGATTGGTGATAGGGAGTAATTGATAGTGCACTGCACCCAGGGGGGAGCCAGCGATGATGGCCAATCTCACTGCCTGAGCTATGTGACTCTCCTTGTCATGGGGGAAGGATATCTAAGGTTGTGATCTGCAGAAAATAACATCAGATCACATCCCAGATTCATTTATAGGTCAAGGAGAGGGAGACAGCACACAGATCTTCAGTTGCTCCTTGACATGAGCCACTGGTCTAAAAATTCAGGGCAGCTGTGACCTTGACAGTCAGTGGGGTGGGATGGCCACCCAGTCCTTCTGAGCACAATTCATCCTGAGGAATATCCATGGCAGATAACAAAGTTCAGTGATGATGAGCCAGGACATCCTTAATTAGCGTCTGCACTGTCTTTCAGACTGTTAAAGAAAAAGACAGTGAGGCTTGTATGTATCATCTCGATAGATGTGCCCACCTCCTTGACTGTTCTTCACCTGTGACTCCTCCCTCTTTCTTCTTCCACATGTTGCTGGTCTTCCTGGGCTCACTGACAAAGTAGTAATTGTTGTCTGCTTCCACATTGTCTTCAGAGGGGTATCAGTACACAAGGATTCCAGATATGGCAAACCCCAAATGAGATTCATGAGCCGATAATCTGTTAGCAATGTCACAATTTTAACACATTACGTTACAGAAGGAACTTTTCAGCCCAACGTCCATCACAATGAAGCCTCATGTTATACCATCACACCATGTGGCATGGAGACTTCCCAAAGAGGTCATTGCTATGCTTCGATAAGTGCTTTGAGGTACATCACTATATCCAATTCTAATAATGCACATCAATGCTTTCAAGCTATATGGTTTGTATAATTCTAAAAGTAAGCCACTATGATAGCCGTCCTCACAAAGTAAAGGCACCTTGCCACATCACAGACCATGTCCTAATGTATTTATAGTTAAGTGTGTGAATATAACAGCTGCAAAATATTGTCTTCCAGCGTTAGCTATGGAACATATTTCTAATATGGAAACTTCAGGTGCCACTATTAAGTGCCTTGTTCTCATTAAATTCTATAACTAACATGTCAAGGAGGCAGTTCGTGCACACAATATAATGCTAGTGATTGCTTGAGACCATAAGTCTTGGACAATGCTGATAAACTTCAAATTGAAGCCAGCTGGGTGGCATTACTGAATTAGTGGAGTCATGACAACTGTGATTACTCCTCACAGGACCTCAAATTGCAATAATTCTACGCCTCAAGAAAGAAACAGTAACTTACTTCATCTACTCTGCTTTCAGTGCTAGCTATTTTGTGTAATTATCGTAGCGTTGACTTTAAACCAGACACAAGGTTTCAAATTTGTTTCAGTGTGAGTGGCTCGTTAGTGAGTTTCAAATGCATCGAAATAAGGTACATGTTGCACAATGGCGGTATTCTGAAATTGTCATTTTAGACTTGAGGAAAATCAAAAAGAAAAAATTATTGACACAGGATCTGATTTTTTCATTCTCACCGAATTTTCCCACCTTTCTCGTCACTATTGTCGCTGCACCAGGACCATGAATAGATTCAAGATGCTTTCACAAGTCTCAAATTAAACGTTATATCAATTCGTCAGTAAGACAAGATTTGATCATGTTAAAATTTAGCTTCGGAATACTTTTCCACGTGACTCTTCCCTGTTTAAATTTACAAAAGTGAAGGGATAGATCTGCTGCAGTCCCTGCATATTTGAATCGGTCCCTTATTATGAACAGTGTGGGTCACGTTGTCAGCACAAGGACAGCATTCCGCACATGCGCTATTCCCAACTGAAGCTGGACAAGTGACAAACTCTGTAAAGTCTCCTCTCCAGTTTGTTAACTTCTTTGGATTATTCACAAACAGCCATTTGGTTAAAAAAAAGAAAAATGACTGAGATCGTGGCTGAACCTGCTCTTACGGAAGTGGAAAAAAGTTCAGAAAAAATTGATATGTCTTTAGGCAAGTATCATTCCTCAGAAAATCTCGTGTGAACTTTCTCCTGAATTGACTGACACAAAAGTACTCGGGGGAGTAGTTGGCTATTACAAGGATAAACTGAAATATTGTGTGTTTTGCAACTCACGTAAGTGATAATGTTGTACTTTTATTGAGATCCGGGAGGAAGGGGGTTAAAGTGACAGCAGTAGTGTGGGATCATCCAGATCCAATTCGTTGGAGTCAGTACTAAATATGGAGCGATGATGTTAAATACTTGTAGGGTCATGTACAGATCAGATATGCTGCGGTGGAAGGTTGGCATTGCCAACATAAATGTGACTAATTATGAGGTGGGAAGAACTGAGTTTTTAGTTCATATCTTACAAACTTCCCTCCCATTTTGTGTTTTCTTTTTTAAGTTTTGTCGACGTTGTTAAACTCTTAAAGAAACAGGCGTAACGTTCAATTTTATCTGGCAAAAAATATTGGGAAAAGAAAGTTGGTTTTGGGTGTTTTGTTTTGCACATGTATATATTAGATGAAGATGTTTTGTTGAAAAATCACAAAGCAGTAAACTGGCTAAAGAAATAGCTGTCTGCACCTGCGTCTTTTCATTTAAAAATGTTATTTTGCTATGAATGTCTGAAGTGAATTGATATTTTGTAATAGAATTGTTTGAAGGATTTTATTTTTCTTCATCTTTGATTACCCACATGGCTTGAGGGAGAGATCTGTGTTTGAGTTTTGGATGGTCCTTTAAAGACCAAAGTGATGGGAGGATAATGTTGGAAAGGTGGAGATATTGTCTAATCGAACTATTCGGAGAGATGTTATAACACATCTCTGGAGCTGGTGAGACTTGAAGCCAGGCCTGTTTGCCCAGAGGTAGGGAGTTTTCCTGGATATGAGGTCAATAGACTTTGGAAAAATACCCAGAAGTCTTTGGAATTCTCAGAGATAAGTGGAGGTAGGTTCATTGAACATTATTAAGACAGTGGTAGATGGATAATTAATTAAAACTGAAAGAACTGTGGATACTGTAAATCAGGAACAAAAACAAAGTTGCTGGAAAAACTCAGCAGGTCTGGCAGCATCTGTGAAGAAAAAAAATCAGAGTTAACGTTTCAAATCCGGTGACCCTTCCTCAGATGTGTAGATGGATAGCTGACTAATAAGGGATTCAGAGAGTTAGGTGAGATCCCAGGAAAGTGAGTTCAAACTACACTCAAATCAACCATTGTGTTTTTGAATAGCTGGGCAGACCTGAGAGGTTGAATGGCCTATTCTGCTCCAAATTCTTGTGACCAGTGGTTGCTATGGGGATGCAAGTTTAGAGTAAATAGGCAGCTAATTGGAGAGTGAATTAAATCAGGTCTGTCAACCTGTGGTTCAGAGCACAGAACTTGTGTGAGGTGAACAAGCAAAGCTCTGTGTGAATAAACCAAACTCCTGTTTGGTTGTAAGAAAATGCAATTTCATGGACTTTTATGAAACAATGCGTGAACAAGCTGAGTGTCTGTATTAGTGGATCCGTCATGATGTTCAGCTTCAGCTATACTAACCTGAAGCTCTTCCACTAACTGAAACCTCACTTTCACTTTGTCCTAAACTAAGAAATCCACTAGCTCACTTATAATTTTACTATGAGGGTATCTGTTGGTCAGATCACTGGTTCTAACCTGTTGTTCATTTTGTCTTCTCTGATCTTTCATCATGCCTCAATCCCAGCCTCTAACTTCTTCTGGATCTATCCTAACCCTTTTGGATATGTCTGGATTGACTGTGGCCCTGTTTAAATTTGAGTGACCCCTGAAGGCTATCTCAGACCATATGGGATTGCTGCTTCCATAGTCCTTCCAAACCACTTAGTTCTTGGCTTTTCTGCCACTTGTTGCTGGCTTTCTCCGGCCTCCAAGTGCTGTTCTATCTGAAGAGTAAATTTTGGTACTAGCCAAATCATTCTCCAAAGAAGTGTCTGTCCCTGGCATGGTCTAGCTTGACCCATTACAAATTCACTCTTCAAATAACCCCTGACCAATGGCACATCTATGCTCTTTCCCATGAACTGTTTAATCAGTACATTGGAATTGAATTTGTTTCCAGGTAGAAAATCTCTCTTTTCCCCACCAGCAAGCTCTCTGAGCACCCAATGTCTTAGGTAATGCTGATTTCTTTCTCTCTCTCTCTCTCTCTGACTGTCTAAAACAGTCAGTGGTCACCATTCCTTTAGATAAAAGCTCCTGACAGCTATTGTGTTCATAATCATGTCTGAACAGTCACTGATTACCCTTAATGCTACAAACACTGATCTTGCAGCTTCAGTTAGTGGGAAACCTTAAACGAACAATTTTTCTTTATGTGCCTGGGCTTTATGCACTTGAAGCACTTGTGATTTTCAAAGCATTTCTCATCTGAGTCTCTTCTTTAAATGGTCTGGGGCAGCTCTGCCCTCTCTAGCTGGCCTCCCTTTTTCTCTATGGACTATTGCAAGGGTATTCAGCCCATCCTTATTTCTTTTTGGTCAGTGATAGCTTCGTGACCCCAGCTTCTCTGAATGTCTGAAATTATGGATATGTGTGTTAACTCAGTCATCAGCCAGAATTGTTTCCTGACTGAGTATTTATACCCCCTGTTCCTCTATGAGACTTTTGAAGTTAAGGAAAATTACCTTGTGTAGCGTTTTGTAATTGGCTTCCATTTTCAGGGCCAAATACAAGCTGGTGATGGTATTTGTATCCCAGGTGTGTCCAGACAGGCCTTTCTTGATGTTATGAAAATTTTGTTTATATATGCCTGTGGCACTTACTGGTACCTGCTTAAAATAGACCCGTTTGTTGCCTCATAGTCAACGGCACTCTCCTCAGGTAAAAGGGAGTAAACTCATAAGCTTTCCCAGACAGCCTGCTCTATAACAGCACTGTCCAACAACAGACTAGCTATTTTAACTGGTGCGCTAATCTTTCAAAAGAGAAGGTGTCCACCTCTTTTGTTTTGTAAAACTTAGGAATCAAATGGGCAAATTTGAATCCTTTAGCCCGTAAGTTTGAGTGAAGTATGGTTGTCTCACCATAACTGCTGTCAGTCTCCCATCTCAGCTTGAGCTGTTTCAATTTAAATCTCCTTTCTTTTCCGTTATGGCTTTCCTGAAATTCTGTTTCCTTTTTTTCTGTCTTGTTCTGGTCTCTCCCCCCCCTCTCTCTTTTTTTCCTGGATCTCATTTCCTCTTTTCTTTTTGAGAAATTCTAATTTGAATCTTCTTCCAATATTACTTTATCTATTTCATTATCCTCCATTTCAAGCTCTAGGCATTTTGCAAGTTTTGTCTTCCTGATTTTCAGGTGAAGCTCCACCTCTAAATGCTTGTCTATCACTTTGAATTCATCCAAGGGTAAGGTTTTCAGTTTTTCATAAGTTACTTTGTGCTCCTCTAAGAAAACCTCAAGATAGAACTTAGACCTCTTAGTACTGTTTAAGTCTCAGGAACAATTTCTGTGGGGTTTTTTTTTAATTGAAGGAAGAATGTGTTTCCACTCCAAATTTGTCAGTAGTCAATGAATTCATCACTGAATTAGCTCCCAAATTGGTTATAACCAGAGGAGGAGGGGTCATGATTCTCATCTTTTTGAAACCCCCCCTTTCGGCCGGCCACAACAAATGCCACCTTCTACTTTTTTAGCACGTAGCTGTCACACTTCAGTTATTTTAGTAAACCAGATTAAAAATGAAGTAGACCAACTTCAAAGTTTTCTCGAGTGAAAGGGTTTTATTAAACAAAAAGTAGCAACAACACATGTACATAAAATACAGATTAAAGTGCCAAAAAGATGCTGGGCAGAGAAGTATGTAACACGGGTGGGAAGGTACAAGTATTTGGAAGTCATGGTTTATTTTCAGTCTTTTGAGTTGCAAGAGTGAAACCAGAATTACAACTCTCAACTGAAGTCCTGTTTCCTTCAGTGGCAAAGCTTGCACATCCCCCTGATTTCTCAGTCAACTGTGGTTTGCCCAAGTTGTTTCTTTCCCAATGGCACTTATTTGCTCAGGTAGACAAACAGGAGGCTGGAAGAACCCGGCAAGCCAGGCAGCATCCGGAGGAAAGGAGAAGTCAATGTTTTGGGTGTTGCCCTTCTTCAGTACTCGATATGCGGGTAGGAGAGCTGCAGATAAAGAGGGGGTCGGTGGGGTTTGGTAGCTGTGTGGTGGTGATAGGTGGGCACTGTGTCAGGTAGAGTTTGCAAGAGACAGACAGCAGCTTTCAGTACCCTTGCTACATTCACTTCACGCTGCTTTCTCTTCAAGATTGTCCTAATCTTCATCTTAAATGGAAGACCCCATATTTTTAAAACTGATCCCCCTGTTTCTAGTTTCTTCCAGTAGGGAAAACATCATCTATGCATCCATCCTATCAATCCCTTCAGGATTTCATATTTTTCGCCTCTCATTCTTGTAAACCACAATCAACACAGGCCAAACTTGTCCAGTCTTCCCTCAGAAGTCAATCCTTCCATCCCAGGACTCAGTTGAGTGAACCTTCTCTGAACTGATTCTAATGCTGCTGTACTCATTCTCAAGTAACAAGACGAAAATTGTGTATGGTACACCAGACGTAGTTTCAACAAATCTCTATAGAATTCTACCAAAACTTTCCCTGCTTTTATATTCTGTTTGTCTTGTAATAAGTAGCAACATTTCATTTAGCTTCCTCATTGCCTACTTGACCTGCATACTAATCTTTTGCGATTCCTGCTCCAGGATGCCAAATTCCTTTGTACAACTTGGGTTTTCTTTCTTTCTCCATTCAAACAATAATGTACATTTCTATTCTTCCTGCAAAAGTTGACAAGTTCACATTCCCTAAATTATACTCCACCTGCTAATTTCTTGCCCAATCCACTTAATCTATTGACATTCCTGTGTAGATTTTTTACACCTTCAGAATTTAATTTCTTGCCTACCTTTGTGCCATCAGCAAATTTAGTTAGCATACATTTGGTCCCTTCATTGAAGTCATTTATACAAATTCTAAATAGTTAGTTCCCCCAGCACTGATTCTTTGCCAATTCATTACTAACAGTTGTCAACTCAAATGACTCATTTATCATTTCTCTCTGCTACCTGTTAGCCACCCAATCCCTCCGTCCTTGATCATTTGTCACTCCTTATGCCATGACCTCTTACTTTGTTTAGCAATGTTTAGTAAAATAAATGCCTTTTGGATTTGCTAAGATCCCTGTTATAACCACCTTAATAGTATATTCTAACATTTGGCCTTTGACAGATGTTAGGCTAACTAGCTGTGGTTGTATGCTTTCTGTCGTCCTCCTTCCTTGAATAGAGTAGCTATATTTGCTATTTGCTAAATTGGTGGGACCTTTTCAGATCAAGGGAGTATGAAAATTATAAACAGTGCATTGTCTATCTCTGCAACCACAACATTGGGGGCCTGAAATGAAGTCCAACAGGTCCTGGTAATTTTTCAGCCTTTAGTTCTAGTCATTATCTTGCTACCCGTTCTCTGGTGATTAAAATTTTTCTAATTTGCTTCCTCTCTTTTTTTTTTCCTCAATTTGATACTGATGAACTTCCACAGTCAGCCATAGATGGTGTATGGTCCTCCTAGAGTATTTATTTTTCTCATGAGAATGTTTCTTTGCTGATCATAACAAAATATCTCATTAAATGTCTGTCACTACGTTTCTATTGATCTTCCTGTTAACTTATTTCCCTAGTTCACTTAAGCTAGCTTAATGTATTGTTAATTCCTTTTATTTAAGCTTAATGCATAGGTCTTGCACGTAGTCTTCTCTACAAATTGAGTGACAAATTCAATCATGTTATGATCACTGCTTCCAGGAGACTCCATTAGTATGGGGTAATTTATTTATTAATCCTGCCCCATTGCACACTACTTGGTCTCGAAAAGCCCAATCTCAATTAGTTCCAGAACGTGCTGCTTGAAGAATGTTTTGGGGATAATATCTATGAGCTCATAAGACCGTAAGACAATAAGATGTCGGAGCAGATGTAGGTCATTCCATTGATCTTGCTCTGCCATTCAATGAGATCATAGCTGAACTGATAACCTCCAAACTTACTTTGCGTTTTCTCTATTATCCTTGATTCCCTTACTGATTTTGTCTATCTCAATCTTGAACATACTTAACAACCTAGCCTCAACAGTCCTCGGCGGTAAAGAATTCGTCTTCAGAATTTTAATTTCTTACCTAACTTTGTGCCATCAGCAAATTTAGTAAGCATACATTTGGTCCCTTCATTGAAGTCATTTATACAAATTCTAAATAGTTAGTTCCCCAGCACTGATTCTTTGCCAATTCATTACTAACAGTTGTCAACTCCAAAATGACTCATTTATCATTTCTCTCTGCTACCTGTTAGCCACCCAATCCCTCCATCCTTGATCACATGTCATTTCCTATGCCATGACCTCTTACTTTGTTTGGTATGTTTAGTAAAATAAATGCCTTTTGGACTTGCTAAGGTCCCTGTTATAACCACCTTACTAGTATATTCTACATTTGGCCTTTGACAGATGTTAGGCTAACTGGCTGATGGATTTACTACCATCTAAGAGAAGAAATTCCCCTTCATCTCTGTCTTAAACATGTGACCCCTTTTTCTGAGATTATGCCCTCTGGTCCTAGACTCTCCCACAAAGGAAAACAACCTTAGTGTTCCACCCCGTCAAGTCCCTGAAGAGTGTTATACATTTCAATGATGTCACGTCCCTTTCTTCTAAACTCCAATGAGTACAGCCCCAACCTACTCAACCTCTCCTCATAAGACAGTCTCTTCATACCCAGCATCAGCCTTGTGAACCTTCTCTGACGGCCTCCAATGCCAGGATATCTTTCAATAGACAAGCAATCCAAAACCATTCTCAATATTCCAGCTGTGTTCTGACCAGTGCCTTGTATAGTTTTAGTAAAATATTCCTACTTTTATACTGTATCCTCTTTGAAATAAAGGTCCACATTCCATTTGCCCTCCCTATTACTCATTGAACTTAAATGTTACCTTTTTTATGATTCATACATGAGGACTCCCAAATCCCTCTTTTCTGTAATTTTCTGCTGTCTTTTTCCATTTTAAATAATGTTCAGCCCCTCTATTCCTCCTACCAAAGTGCATAACCTCATTTTTTTCCCATCTCCAGGCACTCTTTGCCAAACTGATTCATCCAATCAATTCACAGATTTCAAACACCCATGATAATCACAGTACCTTTCTTAGATGTCCCCATTATTTCTTCTTTATACCCTGCCCTATTGATTTATTACAGTTCGGAGGCCAATAATCTATTCCCATGCTTATCTTTTTTCCCTTTTCTGTCTCTCATCTCTACTCAAAACTGAATCTACATTTTTATCTTTAGGACAGCGGTATGGTGGCTCACTGGTTAGCACTGCTGCCTCACAGCGCCAACAACCCAGGTTTAACTGAATTTAGAGTCATTGAGCTGTACAGCATGGAAACAGACCCTTCGTTCCAACACGTCCATGCTGACCAGATGTCCTAAATAAATCGAATCCCATTTGGCCCATATCCGTCTCAACTCTTCCTATTTACATAACCATCCAGATGACTTTTAAATGTTGTAATTGTACCAGCCTCCACCACTTTTTCTGGCAACTCATTCCATACACACATCACCCTCTGTGTGAAAATGTTGTCCCTTAGGTCCCTTTTAAACCTTTCCCCTTTCATCTTAAACCTATGCCCTCTAGGTCATGACTCCTCCCATCCAGGGAAAAGATCTTGTCTATTCACCCTGTCCATGCTCTCATGATTTTATAAACCTCTAGAAAGTCATCCTTCACCCTCCAATACTCCTGGGAAAATAGCCCCAGCCCGTTCAGCGCCTCCGCGTAGCTTAAACCCTCCAAACCTGGCAACATCCTTGTAAATCTTTCCTGAAACCTCTCAATTTTCACAACATCCTTCCAATAGTAGGGAGACCAGAATTGTACGCATTATTTCCAAAAGTGGCCTAACCAATGTCCTATACAGCCGCAACATGACCTCTCAATTCCTATACCCAATGCACAAACGAAAACAGAAGTTGCTGACCCTCCTTAGAAGGGTCGCCCTGAGGAAAGCTCACTGGACCCGAAACATTGTCAGACCTGCTGAGCTTTTCTAGCAACTTCTGTTTTTGTTTCTGATTTATAGCATCCACAGTACTTACGGTTCCTATACCCAGTGTACTGACCAATGAAGGCAAGCGTGCCAAATGTCTTCTTCACTATCCCTGCCTACCTGCAACTCCACTTTCAAGGAATTATGAACCTGCAGTCCAAGGTCCGTTTGTTCAGCAGCTCTTCCCAGGACCTTACCTTTAGGTGTATAAGTCCCTGCCTTGATTTGCCTTTCCAAAATGCAGCACCTCACGTTTAAGTAAGTTAAACACCATCTGTTATTCCTCGCCCCATATGGCCCATCTGATAAGGTCCTGTTGTACTCTGAGGTAACGTTCTTCGCTGTCCACTACACCACCAGTTTGTTTCTCATTATTTGTACAAATGTCATCCTTAATTATCAGAACAACGAGACTATACTTTCCTAGCTTCCAGTCCATCTGAAATGTGATGTACCCTTGAATATTCAGATCCTGGTGTTGTTTCCTGCAGTCATGCCTCTGTTATGGAGCCAGGAAGTAAGTACCTTGTCGTTTTTAAAAAAATATTTTCTAACCTCCTCTTGTATTTGATATATGTATGTGGTCCAGTTAAGGTTCTGATGGAACGCGTTGCTGACATCCAGAATGCTGATAGTGAGGATTCAACAATGTTAGACACTCTTGTTGGAATTAGTCACTTAAGTGACATTTATGAACCTACTTGTAATTATCCATAATCGCTCTTGAACTGAATGGCTTGCTGGGTCACTTCAGAGGGCAGTTAAGAGTTGACAATGTTGACGTTAATCTGGAGTCACATAAAAGCCTGACTGATATCCTTTTCCATAGGAATTCAAATGGGTTTTTACCACGATTGATGATAGTTTCATGGTCAGCATTACGAGCTTTCCATTCCAGGTTTTATCAATTGAATTTCAATTCTACTACCTGTCACTTAAGGATTACCCCAGGCCTCTGAAGTACCATTCTCATGACATTAGCACTATTGCCAACATTGTCCCTGATGATTGGTCTCCAATGACCACAACCATTTTTCTTTGAGGTATGACACCAACGAATGGAGTATTTAAACTTTATATACATTGATCTCAATCTGATGCAATATCAAAGAGTTTTGCGTCCTAATTTGGGCAGTGAAAGCACAATGCAAGTGTAGTAAAAACAATGTGCTAATGAAGTGTCATTGACCTGAAACATGAGCTGGATTTTAAAGGCGCCTACCCATCATATTCTTCTTCTGGGGTTGTGGGTGGATGGAGACATGCCCGGCATCTCCGGAGGAAGACCAGAGGTGACAGACGAGGTGTGCAAATCAGCTTGCTCCGTAGCCCTACTTACCCCACATTGCCCTCCATGCTCCATATCTCTCATTATACCCGTGTCCTCTCAATGCAGAACTCAGGAGATATATCTTTGAAATGGAGATGGTCAAAATATGCCTAATGTTCTAATTGAGCTCACCCTTAACCACACTTCATACTGAGAAATATGCTCACTCGAAAACATATTAAAAATTAAAATTTAAAAAATATCTGCTCTGGTCATCATCCTGTTGTTAAAACAAGTGTCTATTTCCAATAACCACATCAAAGGCATCTGATCCTTTAATGACCTCTTAAAACACTGATCTCTGGCAATTAAAATGTGATCACTGCACCTTGGACATGTTTCTGCATTTTTGAAACTGTCAAACATTCGTAATGAGCTAGGCTGTAACAATAAAAGCTCTGAGAAATGAACGATGGCATCTGTTGAAACTGGGGGGAAAAGGTAGCCTTTTAATTTAGCACATCCTGTAAATCAAAGCAGTATGGGAACAGGTAAGAATATTTTTCTTTCAGTGAAAGCTGCTGAAAATTTTGTTTTCCAATTTGGGAGTACTCGGGTATTTATATCTCAAGATTATTCTACTAGAAATCCAACCAATTTATTTTTTTGCATTTAGGATGCATAAAAGCAGATTTCCTCGAAGGAGAAAATATTCTAATCCATCCCAACACTTACTAATATATATCATAATACTGATCAATATGATGACAAACAATTTTAATTAACAGAACCATGTAATCAATCACTTCAGCAAACATACATCTAACTTGCAGAATAGCGTCAAGTAATTAAAACTGAAAGGGCAAATGTGTTTATTTTCTCTATTCCAAAAGGTGTAACTCAAATCATTGAAACTTTTCTTTTGTTCCCCACTAGAAGTCTCCTGTACTTCACCCCTCTTCTGTGAACCCCATCTACTTACAGAAGGGACCTGAATTACACTAAAATTGTGACATGATTTAAATTGCCCATCCCAAGATGGAGTAAGAAAGGGCAGAAATGTTGCAAGCTGGATGAATACCTGCATCCTTATCCCACACTAGCAAAAATGGGACTGAGGCAAGAGTCCTAGCATCGGATCCTGTAATAATTTTTAATAGATTCTTGAATACTGCATGTTACATCTTTTTAGTTCTTAGATGCATACTGTGGAGAAATATATAGCATTTGATTCAATAAGCAAAAGTATTCATTTTTGATAGGTTACAATATTTTAATTTCAAAAGTGCGCTGTTTTCAGCTGCTGCGAGACACTTTCAATGTTTTACGCTTCCCAATAGCCACACAAAACACTCAAAGCAATATGTAAAAATACTCCTAAGTCATTTCCTCTTAGGTTGACGGTCTTCAAGATTAAATTGTCCCTAATTTAGATGACATTTTTCTTCAATCTCTTTCAATAAGGCAGTAATGATGGGCAATGAAAAATTCTCATTACTTCAATTCAGAACTTGTGATTGTTGAATTATAGAACACTGTTCCAAAGTTAAAACTGAAGCATATTAATCCAGCTTTTCTTTACATATTATCTGATACATCAGACTTTTCAGTAAAATATGTTTGATGTAATGTGGCGCAAAGAACCTAAAGTGTCCCACTTTCCAATTTTGGCACCCATTTCACCTTTAGCACACCAAGGTAAGGAGAATGTATTGAATTCTGCAACTGAAGACACATTCCAATTTTATGCAGCAAAACTATAGTAATTTTGTGACCATTTTTTAATATGCTTTTATGTTTTTATAGATGACATTATTGAATTGAATAAAAGGGAAATCGACCCTGCAACAAACACATTAGTGATGACGAAAGAACTGCAGAAAAGGCAACAGAATTTAGATTTCCATAAGCTGCAATATCATTTTGGAAGAAGAGTGCAGCAAAATGTACAAGGTGACCTCAAATTCATTCAACATAATCATGCAACTAAATGAGTGAATGCTGACCACTGCAAGCCCAGGAACTGAACAATTTATCTCATCTTGCTTTTTATTGCCAGATTTATTAGTATCCCATTGCTAGCAACTGATCTCTTGTGTAAGTTAGTGACCAATGGTAACATCAATAAAGCAGGAGAGAGGGATTTTCTTTTTACATTAGCTGAAGCAAAGTTGCAATTCCATTTATGAAGGACTTATTGATAATCTAGCTTGCAACAAACATATTTATCCCCTATTATCCATTGATTGAAGTACAACGAGTAAAGGAATACTATAGACAGAAAAATGCCAGTGAATAATTGAAAAGATAAGGTAAAATCGTCTTATTTTTGCTTAGGTCCTCAAAATACACGAAGATAATGTTCAACTTAAATAGTCTAGCCTGTTTATTACACTAGCGCAGAGATGAAATTCTGTGTTTGATAATATAGAAGTATAATGAAAAGGTTGGAAATTTTAAAACAATATGGATTGATACATTAATGTGTAAAACAAACAAAAAAGAGTAAAATAAAATGAAAAAGTACCTTTAAGGTTATAGCAAAATGCAGAGCAAGAAATTTAAAAAAGTAAATTAAAGACAAGTTCAGGAATGGAAATGCTTATCATGATTATTTTTAAACAGTACTTCTAATTTGACTGAGAACCTGCTACAAGCAGTTAAATGTGGATGTCGTATATGTTGTTAGCATGGAAACCTGCTGATAACTATGTCATATTTGCTAAATATTTGTGTAGTATAAGAATGTATGCCAGAGCTTGGAATTTTCAAGAAGCCGGGTGTGGTATAGGTCAGGTGGGCATTCTTGCCCCATTCTCTGATACATGCTCCTGACTAATGTGACTACAGACCAGGAACCTCTGCGTCATAAAATGTAGTCCTTTTCTAAGTCAGTTTACTGATTCATCACCAGTGTTGAATTCCAGAATTTAATGCGGTCATTAACATGTGTCCACGTACGCTCATCAAATTATTTGTTTGTGTCAATTTCAATAGGATTCAATAGACTAAGGAGAAATACTTCTGAATTGCAAGGGTACAGCAGAGTTAATCGACGTTGGCTGACACAAGGTAAAAATATCACAGGAAGATCAGGTGGAAGAAGACCTATTATTGCAGCGAAAGGAGTGAGCCCTTTGAATCGTAAAGCCAGTTTTCGCATGGTAATACAAAGCTATCTGTTGAACTGTAATAGCCCTTGTTTTTACGTAATGATGTCTAGTGTTTTGAAAATAATTTAAAATCCAGTGTTCTTTTTAGGATTCGCAACAAATTGCACCCATTAAGAAAGGAATTCAATGGATCATGCGGAGAAGAGCACAGCAGACCCAGAAGAGGTTCAGGCTAAGAAGACAGGGACCTCAAATTCCAAACAGAAGGTAACAAGCAATAAGTGACCTAATTGATGCATAATCCATAATTGCTCCTTCCAATCCTTACACCCATGAAGCCAGCAATGATCTCTCTCTTTACTCTCTCTCTCTCTCTTTACTCTCTCTCTCTCTCTTTACTCTCTCTCTCTTTCCCATTTCTCCCCCCCCACCACAAAATATCAATAGCTAGCCTCCCCCACCTATCACTACCAACCCTCATCCCACCTGTTGCTTTGATCCTCAGCTATGGTTTTAATATTTAAAAGGCAGCAGGTCCAATCTAGGTGCTCGACATGTGGGAGACTAAAGCAATATAATGAGGTCCCATTATATTGAAGTGCCAACCAAAGTTAAGTTTGTGCTCTGCCACATCAATCTCTCTCCAAACCTCACTATAGCGTTGGTCCACACAAAGGCAAAAGAGCTAAATTCCAAACATGATGCTGACTACCTTAACAGCAAGGCAGCATTTGACTTAGTGTGATCTGAAGGAGCCAAAGCAAAACTGAATTTGTTGGCAATTAGGTGAAAATTCTCCACTGATTGAACTTACACCTGGCACTGAGGAGAATGGTGTAGTTGTTGAAGGTTTACCATCACAGCACCCTCATCATTGCTGTGATTTGTCACAGTAGTGTTTTTGGCATAACCAACTTCAGAATCATAAATGTAATGATTGTTGATGTATAGACAGTGTTCAATTGCATTCACAACTCTTCAGGTAATGAGGCAATTGGTGACTGCATACAGCAAGAACTGGATAAGTTTCAGGATTGAATAAATGACAAAACTCAAACCACGCAAATGCTAGACTATCGCTATCTCCAGCAAAAGAGAGTCTAGCCATCTCCCCAAGACTGTCAATGACATTAATGTCAGCTTGTGAGCTACCATTAATCAGAAACTGAACTGGACCAGCCATATAAAGACCATGACTACAAGAACAGGTCAGACACTGGGAATTCTGTGACTGATATCTTAATTTCTGTCTTTCCAAAGCTTGAACACTATTTACAAGGCACATATCAGGAGTGTAATGGAAGATCCTCTACTTTCCTCATGAATGCAACTCCAGTAACATTCAAGAACCTCGACACCATCCAAGATAAAGCAGCCCACTTGATTGACACCCCATCCAACACCTCTAGCATTCACTCCTTGCCAATGACACACACCTTACAAGTAGAAGATGCACAGCAGCACTTTCCAAGGTCTTGTCAGTTGTCTATTCTAAACTCTTCATCTGTACTGCCTAGAAGGACAAGTGAAGCAGATGCGTAGAAACTAGTCAGTTCTCTTGCAAGCCACTCAGCAATCCTGAATTCATTGACACTCAAGTCAAAATCCTGGAAAATCCATCCCATAGCAGTGAATAGCCCCATGTCACCACAGTGGTTTGAGAAGGTAGCTCACCATCATTGTTCAATGGTAATTATGAATGTTCAATAAATATTAGCCTTGCCCCTAGTGCACAAACTGCATTGATAAATAGAACAAATTCAGCAGTCCCTTCTGGGTCTGTATTTTTTCTTGAATTGATGTAGATATTAAGGGGGAAGCACAATGGTTTCAACTTACAAGAATGTGAGATGAACAAAGAAAGTAACTGTAGGTATGAAGAATGATTGGCACCATGAGGAACACTGGGCCAATTTGACTGTAAGACTTCTTGTTTTTTTTACAATGGAGTGGTATATAGTCAGCCAAAGGTCAGATTGCTACTCTAACAGAGGAGAAATTTGTTGTGCTTGCCCTAACTTTGATCAGGACCTGTTCACCCATTATACCTATATTCACTTTCTTAGAATGATTTCAAGTCCAGCATCACCGTGATTCTCAAGTTCCCATCCTTAATTTCAAATAAGTCCTTTGGATCAGTCCATCCTATCTCTGCAGCCACCCCAATCCTCAAAATCTTAGAGATTTCTACAATTTTTCAAATTTTGTCCTCTTGTATGTCCCTGATTTTTAGTCCATCATCATTCCATCATTGATAGCTTTAAAATGCAAGCTCTGGAAGTCCTCTCGATCTCCCACCCTGGCTACCTCTAACCCTTTCTTTTAAGATACTTCTTAAAGCCTGCCTCCTTGTCCAACTTATTGATCAGAAAGTCCAATACTACTTCTTCTTTCTGCCTGTGACATCTTGTTTGTTACACACCAATGATGCATCTTGTGATGTTTCACTCTTTTAAAGACTCTTTTTATAATTGCAAGTCTTTATTTAAATCTGATGGTGTCCAGGTTTGGTGTGAAAATTAAGAGAGAAAGGAGGTCGGATTAGGAATTTGTAATCAGAGGCCCTAGGAAATAAATGTGGCTAGTGGGTGTTTTTGTTTTGGCCTCCATATTCCTCCATTTCAATTTCAACCACTGAATGGAGTTACATCAATCCAGTGCCAGTTTTGAGATATGCTATTAATGATGTAATTATTGAAATACTGTTTAGCATTTTTCTTCAAAATAGCTAGTAATTGTGATCTTTTGTCATTGTAGGAATATGTTCCAGAATAGAGGGCCAAGGCAGCAGAGGAAACAAACACAGAAGCAACAACGACAAGCCATAATCAAAATTAACAGAGGGGTGTGTTTCACAATATAGATTGACATTTTTGAAGAAGAATTTGAAGGAATGCAATTGATTTCGGAGAACACCCTACTGCAAAGCAGAGATTACCTAAAAAGACAAAAGACTACTCTTCTTTATTGTATTTCAGAATAGCTCCTTCATGTTGAGTGCCCTTTTCCCAAAGATGAGTTGCAGTACATTGATCACCTCCAGGTTAAGACCACTGCTCAATTTCACTAATAACACAGTGTGGAGCTGGAGGAACACAGCAGGCCAGGCAGCATCAGAGGAGCAAGAAAGCTGATGTTTCGGATCAGGGCCCTGACCCAAAAGGTCAGCTTTCCTGCTCCTCTGATGCTGCCTGGCCTGCTGTGTTCCTCCAGCTCCACACTGTGTTATCTCTGACTCAAGCATCAACAGTTCTTACTATCTCAATTTCACTAAGTTTTGTCGAGGTCAGAAAGGTGGAAACCACAGCCTGTGTGCCATCTGGACTCTACAGGACAAATTCATTAATCCTGGTTCCTCCATTACAAGGCATTCATGAAGGCCATGAGGTGGAAATTAAGAATTTCAATGTTGTAACTATGAGCCGTATTCCCTTCAACTACCACTTGCCACTTGGATTGTAAAACTACTGAATTTATTCACATATTTTGAAACAGCTGTTTCTCACACTTTCTTCTAGAATTCACCTAATATAAAGGAAAACCCCAAAGTCTTCTATAGACTTCTATAAACAGTAAGACTGATCACAAGACCAAAGAGGTGAATTACACATGGAGGCAGGGGGCATGGCTGACATGTTAAATAAATACATTTCATCTGTCTTTACAAAAAAAGGAGGATGCCGCCCAAATCACAGTGACAAAGGATGAAACACCATCTCGAGAGGGGTTCAAAAGTAATAGGCAAGAAATCTTGGATAAATTGTTGGCACTTTAAGTTCACAGGGACTGGGACCAGATGAGATGCAGCCACGGATTGTGAAGTAAGTGAGGGTAGAAATTGAAGGGGCACGGGCCACGATCTTCCAGTCTTCCCCGAACTTGGAGGAAGTTCCAGAAGACTGGAAGTTTGCAAACATTATGGCCTTGTGCAAGAAAGGTTCCAAGGATAATCATGACAATTACAAACCAGTTAATTTAACTCCAGTGGTGGGGAAACTTCTAGAATCAATTATTTGGAATAGAATCAATAACCACATGGGAAAAGGTGGGTTGATTAGGAAGAGTGGGAATGGATTTCTAAAGGTAAAATCATTGCTTGATTAACATGCTGGATTTGTTTTGAACAGAAAAGGTTAGCGAGGGCGATGTGTTTATAATGGATTTCTAGAAAATGTTTGATGCAGTGACACACAGATTTATGAGGAAAGATGTAGGTCATGATTTAAAAGGGATCGTAGCAACATGGATACAAAATTGGCTGAGTGTTAGGAAGCACAGTCATGGTCAATGGATATTTTTTGAACTGGGGTTGGTTTGCAGTGGAATTTCCCAGGGATTGATATTGGAATTCTTGCTTTTCCTGAAATGTGTTGATGATCTGGATCTTGGTGTGCAGGGGACAATTTCAAAGTGTGTAGATAACACTAAATGTGGAAGAATTGTAAATGTGAGGAGGATGGTGTGAAACTCCAAAAGGACATTTACAAGTTGGTGGAGCAGGAGGAGAGGTGGCAGAAAAGGTTCAATGCAGACAAGTGAGAGGTGACACTTTGGTTGGAAGAACATTGAAAGACATTTATGAAATAGGGATACAGTTCTAAAGGGGGTGCAGGAGGAGAGGGACCTGGATGTGTCCAGATCATTGAAGGTGGCAGGACAGGTAGAGAGAACAGTGAATAAAGCATGCAGTGTTTTCAGCTTTATTAATGGTGGCCTAGGTTACAAGAGCAGGGAGGTGGTATTGAACCTCTGCAAGGCATAGATAGATGTCAGCTGGAGTACTGTGTGCAGTTGTGGGTGTCACACTGTAGGAAAAATGAGAATGCATTGGAAAGCGTGCAGAAGCAATTTACACAAATAGTTCCAGGAATAAGAAATTCCAGTTATGAGGACAGATTGAATGAGTTGGGATTGTTCTCCTTGGAGAGAAGGCCTGGAGGAGATTTGATAGACGTTTTGAAAATCATGAGTGGGCTGGATGGAGTAGATAGAGAGAAACTGTTCCTGCCTGTAAAACAACAATGAATGAGAGGGTGTAGAAAGCAATTGTCAAAAGAAGCGATGGTGATGTGAGAGAAAAACTTTCTCACAGTGAGTATTTAAGGTACGGAATCCACTGACTGGAAATATGGTGGAGACAGATTCAACCGATGCATTTAAGAGGGCATAAGATGATTATTTAAATAGAAACAGCCTGCAGCATTTCAGGGAAAAGGCAGGTGATTGGCATGAAGTTGAAATGCTCAGAGAGCCAGTGCGGACACAGTGGGCTGAATGGCCTCATTCTGCAATGTTATCATTGTAATCACACTGATTCTAAGTAGCCAGTGACAGAGCTTTCTCAGCAATTGTGGTGAAAGATAGCCACAGCTTGAAAGTACTGTCCTTATTGATGTTGGGCAAGAAGGTTACGGGTGAAAAACAGGCATTTCAATGCAATTTAGGAAATTGAGTCTAGCTAATGAATGGATATTTGAACCACTGGCAAGATGAGAGTTGAGTGGCAGCAGTGGGAAGAGGAGGATTGCAATCATGAAAGGATCCCACAAGTGTAATTTCAGTTGATTCTTCATCAGATGTCTTTGCTTCAATTGATTGTCAAAATGCTCAGTACCTGTTCTGGTCAGTTCCCATCTAAAGTGGCAGTCGTGACCCAATTACATCATGCTGCATTTTAAGTTAAGAATATTGTCTGAAACAGAGATGGTCTGTTGGATTTCCCGTTTTAAAATGTAACTAGCTGGATTTCTTGGATTAACAGGGCAGTAATGTTCCTAGCTGGATTTTTAAGAAAAATACTGCCCCATCAATGCTTGAGGAAATAAACTAAAATTGATCACAAAGAATGGCCTTTTGTGTGGTAATAAAGGATGGCTTTTGACCATGGAATAATAAGAACAGTCGAAAATGAACATAAAGAAAAACAAAACATAGATCACGTTTTGTTGCTAGCACAATACATATTTGTAATAAAAATTAAAGCCCAATGTGAAAGATTCAATATGTGGGTGAAACTTGGATCATTTAAATTTGCTGGAAAAATGTTAGCATAATCGAATAATTCAGCACAGAATGACACCACTTAGCCTATCAACTCTTTGGTAGAGCTATCTAATCAGTTCCACACCCTTACTCTTTTCATTGAGTCATTGAGGTGTACAGTGCAAAAACAGATCTTTTGGTCCAACTAGTCCACGCCGACCATGTTTCCCATTCTGAACTAATCTTGTTTGCCTGCTGTTTATCCCTCTAAACCTTTTCTATTCATGTAGTTATCCAAATGTCTTTTAAATGTTGTAACTGTACCTGCATGTACCACTTCCTCCAACAGTTCATTCCACATACAAACTACGCTCTGTGAAAGTTACCCCTCAGGTCCCTTTTAAATTGTACTTCTCTCACCTTAAACAGGTGCCTTCTAGTTTTGAACTCCCCTCCCCTAGGAAAAATACATTTGCTTTTCACCTTATCCATGCCCCTCTTGATTTTATAAAGCTCTATAAGGTCATGCCTCAACCTCCTATGCTCCAGGCGAAGACGTTCCAGGCTCTCCTTATAACTTTTAGGCTATTGACCAGTGTAAACAGTTTCTCTTTGTTTCTCTTTCTTTTCTTCATGTATTGTCCTCGCTGGCTGCAGGTTGATAACTATGAGTTATGCCATATTATAACCACAAGCAATATGAGAAAGAATAGACTCCAAGAACTACCTCAGTTGGGACAGGAACAGAATCCATGCTGTCGGCATTATTCTTCAACAAACACTAACCATTTGACCTCACCAACCCATACTTTTTCTGCTCACTTACTTTGCTGGAACCTTCTGTGATTTTAACACCGCTATCAAATCTCATCTTTGGTTTTTTGCTCCAAGAGGAACAACCAGTCTAACCACAGAAATGTAATCCTTCAGCCTTGAACCATTCAGTCTATTCTGTTCCCTCCTCTCCAAACCCCTCTCATCCTTCCGAAGGTGAAATGCACAGAATTAGACACAGTACTTCAATTTGGATCCAATTAGTGTTTTATATAGATTAAACATAATTTCTCGATTTTTGTTTCCAATGCCTCTATATAAATCCAGTATCTCATAAACTTTAATAATTGGTTTGTTAATCTGTCTTGCCAATTTCAAAAATGTGTGCACAAGGACCCTTTCATGCATCCCCTTTCAAATTGTACAATTTAACATCAATTGTCTCTCCTCGTTCTTCCCACCAAAGTACATACTTTCCTATTGAGTTGTACTTTTGTCCACTTCAAGAAATTGCCCATTTCACGTTTAAATATTATCATTGAATTTGCTTCTACCACCTGTTCAGACAGATCCCAGATGATGAAAATTCATTGTATAAAAATGTTTCTTTGTGTTGGCCCTCGTTCTTCTGCCATTTACCTGGTATATGCTGCTTTAAATTCTGATACTTCTGCCACTGGAGACAGTTTCTCTTTATTTACGTTGTCAAAACCATTCATGAATTTGAAGACCTCAATGAAATCTCTTCTTAATCCTCTGTGTTGTATGGAAAACAACGCCATCTATTCCAATCTTTCCACATAGCTACAGCTTATTATCCCCTATATACACTTTATCCAAGGCCTCAGCATCTTTCCTAGTGTGTCCTGGGCTGAGTGTAGTATTCCAACTTAAATGTTCGTACTGTGACTGTAAATGTTTGCCATATCGAGGCAATAAATATTTAAGAGTTTTTAGAAATATTATTTAACATAGGTCATCGTAATGGAAATTTATCTGAAGAAGGGTCATCTAGACTCAAATGTTAGCTTGCTCTCCCTCTGTGGAAGCTGCCTGACCTGCTGTGATCTCCAGCATTTGTTGTTTGCAGTACAGATTCCAGCATCTGCAGTCATTTGCTCCCACCAGAAATTTATCTTGGATTGTTTCTGTATAGTGACAACAATAAAATTTGTAGAATCCAAAGTGAATAGGATGTCCTGAGTTAAGGAGTTTAATTCATTTTGCTTATTCATTTGTCTCATTTTTAGTTTCCACCACTGGGTGTAAGAGATGGGCAGAAGAAACAAAGAACTAGGATGTAAGTAATTGTATTTTAGAAATATGTTCTATCAAAGGTTCTAAGGTCTATGCATGGGTTCAATTCCTGCACCAGCAGCAGTTACCATGATTGATTGTCCTTCTCAACCTCTCCCCTCATTACAGGCATTGTGACCCTCAGGTTAAACAGTGCCAGTCCTGTCTCTCTGAAAGTGGGAGTGGGGGGTGGAGTTAGCTCAGTTGGCTGGACAGCTAGTTTGCAATGCAGAAGGAAGCCAACAGTGTGGGTTCAACTCCTGCACAGGCTGAGATTACCATGAAGGACTGTGCTTCTCAACTTCTCCCCTCACCTGAGGCATAGTGATCCTCCGGTTGGGCCAGCAGCAGTCTATCTCCAATAAGAGCACAACCCTATGGTAACTTCTTGTGTATTTGTAAAGCTAACAACTCCGTACGTGCAATGCTAATTCCCAAACCCATAGACCTCCAAACTTCCCACTAAAACCTGTAATAACACTATCTCCCAGCTCCCATCTCCCAGAGTCTCTGAATCCCTAACCCTCAATCTGCTAGCCCTACCCCTCCAGGGACTAACAGCTGACTGACTGAAAGCTAGACCTGTTAACCAGATTGGCTTCCAGGTGGTAAATCTGTTGATGACATCTCACAAATATTATGGGGTTAAAATTTCAAAATATGTGGGGGGTTGGCTATCTTTGGCTTCTGGGGATTCATAATATGGGTGTGCAGTGGTTGAAACTCTCCACTGGAAGCAACAGAGCCAAAATAAGATTAGCAACTGAGATATAATTGTGAGGGTCTCTTTATCCTGTGCATAGTAAACCACAATTAAACTTGTACCTCACCTATGTATATTGTAAAACATTATACATAGGATCTGTTTCAAAGGTGCAGTGTTGTTGGGAGGTTGGTCAAGCTTTACTATGAGGGTTTGTAACCTTGACTGAATACTTTAACATACTCCAGTTTATGTGCCAACCCAAAATGTATTTCTTTTTATGACTCTTTCCTCAAAATACAAATGCAATTACATGTTGGCTGTCTTGGATAGCTATCTGTGATGCTCAGTCAGCAGACTGCAGTCAACCAGTCTTGAGGCAACAGTCTCAATGGTAGCTCTGCGTGTACATACTCTTGGAGCATCCTGAGTCATATTCCACTCATTTTTTTTTCCACACGTTCTAAAAGGTTTGATCTGAAGGCAATGACATTCACCTGTCTTTTAAAGCATATCTTCCCCTTTTGTTCCCTGAGTTATCAAAGCTTTGTAACAGTGGGTTTCCACTGCTGAATAGTAAGAGTCTTGTGCCAGCATTTGGTGCAAAATCAACAAAGTGTCAATCTCCTTCCGAGAATGCAATTGAAAGTTCGTTTGAAACTTGACTCTATTTTCACATCAAGGTTTATCTAAATTCCCTCTGAATGTTCAAATTGACTGTGTAAGGTTGAAAAGGAAAACGTTAACATTTTTTTAAGCAAAGCCATTAATATTACCTTTAATGCTTGACCACCCCAAAAAAGACATAACTGTTTGCCAGTCCAACCATTCATGACAGCACAGCCTAAGCCACCAATGATGGTCTCCAGCTCCCTGAGGCTGTTGGCCTCTTGATTTGCTGACAAGCTCAGATAGGGTGAAATGTCAGCGGTGATGTTCCTAATTGGACAATTAATTTCACTGGACAGCACTCGAGCATCATTGTTGCTTGATCTGGCAAACATTCACATTGGTTGGGCAAGCAGGTCCTTAAGTTTAATGTACCAACACTTAGTGCACAGAGCACTAAATCCCGTCCTGTGAATTTTCTGATGTGCATTACCCAAAAATGAATGCAGTACTTCAGATGGGATCTGATTAAGTTCCCACATAACTGTATTCAGAATTTTTTGAGATGTATGGCTGGCATTCCATTAGGATGATGGAGTTTTTGTTTTTACGTCTCGCTTGAGCGAGAGCAGGTTGAATACTACAGTGCTGAAATGCCAGCCTGGATGATGGCCTCAAGTTTGTGAAATGGGTCTTGACCTGATAACTTTCTGACGCAGATGTAAGAACCACTACTGTTGAACCAAAGCTGACAGCACGCATTGAGTTATCCTAAAGAAAATGGGATTATTTGATAAGGCTGTTTGGAAAGTAAGACGGCTCTAAGATGCTGGAAAATTCTCCCACTAGCTTTGGTTAAGCAAATCATGTGCTTTGTGTAAATCTAAGTTGTCTGAGAATCTTGTTATTACATTGCTTTAGTGATTTCAAACGTATTTTTACATGGTGTTAGACTGGGTTGATTTTAGATTGATCACTGCATACCTTTGATTTCTAGGTGGCGACAGCAATCCACTTGCAGCTCCATCCTAACAGTATCCGTACCCAACCAGCAAGCAGTGTAAGTTAACATTCATAAAAAAATCCTTCTTCTAGAAAAAAACTTAAACCTAAAAATATTCTTTATACCGGCATATGTATTTCCATCGCTCGCGGTAAATCATGGCACACATTATGTATCTCAATGGGATATTATCAGCAAAGTGGGTATGGAAGGAGGACTTGGGGGACCTGTAAATATAAGATCTCCAACAGCTTTACCCCAAGCTGCAGCGGAGATTAAGCGGGCATTCACATTACAGCGGCAACACATGGTGGATGCTGTCAATCTGAAACAAAAACAGAAAGTGCGGGAGTTACTTAGCAGGTCGGGCAGTATGTATAAAGAGGGAAGTACAGAGTTAATGAATCAAGTTAATGACCCTTCATCAAAGCTCATTAGAGCACTGGTGAAGGATCATTGACCAAAAACACTAACTCTATTTCCCTTTCCAAAGGTGCTATCGGAGATGTTGAATATTTCTAGTATTTGCTGTTTCAATTTCACAATAACGTTTTCTACAAATGATAACAAAAATGTTCCCACATCCTCGGTAGTTGGGATCTAACACAGCTACACATGAATTTACACCCAACTATGCCAAGGCATGCACCTTTACAGCTTACAACTGAATGTGTCTCTCGAAGTATCTTCCTGGTGGTACCTAAATCATTGGAGATCAGAGCTGCTCTGTTTAACATCAGCCAGGAGCTCTGAACATTGAACACTGAATCGGCTATCCACCCTTAGAATTCCCATTATTGTTCCTGGGTTGAAATTGATCTTGAATTAGATATAGTTTCTAGTTGATTCAGCATTTCTGTAGAATACCTAGAGTTTGTGAAGAATACAATACATTTTATCATTTGTGATTTGCACCAGAAAATACCTTTTTAAAGTTGTTGAATTACTGTGAAAGACCAACTGGTAAAAGGTAAGGTAAAGTTGCCTTGGTCTTACCAAGCCATGGAGCTGCTCTGACATTAGAGAGAGATAACTGGTGGTCCTTAGAGTCAACATGCCTCAATAAGGGGAGAGGTTGAGAAGGAGAGTCCATCATGGTAATCTCAGCTGGTGCAGAAATTGAACCCATTGCTGTTGGGATTAGTCTGCATTGCAAGCCAGTCATCTAGCCAACTGAGCTACCTGATCCAAGACCTGTTCACCCATCGCAGTTATATTCCCTTTCCTACATTAACTTCTGGTCTAGCATCACCTCAATTTTAAAGTTCTCGTGGTAATTTTCAAAAAAAATCTCAATTGGATCAGTCCTTCCGTATCTCTGTAGCCACCCTAACCCTACAAATCTTGGAGAATTCTCCACTTCTTCAAATTCTAGCCTCTTGTGTGTCCCTGATTTTAATCCACCATTGATAGTTTTTGTATCCAAAGCTGTCAGCTCTGGAATTCCTCACAATCTCTATTTTCTCCATTTAGTGTGCTCCTTAAAGTCTGCCTCCTTGTCCAAACTCTTGGTCAGCCACTCCACTATTTCTTCATGTTGCTCCCTGCCACATTTTGTTTGGTAACACTCCGGTGAAGTATCTTTCACCATGTTAAGGATTCTTTATAATTGCAACTCTTGATTTTAATCTGATGGTGTTTGGGTGTGGGTCGGGTGACATGCAAATAAGTGAGGAAGGAGGTGGGATTGGGAATACAAATGGGTGTCCTCGGAAATAAATGTGGCTGGTGTATTTTTTTGACGAACCTAATTCCTCCACTTCAATTTCAATTGCTGAATGGGATACCGCAATGTTAATATCCTTCAGGAATCATATCAAATCTGAGGCGATTGCTGTTCAGCAAAACTGTTAGATTGAGAAACTGAATCAGTGCTCAATTGTCCATACTCCATTTCTTCAATAATATCATCGCCACTGATTCCAATATCTTTGATATTGTACCTAATACCTGGTCCTTTTCATGTGTGATTGAGCATCCTTACTCTCGATGCCCTTGTGGCAATTGAGGTAGGACAATAAGTTGTGTGGTGCCAGTGTTTTCAATGGCCAAGTATAAATGATTTCTTTTACAGGTATGAATGTATAATGCGTCAATTAGAAAAGCTGGTCTCCACAATATATGTTTAATAATATTTGTTCCACTCAATATGCCAATTTGTGCTGCTGCTTAAGCAGTAATATTTGCTCATCTTTTGTTCCCAAAGTAATAGTTAAAAACACTAAGCTTGTAAGAATTGCTGCAAACCAGCGCAAATAATGCTACTTAGATGTCTGATGGCAGCATTTTAAATTTTTAATAATAAAAAATAATGATTTTATCATTTTAAGATGTGAAATTCTCTGTACAATTGTCTGAAACAATGCAGAGATTTAATTAAAAGTACATGTTACATTCACAGTCAGAAACGAAGAATCCAACACCCATCTTTGAATGAAAGAAAAAGGATGGCAACTAAAGCAGTGAGGAATCAACCAAAAGGAGTTTATCTGGGGTTCAACTTTAAGAGTATAGCCAACCAGGTAATCAATTGTAATTGAATCCTTTTTTAAACATTTGTTCGTGGGATCTGAGCATTGCTGACAAGGCCAGCATTTATTGCCCATTCCTATTTCCCTTAGGGTAAGGTAAGCCACCTTTCTGAATCACTGCAGTAGTGAAGGTAAACATACAGTGCTGTTAGGAAAGGAGATTCAGGACTTTGACATGTTGACAATGAAGGAACAGCAATGCTGTTTCAACTCAGGAAGGTTGGTGACTTAGGGGATAACTAGCAGGTGGTGAGGTTTCCATGTGTCTGTTGCTTTTGACCTAGCCAGTAGTGGAAGGTATTGTTGAGGCAGCCTTCAAAAAGGCTCCTTCCAAAATTTACTGCCCGTCCCTAGTTGCCCTTGAGAAGATAGTGAGCAGCTGCCGCCTTTAAGGTTTTTGTCACGTAGGTACATCCACAGAGCTTTTAGCGAGCAAATTCCAGGATTTTGATGCAGTGACAGTGAAAAGATAGTGTTCCAAGTCAGAATGATCGAAGCTTGGAGGGGAATGTGCAGGTAAAGGTGTTCCTTTGCATCAACTACTTTTATCCTTCTGGGTTGTAGAGCTCACAAGTTGTCACGTCAACCACTCAGGCTGTGTGATATCAGGGTAGTTCCACTTCAACATGTTTGAGCACACACAAGGGGGTCAGCTGCGTGCAATCCCGTCACTGAGGAATGGTGCATATTCTGTATATGAAGCATATGAAACACTGCCTGCCCCAGGGAAGAAAGGCAGACTACATAGTGGTGTTACACCGCTGAATATCATGGCTACAGCAGTCTTCTCAACAGTACAAAGAATGTAAGTAGAGATCAGTGGCTTACAAGTATAATGATAGCATGTTGATATAAGTTGATTGTATGCACGGAAAGCTAAATAAGCATTGCTGTCATCTAAGTTGAATTTGGACCGTGGTTTCTGGTATTTTTACTATTTTTCTCTGGATTTCAAAGGGATTTTAAAACTAGATAATAGAAAAAGAGGATGTGCATTCAGATCGAAGTCAACATATTGCGATTTAGAAATAAGGATTTAGATTTCCATTCTGGTGCTTGTTTATCTCTCTCTGCCTTGAACCCCGCAGATCTTCTATGGTGAAAGGCATCATCACAGAGTTTCCACGGTATTTTGGCAATAGTGACTTGCCTAGCTCCAGTAAATTTGGAAGTTGGATCGTGGGTTGATGGGGGATAATGTCCTCTTCTCAATCTATGATTTAATTAGAGGAAGTAATGAACACTCTAAGCTAAAGTGTTGCAAAAGTACCCAATCTTTTTGTGGAAAGATTAAACACAATCTTTGTAGGGGAAAATATAAGAGATGAAGACAGAGCAGAGTAGGAAATATGGCTAAGTTAGGTATGTAGAATTAGGCAAAGATTAAAAGGAAAACCTGGAGTACAGGAGCACCAAGAGTATTAACAGCAGTGGCAGAAACTGTCCTTGCCATAACATAAAATAAGATTTTGTAATCTAACAGGGAGTAGAAGCAACCTCCTATTCTATTGCAGCTGAACTGCTACCCAAAAGCTTGTGAGGGGTAGACTTCCCTAAATCATAAAATTTGTTATGTCTGTTGATATTCTTTTCATGGTCTAAAGTTGCTTCTGGTTAATGTAAATGCATTCTGTTTTATCTGCTGAATCCCTTTGGACTTCAGTTTATTTTCACAGTGCCCTTACCTAAAGTTCTCACTTCCACTGCCAGTTTTCTATTTCCTTCAATGACCTTTCACCACTTCCCACTTCCTCCTGCATTAAGATGAAAGCACATTAAGCAAATTGTGAAACAGCAAATATGCCTTTAATCACAAATGTCATTTTCAAATGATGAGTTGCCTCCCTGGTGTTAGGGTACAGGGTAACACTGCAGGATATTCTCTGAGAGAGAAAAAAAATTCAACAGAATTCAACCACTGCTTCCTGATGTTGGGCCCATCATTGAGTATGAGGGACCTCCCTGAAAACTGCTGGAAACTTGACAGGTCACCCTTCCAAGTGCATGGGAAAGCTGAGTGTCACTATCTAATCCCTGAGCCACCACTAAGGTATGGTGAGATCAGAAAGTGCATGTCAATTGATCTCATTAATGAGTCTAATTAATGTCCCACTGGCAGTAGTCAGGAATTCTGTGTCAACCCATTCTCTGACTTAATTGTGGGTGATTTTGCAGTTACCAGAGACTGGTATGAAGCCTTTCCCTTAAGTGGGCCCTGCCACTATGATTGGGCTGTATTAAGTCCAGTTGAACAGCAAAAAAGATGAGAGGGTATGATATGTTTTAAGGATGGTGTTACAATTCTAAACAGATGGGATATATTAAGTGGCTCAGAACTGAATCTTTTTCATGCAAATTGTTACAATCCCCTTGGAGAAACTGTAAAGCAAATTAACCAAATTTATCAAATCACCCAATGAAGAAATTACTAATTAAAGTTTTCACTTTTTGCACGTTTTACTTTAGAATGAATCAGAATGACTGTAAATTAAACATAAATTAATAGGCAAATTGCATGATAAATGTATTTAGTACACATGGAATAGAAGATACAACAAAGACTGTCTTACAAGATGATATGCATTCACACCACCTCCCACACACAACTGTCACAAATGTCTCAGGCTTCCAGCATTGGGTCTCTCATTTTTCTTGCTCAGTGGATTTGGTCTTTGAGTCACCTGCAATAAGAGCTCCATTCTTTTTGAGTTCCTTGGAGACAGTTGTACCATAAATGTCCCTGTCTTTCAGAACCTCCATAGCTGGCTTCACAACAGCTTTGATTGCACAGATTCTTCATTGAACTCCTTTACTAAACCTTGGTAAATGAACTGATTGGCTCTGGCACAACTGAAGCATAGTAATGCTTTACAATCCTACTTTACAATTTCTGCCAAAATCCTGTTTTATGCTGTCTGTCCCTTTTAACCTGTTTTGTACAGCTCCTTGTAAATATGCTTTCTCTGTCCTTACCTCGCTGCACCTTCTTTATCCTTGCCTACACCGTGTTGGCATTTTAATTTTCTTCCTGTTGGTACTTCCAGGTCAACAGTTGCCAGGTCACATAGCCATTTATTTTTATCCAAGGAAATCATAATTAATCTCTTTACAATTAATGCAAACTCTGAAAAGTACTCTCAACCATTTTAAATTACAAATTCACCATGCTGTACTGCTTCTGGGTCAAATTTTGTTACACAATTGCGAAGCAGGATGAGGTGGCAGTTCTCTTTTATAAAGCTTCAGACAGTGACAGGAGATAAATAAACAAATTAGTTGGCAAATTTCAGTCATCTCACAAAAAATAGAATAGAACTGGGACAAGGTGATTGATATAGGGTCAGAAAAACAAAGCTAGGTGGTGACCATAGAAGAGGAGGGGAAGGTTATGGATAGGATCGTGATAGGCACCAAAGACATATTACAAAGGTTAGCACTTCTGAAAGTTGTTAAGAAGTCTAATGCAGTTGGAATGAATCCTGTGTTGCTGAAGGAAGCATCGGTGGACATTGCAATTGCATTGGCCTATCCTCATTGATTACAGGTGTAGTGTAGGAGGACAGGAGGGTTGCTAATATGCCACCATTCAAACCAGGCAGCCTAATGTCAGTGGTGCATAAGTTATTGGAAACTATTGAGGGGTAAATACTTTCAGTTCAAAGGACATGGGTTAATCAAAAAGAGCAGGTATTGATTTGCTAAAGGCAAATTGTGTTTGACTAACTTGGTTGAATACTTTGAGCTGACAAAAAAGTTTGATCAAGAAAGTGAAGTTGATGTAAATATGAACCTTTGGAAGGCATTTGACAAAGTGCTACACTTGGCTCGTTAAAAAGGTGGAAGCCCAAAGCTCAAATAATTATGGGGAAAGTGATGGTACAAATGCAGAATTGGCTCAGTGACAGGAAACAAAAGATGATGGTGGAGAGATAACTTTCGTACATGGGTCTTTTATTTTTAAATTGTATAAACAACCTAGATTCAGACACAGGAACAGCACTATAAAGTTTGCAGATGATGTGCAACTCAGCGCAATAGTAGATAATGATGAGGACATGTAAAGGCTTCAGCTTAAGACATACAGGATGGAGAAATGGGCACAGACATGACTGATGAGGCTCAATGTGAGTAAGTGTGAAGAGATGTAGTTTTGAAAGATGAATGCAAAATGACAGGATTTTTACAAATGTAGATGAACAGAGAGGCCTTGGTCTCAATACATACAAAGCAGTAAAGTCAGGGCAAATAGTTGAAGTTAATTTTTTTTTAAAAATGAGATCCTTGAATTTATAAATTAAAACCATTGTGGAACTTCATAGCTCACTGGTTAGCCTCAACTGGAGTCTTGTGTACAATTCTGTACTTCAGAAATGATATAAAAGCTTTAGTGAGAGTACACCTGTACATTTAGCAGACGTCACCAGGGATAGTGGTCTTCAGTGATGAGGTGTAGTTGACAAAATTAATACCATATTCCTTGACAAATAGATTTATAGAGGTCTAATAAAGATTTGCTGTGGGACAAGTAACTTTGATAAAATAAATAAATAAAAGAAACAATTCCAAGTGGTAAATAGGTCAATAATCAGACGGGTCTTAGACTCAAAGTGATCAAGAGTTATGATGCTTCAGTGGGTAATTCTGCTGCCCAGGTTTGAATCGTACTCTGTGACCAAAGAACACGTTCACTGGCACAAACAAGCTAGGATGTATCGGTGCTGGTCCACAGCCCAGAAAGGATAGGGAGGGCTAATGGCAGGAAGGGCATCTGGCAGCAAAACCATCCACCAATTCCAAAAATGGTACGGTTGACATAAAAGTGACCAATCAACATTTTTAAAATTCATTCATCTGCGATGTGGGTGTTGCTGGGGACAGCATTTATGGCCCATCACTAGTTACCCTTGGGAAGGTGTAGCCTTCTTGAACCACTGCAGTTTCACGTGCTGTAGGTAGACCCACAATGCAATTGGAGAGAGAGAGAGAGAGAGTCCCACAATTTTGACACAGCAACACTGAAGGAATGACAATATATTTCCAAGTTAGGATGGTGTGTGGTTTGCAAGGGAACTTGTTGTTGGTGGTGTTCTCATGTATCTGCTGCCCTTATCCTTGTAGTCTTGGGTTTAGAAGGTGCTTCCTAAGGATCCTTGGAGAATTGTGGTGATGCCAGGTAATACGAGAAAAGCCAAAAGAAGCAAACTAAAATCATTGGCAAATGATGTAGAGGGGAGATAAAGAGACATATCTACACTGAGAAATTTGTCAGACACTTGGAAAACTCAACCCCCAAATCTGAGAGAACCCCATTTGAAAAAGAATTTTAAAAGAGACTTGAACCAGGTGATTGAATTAGAAATTTAAAGAGACATTAAACAAAGCACAATTGCTCCATCAAAGAGGAAGCACATATACAATAGGCTGAATGGTCTCCTTTTAAGTTTCTTTAATTCTATGAATAAATTATGTTGATATTGATGACCAGTAAAGTGAACTCATTCTAGCTGGTTGAAACTATAATAACTCATGAAGTATAAGTGCTGCTTACATTGATGTTATCACTAAATTGGTGATATCTGCTTTAATCCCAATGGAGGGCAGACATATTCCACCCACAGTATTTCAAATCCTCTGCAGCATCCCAATGTCCAAATCAATACCACTTGAAAACAGACCTTCACCCTCAGGAATTACTATCTCAAAGATTCAACACTAAAGCATGGCTATTTATGCATATTCATCACATCAAGTTTTCAGTTTGTTGATCTGCAATCCCAATGGCCATTCTTAGCCCTAATAAATATCAACATCTCTGGCTATCAGATGCACCATGCAGCCTTTATAAGAATAGTCATGGTAGCTGCGTGTGGTGGTATTTCTACTTTCTCAATTTCTTTCTATTCTTCAGTCTCTTCTTTTTCCACCACCGCCTAGCTAAGTTGCAGGTCACAAGGGTAGGGTCATGTGAGGCGAGGGTGGTTGGGTGCAGGTTAGAAAGCGAGAGATGCCTTTATATTTACACAGTTTGTAAAGAAGAGATTGAAACATGAAGGGAAATAGGACATGAGAACACAGATAAGTAATGAAGTTGTCTCAGATGTGTTTGTTCCAATGATGGCACTGATTTTGTCTATCAGGGTTTGTGTTTGTATACCACTTTATCCTAGAAGAGAGCGAAATTTTAAGTGAGTGTGATGTAATGTATTTGAGTGAAGTGACTGGCATGATTGGACAGTTAACAGTGTCATACGAACTGTGAGATATGGATATGAGGCTTGCAGCATGAAGTTGATGGAAATTGTTGGTGTAGCCTGGTGCGTTGAGCAGTTCATGAGGCAGATAATGCAGGGGATGGGATACAGCACTGAAAGATGCATTCACTGATCTTAACCATTTGAATAAGGTCATTGACACTTTTGCGGCCCTGCTACCAGGGTTGGATTCCTGCTATCAAATTAGCTTGATCTCACTGCCTGCTATCCCACTACAGATAATGCATGTCCCACCTCCTGCAGCAAGGCCTGAAGTATAGTGTTGGAAATTGTTGGAGACCGCCCTCTGTCACATTCTGTGCTCTCTATCACATTGTATTATTCTGCTCTGGTTCCCAAGTCAGCATCTGCTGTAGAATGGTTTCCAGTACAGGTTTTAGCCAAAATACAACTTCCTTTTAGAGTTTTGAGCAACCTTTATGACATTAAGCTGTGTGGCAGTGTGTGCTGTGAGAAGGAGGCAGGGTGACTTGGACAGAATGGCTGAGTAGGCAGATACTTGGCAAATGCAATATAATGTGGATAAATGTGAGATTGTCCACTATGGTCGCAAAAACAAGAAGACAAATTATTATCTGATTGGTGGCAGTTTAGGAAAAGGTGAGTTGCAACAAGACCTGGGTGTCATGGTGGAACAGTCGCTGAAGGTTGACATGCAGGTGCAGCAGGCAGTGAGGAAAGCTGATGGCTTTCAGAGTTTCAGAAACAAAAGCAAGGGACGGGATGTCCCATGGTTTCACACCAGGTTTTGCAATCACATTGGGCCAGAATGGTAGATTACTAAATACAAAATATTCAGGCTCCAGAACTGGACATTGCTATGGAGAAGATTTGAGTATGGACATCTTGCTGCAGTTATACAGGGCCTCGGTGAGGCCACATCTTGAGCATTGTGTGCAGTTTTGGTCTCCTAGTCTGAGGAAAGACTTTCTTGCTATTTGAGGGAGTCCAGCAAAGGTTCACCTGACCGATTCCTGGGATGGCAAGACTGACACATGAGGAAAGACTGGATTGACTGGGCTTGTATTTGCTGGAATTTAGAAGAATGAGGTGGGGAATATCACAGAAACATGTAAAATCCTATATGCAGAAAGAATTTTCTCAATGTTAGGGAAGTCCAGAACGAGGGGTCACAGTCTGAGAATAAGGGGTAAGCCATTTAGGACTGAGATGAGGAGGAATTTCTTCACTCAGAGAATTGCGAACCTGTGGTATTGTTTCCCTCAGGAAGCTGGTGGGGCCATTTCATTAAATACATTCAAGAGGGAGCTTGATGTGGCCCTTGTGGCTAATGGGATCGGGGGTACGGGGAGGGGGCAGGAGTGGGATACTGACATTGCATGACCAGCCATGATCGTATTGAATAGTGGTGTAGGCTTGAAGGGCCAAATGGCCTACTCCTGCACCTATATTCTATGTTTCTGTGTTTATCTCGTGCTATCCTCACAATTTATTGTTCCCTGCTCAGGTGAGCTGCCTTTCAAAAGTGTGCTTAATACTGGCTATAGACTACAGTCATCTAATCTAGCTGGCAAACATTTGTTTGATATCTGCATCAGAAGCAACAAAGTATGGGGTAACCACATAGTGATGATCAAGACCATTTTTATGCCCTGTCCAGTTCCAGAACCTGAATATTTTATATTTATTAATCTAACATTCTGACCCAATGTGATCACAAAACCTGGTGTGAAACAATGGGACATCCCAACCCTTGCCTTTGTTTCTGAATTGGGTATCTGTGCACATTTTGAATGTTTTCAAAAAGTGACTGAGAATGCATTTGATTGGACCAGGCCAACAACAAATTGTTTTAAGTTGTCAGAAACTAAAGTGACCCTCAAGTGAATCTACAGAATAGTTAGGATCAGACCCACTCCATTTAACCAGGACAAATTGCCTTTGTGTGAAAACACTTTTACGTCCCTCACATGAGTGAATTTTATTTCTTGGCACTTATTCCAGAATTATGCATACTAATATCTTCCATTGCTGGAATTTGGAGAGCACCTAACAAACGCTTAAAATGCTCCCAGTACATCATAGTCACCATCTGCACAAGCCCAACAGCAAATTTAGCTTCTGAAAGCCAGTTTCAGGATGGAGGTGCAGTTGTTGGGAACCCCGGTATGATACATAAATGAGTCCCAAAAGGTTAGTATGCAGGAACAGTATGTAATCAGGAAAGCTAATGAGTTCCTAGCCTTTACTTGGAAAAGAATTAAATATAAAAGTAAGGATGTTATGCTTTAGCTAATCAAAACATTATGAGACTATGTCTTGAATTCTGTGTACAGTTTTGGTTTTCTTATTTCAGGAAGGATATAAATGCATTGGAGGCAACTCAGAGAAGGTCTGTTAAATTGATACCTGGAGTGAGCAGCATGTCTTATGAATGTCTTTTGAAGAAAGAGTGAGCAGGTTGGGCTTGTTTACATTGGAGCAAAGAATACTTTACTGATGTTTATAGGGTTCTGAGTGGTCTTGACAAGATAGACATGGAAAGGAAGTTTACTGTAGCGAATGCATCGAGGACTAGGGAACGCTTTTAAAATTAGGGCTCCCCTTTTTAGGATAGTTTTTTTTTCTCTTGGAAGTTGTGCAATTTCCTGCCTAAGAGGGTCACGGAGGTGGGATCATTGAATATGTTTAAGGCGAAGGTAGGTAAATGTTTTTGTTAGGCAAGTGGATCAGAGGTTATCTTGGATAGATGGGAATGTGGAATTTAGAACTCAAATGAGTCAGCCATGGTCTTATTGAATGGCGAAATAGGCTGGTAGGGCTGAATGGCCTACTTCTGTTCCTAACCTGTAAGTTTTTATATTTGTATGTCTGAATAAACTCTCACTGTAAGTGCCAGGGGTCAGGATACTGGTCAGTGTTTGCATCTCTTCAGGCAAAAATCCACTCTTCAAACAAAATCAGCATACCTCCTTTTGCATATTGATTGTCATAGTCATTGGATGCCAGCAGAGTTTGCAGATAATCCAGCAAAATGACAGTTTAAATTCGCCAAAATGACTTTATAAGTGTGGCCTATCTTTTCACCGGTGCATCATTAAATTTATCTTCGTGAATAGGGAGCTAAGTCATAAATGCAAACTTACGGAGTCATGGAGTCATACAGCATGGAAACAGACCCTTCAGTCCAACCAACACAACATAAACAAAGTTGCTGGAAAAGCTCAGCAGGTCTGGCAGCATCTGTGAAGGAGAAAACAGAGTTAATGTTTCGGGTCTGGTGACCCTTCCTCAGAACTGATGGTGGCTGGGAAAACATCAGTTTTTCTTCAGTCCAACCAGCCCATGCCGAGCATAATCCCAAAGTAAATTAGTCCTACTTACCTGCTCTTGGCCCATATCCCTCCAAACATTTCTTGTTCATGTACTTATCCAAATGTCTTTGAAACAACGTTTTTGCTTTGTTTCATACACTCTACAGCTGGACAAAATATTTATACCAGCAGAACAAGACTTGAAATGGCAGAGAGGTGTGACAGCATTGTTATATGCCTGTTCTAATCAGGTTCTAAATATTAAACTTCTATTACACAGAACTAATGGCCAGAAAATTAATATCAGTATTTAATTGACAGACATCAAATCTACAAAAAAAATTCAAGGACTGTTCCTTATTTCAAAACATACATACCCTCCCTTGTGTTCTGCAACTACAATGATCATATGTCTAGCTTCATTTGGCATTGAATACCTGTAGCTTTTTCATCTGTTACATTGATCAAAGACCTTTTGAAATTCTACATAGCTACATGTGTATACATTTTTCTAACCACCAGAGCCCTCAAAAATTCAACTGGATTATTCATATCTGACCTTCGCTTTACAAATCCATGCCAAGTATCTTTGAGCAGTTTATACCTCTCCCAGCAGTTTTATTTATTTCCAACAATCTGTTCTGTTGCAGACAAATATGACCCTGAATGATCGTTTCTCATCCATGAAAATTTGTCGGCGTTCTGCAGTATCAAGACGAGGAGGCAGAACTGTCACTCTGGGTTAATGTTTGCCTTAGCTGCTTTGCTTATGGTTTCTAGTGAAAATATTTTAAAAAAAGGACAAAATATATTTATTATTAGTGATGCTTTAAAATAAACTATTTAATGTACAATGTATTTAAATGCACACAAAACATCTCAAATGGTCTCTGCACATTGCTTTCACTTTTTTTTAAAGCAAATGTGCAGGCTACTCCTCTTAACTCAGTTGTTTTTACTCAATTTATCCAACTGTTTAAATTAAGCAACTGAATTGAACCAGCATAAGAGAGATTTCTTGCTGTAAAATTGAATTGAAATAGGAGGAATAAATTGTATCTTGACGTGAAAGACAGAGTATGCAGTCTTGTAATTGTTATGTAAAAGTGACTCTCAAAGCCAGAAGGTTGACTCTGTGTTAATGGGGAGTGAACGTCCAGCTATAACAATGCATTTGACAGTCAAAGAATTAAGGTTTTGCAGTATTGGAAGGGGTCAAGTGCAAAGAGAAGGTTATTTCAAGCATTTATTAATGGTTGGGCCTCAGTCACTGCTAAAGCACAAACCATGGAGTGTCAGAGACTGTTATTTTAAAGGATGCCGTGTTATCAGAGATGTTTGTGCAAGTGTGATGGGGGTTAATTGACAGAATTTTGATTAATGAAAAAAGCAGAAATGGCTCTGATACCATGGGTGTCATAAATGCTTCATTTGCGAAATGGGAAAACTGCATTAAAATTGACATTTTCTTTAATCAATAGGTGCTGTTATCACTGATGCAGGTCCAATGTTCTCAATTCTCCTGGAACACTAAATTTAATGTCATTACATTCTGCTTCAAGTTTGATCAGCTTTCTATTAATGTTGAAATTGTTTAATTGGGTAGAAGTAGGGCTGGCACCTGTTCTGGCACAATTACTTTCTCCAACCAGTTTAAAATGCAGCCAGTTGCTGGAACAAGTTTAGAATATTCAGACTGTAACATACAAGTGAATACTGCTGTTTGGTAATTTCATCCTAATAGATTAAGAGGATGACTGGCATCACAAAAGTTCCAGTCATTGGTGATGTATTAAAATGAAATGGTCATCAATATGTGTAAAATAAATTTCCTGGATCTATTTCAGGATGTGAAAGAATCACTTTTTGTGGATTTATTTTTAAAGTAACTGATTGTTGGTCTGCTTAAATAGGAATGACTATTTTAAAAACCGAAAGAACTGCAGATGCTGTAAATCAGGAACAAAAACAGAAGTTGCTGGAAAAGCTCAGCAGGTCCGGCAGCACCTGTGAAGAAAAAAAATCAGAGTTGATGTTTCAAGTCCAGTGATGCTTCCTCAGAACTATTGACTATTTTGTCAAGGTGAGGTAAAGTTGCCTTAGTCTTACCAGACCACAGGGCTGCTGTCTCATTAGAGAGAGACAACTGGTGGTGGTTTAACCCAAGGGTCATATTGCCTTGGGCAAGAAAAGGGGTTGAAAAGGACAATCCTTCATGGTAACCTCAGCTGGTGCAGGGATGCTATTGGCATCACAGTGCATCCAGCTAGCCAACCTCTACAAAAAAACACATTTTAACATAGCTGCTGTTCTGACTGTCTGCTTTGCAGAGGTCATATAAGTATAAAGTATTTGCAGTGTACTGCAGTTTTGAAGAGAAGTGAACAATACAGAGGCTGTACCCTGATGAAGGAAGAGGGTTCCATACTGGTTCAGCAGTTAGCACTGCCAACTCACAGCACCAGGGACCCGGGTTTGATTCCACTCTTGGCTAACTGTCTTTGTGGAGTTTTCACACTCTCCCCACGTCTGCATGGGTTTCCTCCTGAAGTCCAAAGATGTGCACATTAGGTGGATTGACCATACTAAATTGCCCGTTGTGTCCAGGATGTGCAGGCTAGCTGGGTTAGCCATGGGAAATGCAGGGTTACAGGGATATCGGGGGTTAGGTCTGGATGGGATGCTCTTCAGAGGGTCAGTGTGGACTCTGGGCCAAATGGCCTGCTTGCACACTGTAGGTATTCTATGAAAAAGGAGTAACAGCGAAAACGGAGATTTAAAACTAAAAAAAAATGTATTATTGTCTGATGTGCTCATGTAAACTTATAAATTGTCGAAAATAAAAATAAGACATTGATAGAGGCCACTTCTAGTCTAAATATTTTATCTCATGGCACCACCTAACAGTTATCAAAATATCTGTAGCAATACTTGTGTTTCCATTTCTCCTGATTCAAATAAAAACAAGGCGATTGTTCCAGTGAAATACCCTGATTGGAGAATATTTACGTAGCTGAAACTATTGGCCGAAAATCAATCCCCATTTCTTTTGGAATGCAGCCTCCAGGCTTGTTTGACAATGGAACTAAAATACCCAGAAGCTGAAATAAGTTTTCCCCTAACATTATGAAGCACAAACTTCTAATATTATCAATAACAAAAAACAGAATGAGCTGCATTTTGCATTTTTTTTTGGCCTAGGCCAAACTGCATTGTGATTTTTGGAGAGATTTTCACTGTGGGATGTGGTGAGCTATCTTACCGTATCTTACCAAACCTTCATGATTTCCTCTGTGAGACCCAGCAACTTTTAGTACACACCTCGTCTCTACGGCCCCACTCTCTTGTGCTCGGCAGCAACAGAAATTTCATTCATGTTGTTGACACCATATTTTAAAGACCAGCTCTGTGCCTTTTCACACATTGTCAGACTGGTCTGAAGTTGCCACTCTGAATAAGCCCAGTGTCCACTGTCCAGAGGCATGTGCAACAGCACTGCAAGAAAGTGCTTTGCGTGACATGAGAGTAAGTGCCACTATCTTCTCTCTGCTACCTCATGCACACTCTAACTCTGCTACTGCACCCTCCACCCACCGAGGCCCGCGGTTTACCAAACTCTATTGTATGCACCACTTTCACTCACCCATCCCGTTCCCCCACTCCCCTTCCAACTACTAACCCTTCCGGCTCTCTGTGCTTCCTACTCATTCGCTCGGGACAACTCACCACCTTTCCTGACTGAGGATAGACCTGCCTCCTCGCAGATGATAGTCCCCTTGAATGGTCTAAGGGCAAAGACTTTGGTTGAAGCAAATTCAGTGTTTTTTCTATGTAAGGTGCTGCCACCTTACATAGGCATTAGATCGATATAGCACAATGCCATATAGCAATGTTCTGAGGTCATGATGTGGTTGTACAGGACATTGGTCAGGCCACTTTTGGAATATTGCATTCAATTCTGGTCTCCCTGCTAGAGGAAAGATGTTTTGAAACTTGAAGGGGGTGCAGAAAAGATTTACAAGGATGTTGCCGAGGTTGGAGGGTTTGAGCTAAAGGGAGAGGCTGAACAGGCTGGGGCTATTTTCCCTGGAGTGTTCGAGACTGAGGGGTGACCTTATAGAGGTTTATAAAATCATGAGGGGCATGGATAAGATGAATAGCCAAGATCTTTTGCCCAGGGTAGGGGAGTGCACAAATAGACAGCATCAGTTTAAGGTGAGAAGGGAAATATATAAAAGGGACCTAAGGGATAATTTTTCATGCAGAGAGTGGTGTGCATTTGGAATGAGCTGCCAGAGGAACTGGTGGAGACTGGTACAATTACAACATTTAAAAGGTATCTGGATGGGTTCATGAAAGTGAAGGGTTTAGGGGGACATAGGCGAAATCCTGGCAAACGGGACTAGATTAATGTAGAATATCTGGTCGGCATGGATGAGTTGGTCTGTTTTTGTGCTGTACATCTCTATGACTCTATGTGCACCCTCATGATTGTCCATTGCTAGTTAACACAACATGCTTCCTGGCTTTCAGTTTGTAATAAAAGAAAAGGCAAGGCAGAGTTGCTGTGAGCACCCATGTAAGCACATAGAGAGTGAAAGCTAAGCAAGCTCAGAACCCAGAGATGCACTATGTTCCAAAGCATGAGATGGGTCCCTGTCCTGCACACAAACAATCTGGCAATAGCAATGCAATGTAAAGTAGCAACGAGTTCCAAAGTGCAGTACTGAAGTGTTATAAATGACTGTAAATTAATCCAAGAAGGGTAATGATGATGTGATAAGGCTGGTGGTGCCAACGTTTGTGCATGGAGGGTGCAAGTGGTTACAGCCAATGGTGCATGCTATGAGATATTAGAGAATGTTTTTCTAGGTGGAAGCCCAGGGATGTCAGTGAGCTGCAAGCTGCCAGGTTAATGTTCTTTCACAAAGGAAATCGGCGTCATCCAGTTTTTCACTCGTACCAGGGAGATTGGCAACCTGAAGTGAGATGCAGTGATTATGAGATGTTAATTCTTGCAACTAATCCCTCCACTGCTTCTTAATAAAGTTGTCAACTAGCCTCTGAAACCTTAAGAGGAAAATCCTTCATCCTTCATGCCAAAAATTTTAATTTTTCCCTCTTGCCACATTTTCCCAACAGCCTTACCATTGCCCACATCATTCAGAGACAGCTTGATGAGACAGTAATAGAAATAGTTAAAGAACCCAGTGATTTTTCAAAGCTGTGGACAATCAGAAAAACAATCTAAAAACATTTCAAATCCAACTTCTTTGAACGATAAATGCAAAGAAAATTAACTTTTGAATTCAACTTAGCATGTTATTAAGTTAAATTGAGAATTAGTATCATAAAAAAGACATAAAAACATTTTTGAACAGTTTCAGGAGTCTTTCAGTGTGACATGAGCGAAGGAGATTTTTACACAAAGTAAACCTCAACTTTAAAATATATTCTGTACACATACTTGATGGTTTCTCATCCCACGTTGAATTTCAAACTTTGTAACTTTCTGGTTTTCTGGATTTATCTTTTCTTTCTCCTAACTGATTATGGAACAGATTCATGGTTCATCTTAATTTGGGATTTATCTGTCTTGTTAAGAATTTTATGTTTCGTCCGAACAGAATATTTTGCTCTAGTATTCAGATTAGAGCAAGTTTTCAAGACAGTCAGTACCATTAACATGTCTTTAAGTAAGCTGTCCACTTAATAAGTTGTAGGTTGCTGTGTTCTTAGGTTAAATAGAAATACTCCTTCCATCTTTGAAGGGTTCCATGGACAATGACTGACCTTATGCTATTATAGAACAAAGAATATTTCACCAATTCATAAGTACTATAAATATAGTTGTAGCCTTTTATGCATCAAGTAGTGGCAACACTATTTTGCATCTAGTGTTACAAACGACAAAAAAAGGATTTATGTGAATGCAATAACAAGGTAGAGTTTGATTTTCCACATTTAACCCTCATGACACTTAACCTTACAATGATGACCACTAGAGGTCAGTGCAGTATGTTCAAGGGGTGACCTGGTGACAGTAAATCAGCAGGAAAATAAATTCTACAGTTTCATTATATTTAAACCAGAGATTTCATGGATTTTGTTTAATTCGTGTTTGGTTGGCTGTCTGTTCAGTTGATTGTACTACTTCCTCAAGAGTCAGGTGATTGAGCATGTGACTTAATTTGTCTCTGTACTACTGCAGTGAGGATGTGGAGGTGCCATGTTGGACTGGGGTGGATAAGGTCAGAAGTCACGTGACACCAGGTTATAGTCCAACAGGTTTATTTGAAATCACAAGCTTTCGGAGCACC
>JAHRHZ010000267.1:11843986-11866351 GCA_024137785.1 Ginglymostoma cirratum
CTGAAGAAGGGTCTAGGCCCGAAACGTCAGCCTTCCTGCCCCTCTGATGCTGCTTGGCCTGCTGTGTTCGTCCAGCTCTACACCTTGCTATCTCAGATTCTCCAGCATCTGCGGTTCCTACTATCTCTGCGGTGAGGGGGAACTGCTTTTTTGGATTCACTATTGCTTTGGATGAGATCTTAAAGCAAAGTCTCAGCTGCTGTTCAGAGAGATGTAAAAGACACCACTGGGCCTCTGCTATTTTATTCTCTGTGTGCGCACTTTAAGCACAATGAGCTCCCACAAGCATACCATAAAATCTCTTCAATAGTACCCACGATCCTGCTTAAAAATGGATTCTGCAGCAAATCCAAAGACTAACTGAGTAATGTAATTGTGATTCTCAGCTTAGCCTGGATGAAACACACGTATTGCGGCAGCAGAAGCACCTGACAGGTAGCAATCACTAAACCACGTTTGTTCTATACCACTGACATGAGCTGCACCGGTCACCTTGATCTCCAACTAATAATGGGCCAGATTATCCTATAGCCAGGCACCTAATGCTGTCAGTTATTATTTAGACATGCCAATACATCGTTCAGATCAAAATACTTTGCCCGCTAAGTTGTTGTAAGCGCGGGCTGAGCAAAACACAGCATCTGGAACCTGAGTGAACAGGACAACTGCCGGTATACCTCGTTAACCAGATCAGATTGAGATATGAGGTATAACTATTGAAAGGCTTGAGAAGGAAGCTTGATGAAAGGGAATGAATTCAATCTCAGGTATAGCAAAAAGAAATAAGCAGAAAAAAATTTGATTGTAAAAGAGAAAGAAAAGGTTAAACAAAACAAAAATGACACTTTTGAAATCTCCAATACAAGTTGTTGCCCAAAACAATGAGGTGAACCACTTTTAAAGGTTAATTTTCCATGCCAGAGAAGGTGATTAACACTTGTCACATTGCTAAAATTACATTTGCTCTTGTAATGGTTGACTAAATGTTCGGAGGCCAGCGTTGTTCAAATCCACAATTCAGATGACAACTTTGGAAATTGCCATCTAGCAGTGGGCGGGACCTCCTTGGGGTCTGTGCATTGTGGGCTACGCTGAGATGTGTGATTCCTGTAGTGATTGTAAGAAGGTCAGCCGGGTGGACATCATAGAATATGAGTTACATTAAAACCGAAAGAACTGCAGAGGCTGTAAATCAGGAACAAAAACAGAGGTTGCTGGAAAAGATCAGCAGGTCTGGCAACATCTGTGAAGAGAAAATCATAGTTAACATTTTGGATCCATTGACCCTTCCTCAGGACTGAGAATATGAGTTCCCTGACTGGGGCTGTTAACCTGGTCCAATCAGGGAGCCCTGGCTGACAGATATGAACAGGACAGTCAGACGTTCTATTCATTCCGACAGCTGACTAATGAAGCCGAATTAGCGACAAGGACTCTCCATGTTTAAATAAAGGGTGACTTAGTGACAGGATACCAGCCTCTGTGGAGTTATTTCATTGGCAACGACAGTGGGTTTAATGATGTAACCATGCAAAAGTGTCTACTAGCTGAAGTCAAACTAGACTTCAAATAGGTACTGCCACTGGCTTTATCATTGGAAAATGTGGCAGGGCATTCCAATGGAAGTGGAAACTATTGCCAATGAGCGTGGGGAACACCACTTGAGTGAAAGCAATTGCGTAGCCTCACTCAGGACATATCCTGAACTGAGGGACTCTGGGTCAGCCCACAGCAAAACAAAGCCAAGCCTCAGCCAAACAGTTAAAACTTTCTTCAGGATCTGGGCTGGCAAGCCATTGTAGTTGTTGCTGGTATGCGGACTTGAGACAGCGAAAGAATCCCACTATACCTAAATTGATTAAGAGAACCCATAGGTCGGTATCCAGGAGAGTGCACACCCTGGAAAGTCCACCTACATCAGAGTAAGCACTGTTAATTACTTAGCAACATCCAAATCTAACCATCAAAATAAACATCTGGTTAAATGGTCATCCGGTCCTACTGGAGGTTGATACTGGTGCTGACACTTCAATGGTCACAGAACCAGTCTTTAACATAATTTGCTCTGGACTCCAACCCTTAAGTTTGCGCAAGACCTCGGCTAGACTGAGAACACATACCGGGAAACCGTTGCATATTAAGGGTACAACTTCGGTTCCGGTCTCTACGAGAAGCAGCTGATTGTAGTAAAAGGCTCGGGCCCATGCTTGATGGGGCAAAATTTGTTCAGAAAGATTCACCTACATCAGCTCAACATTTTTCCATTGGAAAACGGCTGCCTGAGTGAAGTCCTAATGAAATACCCAGAAGTTTTTCAGGAAGGTCTAGGGACAATCAAAGGAGCTAAGGCCACCTTGCATGTTGACCAGGAAGCAATTCCAGAATTCTGCAAGGCCCACCCAGTGCTATTTGTCTTACGGGCAAAAGCAGATGCTGGAAAGCGAAGGAATCATCAAACCAGACCAGTTTGTGGAATGGGTTGGACTGGTCATACTGATTGTGAAGTCCAATAGGTTTATACACGAAGAAGGTAAATGTACTGTCCTTCACAAAGCTGGACATGAACCAAGTGTACCTGCAATTGAGGTTAGATGAGGATTCCCAGAAGTGTATGCTACAATTAGTACCCATAATGGTTTGTACCAATACACGAGACTGCCATTTGGGCTATTGTCAGCCTGTGCAATTTTTCACCAGTCTATGGAGAACGTTTTTGGCAAACATTTTATGAGGTCTATGCCAGGTTGCCTTTTACCTAGGTGATGTGCTACTTACTGGGAAGACCAATTAGGAGTACTTAGAGAACTTGAACATAGTCCTTAGATGTTTCTCCCAGGTAGGAAAATACCTTAGAGAGGAGAAATATGTGTTTCATGCACCCCAGGTGACCTACTTGGGATATAGAGTCAACAAGACTGGTTTACACCTGTCTGAAGATAAAGTGAGGGTGATCAAAGGTGCCCCAGCTCCCACATCAATACCAGAGCTTAGGTCTTTCCTTGGGCTGGTAAATTATTACAGAACATTCATACATAACCTGGCCTCCACCCTGACACCTTTGCATCAACTCTTAAAAAAGGGTCAGCTTTGGAAATGGTCGCGGAGCCAATAGCGTTCAGGGAAGTGAAGAAACAGCTATCATCCTCTAAGGCGTTGACTGACTATGATCCCAAGCGAGATCTGGGATTGACATGCGATGCCTCCCCGTACGGCATTGGGGTTGTATTAGTTTGTAGGTAGCCCAATGCAGAGGAACACCCCATAGCATCTGCATCCAGGACTTAGGTCATTGCAGAGCGTAACTATGCCCAGATAGAAAAGGAAGGTTTGGCAGTCATATTTGGAGTAAGGAATTTCCACCAATACCTTTATACATGTAAATTTGTAATAATAATGGACCACAAACCCCTCCTAGGTCTACTTAAAGAGGATAAGGCAGTGACATACATAATGTCAGGCCAAATTCTGCAGTGGGCTCTTATACTAAATGCGTATGTTTATAAGAACAAAAGAACAAAGAACAAAGAAAACTTACAGCCCAGGAACAGGCCCTTCGGCCCTCCAAGCCTGTGCCGATCCAAATCCACTGTCTAAACCTATCGCCCAATTCCTAAGGATCTGTATCCCTCTGCTCCCCACCTACTCATGCATCTGTCCAGACGCACCTTAAATGAATCTACCGTGCCTGCCTCTACTACCTCTGCTGGCAACGCGTTCCAGGCACCTACCACCCTTTGTGTAAAGTACTTTCCGCGTGTATCCCCCTTAAACTTTTCTCCTCTCACCTTGAACGCGTGACCCCTCGTTATTGAATCCCTCACCCTGGGAAAAAGCTTATCTCTATCAACCCTGTCTATACCCTTCATGATTTTGAAGACCTCAATCAGGTCCCCCCTCAATCTCCTTTTTTCTAATGAAAACAATCCTAACCTACTCAACCTCTCTTCATAGCTAGCACCTTCCATACCAGGCAACATCCTCGTAAACCTTCTCTGTACCCTCTCCAAAGCTTCCACATCCTTTTGGTAATGTGGCGACCAGAACTGTACACAGTATTCTAATTGCGGCCGAACCAAAGTCTTGTACAATTTTAACATGACCTGCCAGCTCTTATACTCACTACCCCGTCTGATGAAGGCAAGCATACCATATGCCTTCTTGACCACTCTATCCACCTGTGCAGCCACCTTCAGGGTACAATGGACCCGAACTCCCAGATCTCTCTGCTCATCAACTTTTCCCAAGGCTCTTCCGTTTACAGTATAGTTTGCTCTAGAATTAGACCTCCCAAAATGCATCACCTCACACTTGCCCAGATTGAACTCCATCTGCCACTTCTCCGCCCAACTCTCCAGTCTATCTATATTCTCCTGTATTCTTTGACAATCCCCTATGCTTTCTGCTACTCCCTCAATCTTCGTGTCATCTGCAAACTTACTGATCAGACCACTTATGCCCTCTTCCAGATCATTGATGTATATCACAAACAACAGTGGCCCCAGCACTGATCCCTGTGGAACACCACTGGTCACCTTTCTCCATTTCGAGAAACTCCCTTCAACTACTACTCTCTGTCTCCTGTTGCTCAACCAGTTCTTTATCCACCTAGCTAGAACACCCTGCACACCATGTGACTTCACTTTCTCCATTAGTTTACGATGGGGAACCTTGTCAAACGCCTTACTAAAGTCCATGTAGATGACATCTACAGCCCTTCCTTCATCTATCAACTTGGTCACTTCCTCAAAGAACTCTATTAAGTTAGTAAGGCATGATCTCCCCTGCACAAAACCATGTTGCCTATCACTGATAAGCCCATTCTTTTCCAAATATAAATAGATTCTATCCCTCAGTACCCTCTCCAGCAACTTTCCCACCACTGACGTCAGGCTTACTGGTCTGTAGTTACCTGGAATATCCCTACTACCCTTCTTGTACAGGGGGACAACATTAGCAACTCTCCAGTCCTCCAGCACTTCACCTGTGTTTAAGGATGCTACAAAGATATCTGTCAGGGCCCCAGCTATTTCCTCTCTCGCCTCCCTCAGCATCCTGGTATAGATCCCATCCGGTCCTGGGGATTTGTCCACCTTAATATCCTTTAGCCTACCCAACACATTTTCCCTCCTTATGTCAAGGTGATCCAGAGTAAACAAACTTCTATCTCTAATCTCAACATTCATCATGTCCCTCTCCTCAGTGAACACTGATGCAAAGTAATCATTGAGAATCTCACCCATTTTCTCAGGTTCGACACAAAACCTTCCTTCCTTATCCTTTAGTGGACCAACCCTTTCTCTAGTTACCCTCCTGCTTCTTATATATAAATAAAAGGCCTTGGGATTCTCCTTAATTCTGTTCGCTAAAGTTATTTCATGACCCCTTTTAGCCCGCTTGATTCCTCGTTTAAGATTGGTCCTACTCTCCCGATATTCCTCCAAGGACCGTTCTGTTCTTAGCTGCCTGGACCTTATGTACGTTTCCCTTTTCCTCTTGGCTAGTTGCACGATTTCTCCTGTCATCCACGGTTCACGAATCTTTCCTTTCCTATCCCTTGTTTTCAAAGGGACATGCCTATCCTGCACTATCTTCAACCTATCTTTGAAAGCCTCCCACATATCAAATGTGGACTTCCCTTCAAATAGCTGTCCCCAATCCACATTTCACAGCTTCTGCCGAATTTTGATATAATTGGCCTTGGCCCAGTTTAGTATTCTTCCCTTAGGACCACTCTCATCTTTGTCTACGAGTATTCTAAAACTTACAGAATTGTGGTCACTATTCCCAAAGAAATCCCCCACTGCAACTTCTACCACCTGGCCTGGCTCATTCCCCAACATTAGGTCCAATATGGCCCCTTCCCTAGTTGGACTATTGACATACTGCTCTAGAAAACTTTCCTGGATGCTCCTTACAAATTCTGCCCCATCCAGACTTCTGACACTAAGTGTATCCCAGTCAATGTTGGGAAAATTAAAATCTCCCATCACCACCACCCTGTTACCTCTACATCTTTCCATAATCTGTCGACCTATTTGTTCTTCTACCTCACGCTCACTGTTGGGAGGCCTGTAGTACAGCGCCAACAATGTAACTGCACCCTTCTTATTTCTCAGCTCTACCCATAATGCCTCACTGCCCAAGCCCTCCATTGTGCCCTCCTTTAGCACAGCCGTGATATCATCCCTGACCAGCAATGCAACTCCTCCCCCCCTTTTACTTCCCTCCCTGTCCTGTCTGAAGCATCTATATCCTGGGACATTTAGTTGCCAATCATCCCCTTCCTTCAACCAAGTCTCTGTGATCGCAATAACATCATACTCCCAGGCACTAATCCAAGACCTAAGTTCGTCTGCCTTACCCACTATACTCCTTGCATTAAAGTATATGCACTTCAGACCACCAGTTCCTTTGCGTTCATCTGCTCACTGCCTAGTCTCCCCCTTGGTAATGCTAACTTCATGATCCTTACAGTCTCTAGTTTCCACCTCACTGTCTACTAGTCTTCTCCTCTGGTTCCCAGACCCCTGCCACATTAGTTTAAACCCTCCCCAACAGCCCTAGCAAAAACTCCCCCTAGGACACTAGTTCCAGTCTGGTTCAGGTGTAGACCATCCAATTTGTAATAGTCCCACCTTCCCCAGAATCGGTCCCAGTGTCCCACAAATCTGAACCCCTCCCTCCTACACCATCCCTCAAGCCACGTGTTCATCTTGCCTATTCTTTCATTTCTACCCTGGCTAGCACGCGGCACTGGTAGCATCCCTGAGATCACTACCTTTGAGGTCCTCCTCTTTAACTTCTCTCCTAGCTCCCTGAATTCTGCTTTCAGGACCTCATCTCGTTTTTTACCTATATCATTGGTGCCTATATGCACCACAACAACTGGCTGTTCACCCTCCCTTTTCAGAATGCTCTGTAGCCGATCGGTGACATCCCTGACCCAAGCACCTGGGAGGCAACATACCATCCAGGAGTCCCGCTTTCGGCCACAGAACCGCCTATCTACTCCCCTTACAATAGAATCCCCTATGACTATGGCCCTATGAGCTGCTGCCCAAATATATACTAATTCCTTACCTTCCTCACAACCTCCTGGTCTCCAACGTCACCTCCACTCCGTCTCCCGCCGCTCCCGGTGAGGAAAAGACCACTCGCCGCTCGAGGTAAGTTTTTAAACCGTCTTAGGTAAGACTGCCGCTCTTCCCACTTCGAACTGCCGCCGACACCAAAATGAAGACCGCTCGCCGCTCGAGGTAAGTTGGGACACTGTCTGGGAGGTCAAATAATAAATGCAGATGCATTGAGCCAACACATTGACTGTACAGGTTCCTTCATGGGCTCAATATTCTAAGTTATTGTGGATGCCCACTCAAAGTGATTGGACATGCATAGAGTTCATTCATCAAACACAGCGACGATGATAGAAAACTGCATGCATTTTTTGCAATACACGGCCTCCCAGAAATGTTGGTCACAGATAATGGGCCATCATTTACCAGCAGGGAATTTGAGTATTTATTAAAGTTGAATGGTAGTTGTCACATACGGACAGCTCCATGCCATCAATCATCCAATGGTCTGGCAGCAAGAGCAGTCTGAACTTTAAAGGTAGGCTTAAAGAAACAGCCTACAGATTCACTACATACCAAACTGCCCCAGTAAGACTACTCCTCATGCAACTACTGGGATAGCTCCAGCAGACTTGATAATGGGGAGAAGACTCCACACCAGGTTAAATCTGATCTTCCCGGATTTGGGGGTTTGGTGGTGACACGTCAGGACCTCCAACGCCGGACACAAGACTCTGCTAAGTGAGAGAGACAGTTTACTTCAGGAGACAAAGTTTGGTGTATGAACCGTGGGAATGGCCCTGCATGGGTAAGAGGCATGGTCAGTGCAATATCAGGTACAGTGACATATCAAGTTTAGATAGGTGTGACGGGCCTGAATAAGCACGTGGATTATATGAAAGCTACAAACTTGCAAACGGAGCCAGGGCAAAACATGCCTGACTCTTTGACAGCCTTTCTGACTGTTCCAGAACCTGTTGGTTCTCGTTCTTCATCAACCGTTGAAGATATCTCAGAATCATTAATCAACACAGCGGATGTTGCCTCCTCGATGCCTTTGCCTCATGAAGAGGAGAATGAATTTCTTCTGAGATGCTCTGGGCGCAAGTGGTGAGCTACTGTGTGTTACATGCTGCCTGTATCAGAGGCAGAGTTGGAGCAACATGACCCGGTGCTAAATGCATTAGGAGGAGCTACAAAGAAAAGACCTGGCCTATGTCCCTGGACTTGGAGAGGAAGGGATGTAGTGATTGTAGTGAAGTCAGCCAGGTGGACCTCATAGAGTATGTTTTCCCTGATTAGGGCTGTTAATCTGGTCCAATCAGGGAGCCCTGGCTGACAGATATAAACAGGAGGGTCAGAGATATCCCACTGCCTGCAACATCAGAGGCAAGTGTCAGCAATTGTGTTGTGCAGCTCTGAACCCTTGGTGCTTGTCCAGGTGTGCAATGGACTTCTAAAGATGGCACCAGTGCAAAGGATGTTGGTATTTTATTGGATATCCACTGAGAGGTGAGTTGCTCCTGGTATGGCGCATAGTAAGATGCTGCAGCATTCAGAAATGGTAGATGCCATGGAAGGGGTGGGGTGGTTGGTCAGTGATTAATGAGTTGACTTTGGTAAGACACGGTGAGAGAACTCACTTGGCTTCACGGTGAGAAACCATCCAAATAAACTTGGCGCAATTCAGATTGGACTAAAGCTGTCAGATTCAGCTCCAGTATACCTGCTCCTCACCTGACGTTGCAGTAGCATTTCCATATAAATGACCGAGTGCAACTTTGACAGGGGAAATCTGGATCAGTGTTTATGCAGCTGCCAAGAGCTGAGGTATATCTGTGAACAGATCGAAATGAGCTTCTGAGGCTGCAGTAGCATTATGTTTACTTTTGCCCAAATACAGCAGGTCATGGCAATGTAGTTCTAACAGTGCCACCTACCAGAAAAGCACCAGGCAATAAATTAATTGTATATCATGTAAAATGTGTAATTACATGGAATTCTGGGTGTGACTAGAGTTTAAGATGTAAATAAGGGAAAACGTACATTAATTCCACTCACCACTTTTCTCTGCACTGGTAAACCTTAATTTGTTGGCAGCTTGATTTATCATCTTAGCTCATTGGTACTGGATTTGTACAAATCAGACCATGCCTGTTGAAGCCTTGTGCATAGAATCAAACCCCTATGGTTCAATGTGGTTGTCAGCTGTTAACAGAGATCAGAGAGAACAGGGATCAATGATTATTCATGAATGGCAGTCACAGTCTGTGGACATTTACAAGGCATTAAGTTTGTGCACTGGAGCTTTGTGAGTTCATCTGCAACAAACTGTGAGAGAATGTCTAAAAGGACGGTGAAAGCCAATTCAATAATCATCAAATTGGATGTACACTTAAGAAGGAAATATATTGCAGGGTCATGAGAAAAGAGTGGGATTAACTGGATGTCTGTGTTCGAAGAGCTGACGCCTGTATGGTGGGCTGAATAGACCCCTTTTCCTCTATAATGGTTCGAAAAATTACAGGGATTTCAATCAATTCCCAGGAACTGGTTAATGAAATATTTTAGATCCTATTATGTCAACAGCAGTCTTTAACAAAAAACAATGAATTGTGGTGAATTCTATTCTTCAATAAACAATGTTCTAAAAGGATGGGAATCAAATCAAAACTTGAATACATTTATTTGTTGGATCCAGCAGTTTCTGAAAAACTGCCAAGTCGCTAAGAGTTTTGCAAGATAGGAATTCTGAAGTGGTACAAGTACGGAGATACAGCTAAACATTGGGGCTTTCAAATTACATCAGATCCACTAAAAGTTACTCATTGATTAACTGATATGCCCTGTTCAAAAACAACAGATACAGAAAGCCCAAGTTCTTCAATAGAGGATCTAAGCTGGTCACTGCAAACTTGTAGATTTATTTTTATCCTGTTCTTGGTTAAAAATAAGGTACATAATTTGAAAAGAATCAAATCAATAATGTGAGAAATGTTCATAACTCGGGTAAGAGGCAATAAGGCTGAGAGTGACTGCCGCAAAAGTCTGTTTAAAATCTATTAGAACCAAACATTGCAGAATCGTCACAGCCAAGTAAGGACATGCAAAGAACAAATAAGTGGAAATAACATGACTTTTACGGGAAGCACAGGAAAAGGCCAATCCCACACCCAGATGGTGAAGCACACTGATAAACAAGCTGTGGGGAAGGGGGAAAAAAACATACAAGGCAGGCTCATTGCCATTACAATGCAGACCAAGGCCAGGCTGTAACTTTTAAAAAAATATGTTGAGAATTTCAACTAAGTGAGGACAGCAGTTTAGTTTCCTTTAAGCAACAAAGATAATTTTAATAAATACAATTACCTTGCACATGAATGTTTGTAAAAGATCCAAGTATTTTATAAACAGGTCTCGAAAGTGAGGAAATAACAATGGATGATTGACAAAACATTCAAATTCTGTGCAATACTAATAAATTACAGACATGCAATTTCACAACATGTGAATTTCAGGAGCCCAGCCCACTCCTAAAATCCTAAGTGTTAAAGGGCTTCTGACAGAAACAAGAAATCTCTTTATCGAATCCATAAACTGCAAAGTGTAGGGACGTTTAAGAAATCATTGCATTAAATTTTATACAGTTCAATTATTAAATTTTATGTAAGTATACCCATTCATGGACTTTTATTTCCCTATTTGTCTGTGGACTGTTTATTTAACCTAACTTCCACCAAATTGTGGGAAGGAGATAATTGAGTAAATTTACAGGTTGTTAAGTCACCTTGCAAGAATCGCAGGGCAGTGATAGCAGGGACATCAATTATCCTAAATGGACTGGGTGGAAATATTATAAATTGGAGGTTGGTATGGCGCGGTGGTAGTGTCCCCACCCCTGAGCTAAGAGGCCTGGGTTCAAGTCCAGCCTGCTCCAGACTGGTGTAATATTTCTGAACAAGTTGATGAGGAAATTATAATGTTATAAAGTATAGATGGGGAATAATACCTGAAATCTTTAAAAATGATCTCGATCAATTCAAAGCTAGAGCAAACCAAAACATTTGCAAAGCAGATCTGATAAGAGAAACATTGGATTTAACTTTACTGGAAGTACCCTAAATGTCAATTTTGGCGAGTTCCTGTCCATAATACCCAGTGAGTTTTACACTGTACCTTCCCAAACTTGCCTTATTACTTATGCATCTTTCCTCTAGGTTGTCTGCTCTTCGTATTCTCCCACTTCCTGCAGAGATACTGGCCACTGCTGGGTTCTCCCAGCATTCCTGGTATTGGCGTCACCTTTAAAGCCCAGCCACACTGTTAATGAAGTGTTGTCATTCTGGAGCAGCTCTTCACCATGCATGTAAAGCTAATCAAAAACAAACACTTCTGAGGGTACCTCAGTGGCACAGCTGACAGTTCATTGCACATACAAGAGCACATTTGTATGTCTATTGCTATTTGAGAACCAAGTTACACAACTTACCCATCTTTAGCATCATCCCATCTTACAGCATTTCCCATTTTCCCCTGACTGAAGGGTGTCTGTCTTGATTTGACTGACAAACTGTTCCCCTTAGTCTGCGTGTTTGCCATGTATACTGATTTCACGTATTGCGGGAATGATATTATCATAGCACAGTGCTGTACAGTAACATGTCCACCCCATTGACTGATCATTGCTGACAACTATGGCAAGCTGGCTGACCCTGTGCCTATGCTAAAATGCAAATCAAGGCAAAAGTACTATGAACGTTTAAGCTCTACATGAGGGAGCAAAGTGTAAAAATGCAAAGCAAGGTTAGGCAGGAATGCTGTCAGTACCCATTTAGGCACAATGTGACTGAATGCCAAGAGGGCAGGCAAGGAGCGCTGAGATGCAGCCTGGTCCACTCCATCAGCCTGTGCATTGTCGAACAGCATTGCAATGAACGGTGCCACTGCACTCTAAAGTGCAGCATGGACGTGCAGATCCTTGCATGTGAGTCAGAGATATGCCATGAGGATGTGGTGAGGTTGGTATATGCTGGATGCTACTATCCTTGGTTGGGATTGCATGCGGTCACTGCTTGTGGGGAGTACATTGAAGTGCTGTCGACTGATGTTCAATGTAGAGTACTGCATGAACAAGAGATGAACTGGAGATACCAGGTACCTGGCTTTCATGTTGGGCTTTGTCGCCATGTAGTTTCCATCTGATGCGAGGAAGAATGGGGAAAAAATATCAATGAGACAAGACTAACCAATAATGGGATGTTAATGCTTGCAAATAGGCCTCTCACTGATCACTGATGAGAATCTCAACTCACCATCCAGCACTAACTTTATAAATTGTGCTTTTTGCTGTCAACGTTGAGATTTGCATCACTGCCAACATCTCACAGTTCTCTCAACTCTTTTGCTAATGCCCATGTTGTTCAATGTCTGGGAACATTCCTCCCAGTATTGTCTTTTCAACGTTCATCCTGAGCAGCTACCGGGCCCTATGGTTTATGTGCTGTTCCTAGGAATGCACACTGAGATAAAATGAGCTAAAGGATGACTAACTTGGTAGAAGGCATTCTTTGGTTCATCTGAAACTTGCTGATCTTCTGGTGCAAAGTGTTGTTGACAACCAAGTGTTACTAACTGGCACATTCCAAAGCCCAGTGTTATGGGTTAAGGGATGCACCAAAGCTTGGAGCAGGCACTTCAAAGGCAAAGTGGTGAAAGCGCACTGTTTAAAGCCCTCCAGCCATAGAGCACTAATAGGGCAGAAACAGCCTAAAACCCCTCAGGCTATATGCACCAGAGGATATTTGACATGAAATGCAAATGTACATTGTAATTCTCTCCCTTAATCATAAATATAAGTAAAGCATGCTACGTACTGTCTTAAAGGAAACTGATCTGTATGTAATGTCAAATTCCAAATATTATTTAATGTTAATTTTTGATTAAAATATGCCATTGAAATGAGAATGTTTTGTTTCTGGTTCTGGGCAACTTGAAGTTAGTAGAAGAACCTGGACCTTAATCAACAGACAGACTAAATTATGTAAATATTCTGCACTGACCTTTCAGCTCTCTGCCATTCAGGGAGCGTTCTCATTCCACTGTGTGTAGGAATGGTCTCAAGTGGCATAGTCAGGACAAAGTCCAGCAAGTCCGGTATGTTTCAGAGTATTTGGGGAACAGTGATCATAATATTAGATTTAGAATAGGTACCGGAGGGACAACTAACATTAAAATATCCAACTGGCAGAAGACTTAACTTCATTGAGTCAAAAAGGGATTTGGCTCAGGTGGGTTGTAATCCCAGAGTGAAAGCAAATTATTAATTGAACAATGGGAGGCCTTCAGCTTGGAGTTGGTTTGGGTACAAAGTAGATAAACTTCCACTCAGTAGAAAAGGAAGGACATTCATCTGTAGCTCCCTAGAGAACTAAAGATAACAATTTTACAGTGTCACAGAAACAAAAGCATATTGAGTAAGAGATAATAGGAACTACCGATACTGGAGAATCTGATATAACAAGGTGTAGAGCTGGATGAATACAGCAGGCCAAGCAGCATCAGAGGAGCAGGAAAGCTGACGTTTCGGGTCTAGACCCTTCTTCAGAAAAGTTCTTCTTCCTTTTCTGAAGAAGGGTCTAGACCCAAAACGTCAGCTTTTCTGCTCCTCTGATGCTGCTTGGCCTGCTGTATTCATCCAGCTCTACACCTTGTTATAGCATATTGAGTAATGCAGCTTTCATAATACACTGGAGAAGCAAGCTAAATATAGGGGTACAGAGAAAGTCTAAAGACAGGAATGAGGGCCAAAGACAGTGTATGAGAATAAGTTAGCAATGAATAAAAAGGGAATTCAGGTTTTTTTTTTAAACACAGTGAAAGGCAGGGTGGGAACAATTAGTAATCAAGGATACGTTTGAGGTATTAATAAGTACCTTGCAGCTGCTTCAGACTGCTAACAATGTGCTGGTAAAGAAGGGGTCAGGATTAATACTGCATAGGATGCAAAGGCATAAGGCAGAGGTTTAAAAAGTTGATAATCTGACTCTGTATTTGATGCATCCCCGGACCTTGGGAGACTTTGTAAATTCATCTGAAAGGTTCATACTTGATTGAGTGCATTAGGCACTATCACTATGATAATGTCATGTGAATTTGTTCAGAATAAAGACAGAGACAGTTCTGGGGCTGGTGTGTTCCTCACAGGCCCTGGAGCAACGTAGGTCACGTTCAACTAAACTGGAAATGATTGCAGCAATCCAATAATAATATCATTTTATATTAGTTACTCTTCAAGACTCCTCCATTTATTACCAGAAAGGTGGATATCCACATTGATCCACACTAGATCACTGGTAGAGAATTCCAGTGCCTTTCTTCGAAACAGCATTGTGGAATCTTAGAAGTGATGCTATATTTCATTCAAAATATCCAACTTCTGCCGCTGCAGCACTTCAGTAGTACTGTTCTACAAATGTCAGTACAGTTTATATGCTCCAGCTCTTGCCCAAGGGTGTAAGGTTCTGAAAGGGTTAATGCTGAGGCGGGCATTAAGCAGCACCCAATTGGACTTGGCTGGAAAAGAACAGCTGTGGACCTTGAAAGAGTAAGATTTAACACTGAGGTCTCCCCTTGTAGATTTGTAACGTTGTCTAACATTCCAGTGTAACTTGAACCAAGTTGCTATCATGCAATAATCTACATCTTGTTTAAGGAGGAGGGTTTCCTCTCATTAGTGTACAAAGTGGGTGTCCTCGACAAAACCAGACAAGGCCCTGTAAATCCCTATCAGGAAAAAGAATTGTGGCAGAAAATAGACCAGATATAACTTGCACCAAAATGAGCTATGGTGAGAATCTATCATACAACACTAGCCTCTAGTTTAGAAAATGGACCCACAACCAACCGATCTAGAAGCATGGATGCGAAGCTATGTATTCTTATCTTTCTTTAACTCATTCACATGATGTGTGCACAGCTCAGCATCATTCACACCTTTAAATGGCCAGTAAATGTTGCCATTCCTCCGATTAAAAGCCAATGAAATTGTTGAGATGTTTTAATTTTTCCAGCTGTCTTTGTATTATTGCTGAAATTCTGCATTTAATGTTGATGTTAATTTTTGGTTGAATAACTGAAATAAAAGCTGTTGACAATATTTATTTCGTATCCATGGCAAATACACACAGAATGAATGAGTACACTAGTCACAGACTTATCAACAGGAAACATGCCTTTTGTTCAATTGTACACAAAATTCCATTATTTAGTTCTGAGATTATGTGTCTTAACAAAAATAGAGCACATTAGTGCAACCAGTTACATTTATAGCTTTTAATATGAGATCATTTCAATGTGGATGGTCCCAGCTCCATGCTGTTTATCAACATCATGCACTGACATTTTTTCTGTGGTTTTGTTTTTAATCGAGCATAATTATATAAAGAAGACTACTTTCCTTAGATAACTTCGACACCACTATCTACTTACCAAATGTCTTATAAATGTACTGTCCATTTTATTTTTTTTTTTGGTAAAGTAAGTTTAAATTTGCTTATTTGTGTCAATAGAAACCTATTTCCTAGAAGCCACACCAACAAAATCTGTCATTTTGGCCCTGAACACTTACCAATGTGTTTGCAAAATGTTTCTTCATCATTATTCTTTTGGAATCTAATCAGTTTTGTGACAGGCTTTATGTATTTTAAGCAAGGTGGAGTTGCGTAGTGGCTCAGTGGTTAGTAGCGCTATCTCACAGTACAAGGAACCTGAGTTCAATTCCAGCCTTGGGTGACTGTGTGGATTTTGCATGTTCATCCTCTGTCTGTATGGGTTTCCTCCCATATTCCAAAGATGCACAGGTTAGGTGGATTGGCCATAGTAAATTGTATGGGGATGTGCAGGTTAGGTGGATTGGCTATGGGAAATGTGGGATTACGGGGCCAGGGTTGGCGGGAGGAACTGGGTCTGGGTGGGATGCTCTTCGGGCAGTTGTTGTGGACTTGAGGAGCATCTTTCTGCACTGTAGGGATTCTGTGAGCCAAATATTCCAAATGGATAAATTATTGGCAGGCTGGTGCAGAATCATAGGTTTACACCAATATGTCCCCTCCTAATTTCTGCCCAGGTAAAGTACTGGCAGTCACACAGTTTAGGTTCATCCTGGAGAAGGAGTCATGTTGGAGGTACCCCTGTAGAATGTGGTACCACAGGAAAAGACGTGATAGAGAAACTGTGAGAATGGAATGGAATTCTTGCACAAAGTGTGAGGAGATGTTGTCTAGGTAACAGTAGGAGGTGATGGTCTGTCTCCAGAAATTGAAATAAAGAAGTCAAGAAAGGGAAGGGAAGAGTCAGATAAAGAAAGTAAAGATCGTGCGGAGGATGAAAATTGGAAGAAAAATTGATTAATTTTGCCAATTCCATACAAGAGCTGGAAGCACTTTATGAATACAAAATTGTTGCTGTTTCATTCTGAATGACAACAATCATTTCCAAGTATTTCCATTGTGTTGTCAAAATCTCATTTCATCCAGTGATCTCCCCGCCTCCACTTCCAAGCTAATAGTTCCCCAACCCCGCACAGCTCATTTCCACCTCCTGCCAAAAATCCACAAACAGCACTGTCCGGGCAGACCCATTGTTTCAGCCTGTTCCTGCCCCACAGAACTCATCTCTTCCTACCTTGACTCAGTCTTTTCCCCCCGGTCCAATCTCTACCCACATACATCCGTGATTCATCTGACACCTTACGCTGGTTTCAAAACTTCCAGTTTACCAGCTCCAGCTACCTCCTCTTTACCATGGATGTGCAATCCCTTTTTCATGTCCATTCCCCACCGGGAGGGTCTTAGGGCTCACCGCTTCTTCCTGGAGCAAAGACCTGAACCATCCCCACCCACCACCACCCTCCTCCTCCGCTTGGCCAAGCTCGTCCTCACCCTCAACAACTTCTCTTTCAAATCCTCTCATTTTCTTCAGGTAAGAGGGGTTGCCATGGGTGCCTGCATGGGCCCTAGTTATGCCTGTCTCTTCGTGGGGTACATGGAACATTCCTTGTTCCAATCCTATTCCAGCCCCCACCCACAACTCTTTCTCTGATACAACAATGATATCATTGGTGCTGCTTCCCTCTCTCATCTGGAATTGGAAAACTTCATCAATTTTGCCTCCAATTTCCACCCTGCCCTCACTTTCAGATGGTTTATCTCTGACTTCTCCCTTCCCTTTCTCGACATTTCTGGGGATAGACTGGCCACTAATATCCATTACAAACCCACTGACTCCCACAGCTACCTGGACTGTACATCCTCCCACCCCACTTCCTGTAAAGACTCCATCCTATTCTCTCAGTTCCTCTGTCTCCGTCGTATATGTTCAGATGAGGCCAACTTCAACAAGGGAGCCTCTGAAATGTCCATCTTCTTCCTCAATCGAGGATTCCCCAGCTCCATTGTCAGCAGGCCCCTCAACCAGGTCCGACCCATCTCCCACACTTCTGCCCTCACCTCTTCTCTTCCCTCCAGCAACAGCGATAGGTTCCCCTTATGCTCACCTACGATCCCACCAGCATCCACATCCAGAAGATCATCAGACGCCAGTTCTGCCACCTCCAGCAAGATGCCACCACCAGATACATATTCCCCTCCCCTCCCTTGTCCGCCTTCTGCAGGAACCGTTCCCTCCAGGACACCCTGGTCCACACTTCCTTCACCCCCAACTCCTCCCCACAGCCCTACGGCACATTCCCCTGTAACCAGAGAAGGTGCAACACATGCCCATTTACCTCCTCCCTCCCCAGTATCCAAGGCCCCAGACATTCCTTCCAGGTGCACCAACACTTCACCTGCACTTCCCAGAATCTAGTCTACTGCATTCGCTGCCCACAATGTGGCCTCCTCTACATTGGGGAAACGAAGTGTAGACTTGGCGACCACTTCGCAGAACATCTACATTCTGCTTGCAAAAAAGACCCTGAACTACCTGTTGCCTGCCACTTCAATGCACCACCCTGTTTCCCTGGTCAACATCTCTGTCTCCGGCTTGCTACAGTGTTCCAGTGAAGCCCAACGCAAACTGGAGGAACAACACCTCATTTTCCACTTGGGGACCCTACAGCCCTCCGGACTCAATATTGAGTTCAATAATTTTAGGGCCTAAACTCTCCCATGTCCCAACCTCCCACCCCACACACCAGGCCTTGTTACCACATAGCCTGCCATTACATACCTCCTGTTGTTAGTCACTAACAGTCCCCATTAACAACTACTCACCCTCCAAGCCTGATCGTTAGCAACTCCTTTGTCTGTCCAACTGTCTTTCTCTCTCTTTGGGCTCTATCCTATCGTTTACTGCCTACCCCATTCCCCACCTCCCCATTTTCTGCATTTCAACTGATGTTTTCCCAGCCACCATCAGTTCTGAGGAAGGGTCACCGGACCCGAAACGTTAACTCTGTTTTCTCCTCCACAGATGCTGCCAGACCTGCTGAGCTTTTCCAGCAACTTCTGTTTTTGTGCCTGACCTGCAGCATCCGCAGTTCTTTCAGTTTCTATTTCAATTTTGTATTGTTTCCTTTTGCAATTTTATTTTCATCCTGGTACCTTCGGGACGAGAACCAGATTCGCCTCGAGAAATTAAACCAGTCTGTTTGACACTCAACAAGTGGCACAATTGTGACATGTACCAGGGAGACATTGTTATGTAAATTGTGTCTTGTACAATTAGCTGTTTACAATTGTTCATTGATTGCAATGGACTGTCACAACACGGCGACAGTCAGATTATCTCTAGAGCTATTAGCTGAGCAGTGGTCCACCTCTGATATTGGATTAGGATGGTCAGTTGTTCATCAGCATTTCAATACATTTGGGACATGCATTCCCAGGCACTTTGCCTGTTTGACCAGTCCTTTCAAAATCAGCCGAGAAAGGGAGAGATGGAGGCACAGAAACCTCTGCTGTGTGATGGTTGATTAAAAGAAAAGTACAAAGTTTGTCAGTGAACCGTGCTGAAGCTGAAAGAAAGAATCAATGAATGATGTGGAACAAAATACACAACTGAAGCCCTCAACATCACTGTCCAAACTTTTATGTGAAAACAAGATCAGTGGGAAGGTGACAGATTCTGTCTATCCTGCTGTTTCCCAACCTTTCGTCAAGTCTACAGATCCCACTCCGAAATTTTCTCTGCATGATTGTGGGTCCCTTTTTCTAGCATCCCAGGAGCCTTGACCCCATGTGGGCAGTTAAGAGTCAACCACCTCATGTTGGTCTGGAGTCACACGTAGGCCAGACCAGGTAAGGCCAACAATTTTCTTCGTTAAAGGGTATTAGTGAACCAGATGCATTTCTATTCCAATGTGTGGAACTTCTGTGCAACCACCACTAAACACTTACTTGGGAGTGCATAAGATACTTAGAAAGCTGCCGTGACGCTTTCTTCCTCTGGGACTTCACCCTCCCTGATATTTTTGTCCCTGGAAACAGACTTACTAGCTGGTTGCTTGGATAAAAGCAATGCCAACTTAAAACATTCCAACAGTCCACCCTTCTAACAATGGAAAAGCCACAAGCCCAATCTCAATGACACCAGCACAAAGCAGTCCTGAAAATAACCAAACCTGCCTTTCTCTGCATTGCTCAATTTTTTATTAAGTCATCTTGGAGCTATCTGGGAGATCTCCATCTTCTCATTTTTGATGGCCACGCACACAAAGACTTCACCGGTGTCCAGGGTTTCCTTGAGAGTTGAGACAGAGCTGCAAAACAACATCAATGCCTCCACCTTGTGATCTCTCTTGCCCTGAAGGAACGGAAAGGCTATGTTTATGGATGAGGGTCATGGCATATGTTGATGCTTGGTTGAAGAGCATTAACATTGGAGGCTATGAAAGGAAGGCTGACATTACATAAGCATAAGGGTGGATATCAGTGATGGATGGCAAGATGGGGATGTCAGGAAATGCATGGTATGACAGGGGTGAATACATTGACAAGTCTGCAATGGTGGCGTGCTGGAACATAGGCAGAAAGACTGACTGAGATAACAGGCACACCAGCACAAATGTGCCACTGTACTCACATTGTCTACCTTTTTTATCTTTGAGTCTGGCACCAATGCTGTTGACCTCATAGGAGCAAACATAGGAATGTTAAAAGGTTGGAACTTGGGAACTGGAATAGGCTGCTTAGTTCCTCAGGCCTGTTATGTCATATACTCAGACCATAGGTGATCTGCAACCTAATTCCACAGCCTCACATTTCTTAAAATCTTTAGCAAAAGTCTAACAATCACAGGTTGCAAATTGAAAATGGATCTTGCATCAAGCGCAGATTGCAAAAGAAAGCTCCAAGTTACTTCCACCCTTTGTGCATACGTGTGCTTCCTTATTTTCTTCCTGAAATGTTGGCCTCGGGTTTTGATACTATCCCTTAATTCTGCACTCCCAAACAATCAGAAATAATTTCTCTCAGTCTACCCTATCTGTTCCCCTTAATATATTGGAAACTTACCCCTCTTAACCTTCAATGTTCCAGGGAATACAACCCTAATTTGTGAAACTTGTTCTTTAAATTGAACACAGTGGACTCACGTACAAGCCATCAACCATTTCAGTTCAGAAGCAAATTACTGCAGATGCTGGAATCCGTACTGAAAACAAAAAAAATGCTGGAGATCACAGCAGTTCAGGCAGCATTCATAGAGACAGCAAGCTAACATTTTGTGTCAAGATGACTCTTAGCTTGCTCTCTCCATGCATGCTGCCTGACCTGCTGTGATTTCCAGCATTTTTTTGTTTCCAGCCATTTCAGTTTGGTTGCCGGCCTTCTTCCCTTTTTTTAAACCCAAAAATTCGGCCCCCACTTTTCATTGCTAATGAAGAATTTTCCATGATGAAACAAAGAACTGCGGCTACTGCAGGTCTCAAATAAAAGCAGAAAATTGCTGGAGAGGCTCAGCAGGTCTGACTGCAATTGTGCAGAAAAAGCAGGGTCAATGTTTTGAGTCCAGTGACCCAAACTTCAGAAACGTGTCATGAGTATTCAGGAACTTCATACACTGCTTGGAAGGTTACACAATAGTCCTCAGCAGAGCACATTCATTGATAGTAGACCACTTAACTTGCCTGATCTCAAGGCACTTGAGGGGAAGGTTTTCCAAGTAAGATGCATGGAGGCCACTGGGAAATTAATAAGGGAGTACTAAGTGGATCCTTGCCAGCCAAGCATAGTTTCATTTCCTCTTCTCACTTCCATTTAACGATTAATCAACTGTTAAAGAGCTGCCACATCTGCCCTTCTGCTGCCAGGAACAATTTAGGGCATTTCACAGCAACTTTATTCCAATGTACTCTCTCTTCTTCCTCCAGGTTTCTCTGAAGGTGACATTACTGACACGGTGCAGCGGCAGGAAGTAGTCCTGTCGCATAAGAACCCCCATCGAGAACTCCAGACTCACAAGCACAGTAACCTCCACTTTAGGACAATCAGATAGAAAGGAATCAGCAGGAAGCATCTGGTGAGCAACTGAGCAACAAAGGGGAGGAGCTGCTGGAGCTGGCAGGAGAACAGCTGCAGCAGGATGAGGTGAAGGGGAAGGCTAGTTAACCTATTTCCCAAGCTGTATTGTGAATCAGCTGAATCGCTTCATAGCCAGTCATCAGTTTAAGTCTATAGGAAGGCTTGTGAACTCTGATGCAGTCTTCAAGAACTGACGCAGTTTTACTTGTCAACACTGTCGCAGTTAATCATTTTGGCTCCAAGTTGCAGTCCTGATGAGAGGTCCAGGCCTGAAACATTGACTTTCTTGCTCCCCTGATGCTGCCTGGCTTGTTGTGTTCCTCCAGCTCCATACTGTGCTGTCTCTGACTCCAGCATCTGCAGTTCTTGCTATCTCCTGCGGAATGTTTTCACATTCGGCCTACAATCTGTGGGGGATTTGATAAGGCATGCTAGTTATCAGGCTTCATGCAGTTCATTAATCATCAAAGATCCTGATCATTATACCCAATAAAGGGTGTATAGCATTAAGCAAAGACACATGAATGCCTGATTTTGCAAGAAGACCTTTTATCTTTCCTAGCAAATCCATCAAAGGACTAAAAGCAGGTGGTGAATGTGACGTTGTCATGGTAACCCACTTGAACCAAGTGAGGTTTCATGGGTAGATTCACTACCACCAATCTATCTTACTGGACTTGGTCACATCAACTGATATGATGAGGAGAAAGATGGCCACATGATAGGTAACAAGGTGTAGAGCTGGATGAACACAGCAGGCCAAGCAGCGCCAT
>JAHRHZ010000267.1:11876351-11940763 GCA_024137785.1 Ginglymostoma cirratum
GAGCTGGTGTCTGTGTGTGTGTCTGAGCTGGTGACTGTGTGTAAGTCGGAGCTGGCGTCTGTGTGTGTGTCTGAGCTGGTGTCCGTGTGTGTGTCTGAGCTGGTGTCTGTGTGTGTGAGCTGGTGTCTGTGTGTGTGTCTGAGCTGGTGACTGTATGTCTGAGCTGGCGTCTGTGTGTGTGTCTGAGCTGGTGTCTGTGTGTGTGTCTGAGCTGGTGACTGTATGTCTGAGCTGGTGTCTGTGTGTGTGTCTGAGCTGGCGTCCGTGTGTGTGTCTGAGCTGGTGTCTGTGTGTGTGAGCTGGTGTCTGTTTGTGAGTCTGAGCTGGTGACTGTCAGTCTCAGTGCTGGTGACTGAGTGACTGGTCAAATAATGGGGCCTGTTCATATTTCTGAGTTGTTTTCCTCTTACTTCGTCTTGTGTTGGCTTTGGCTTGACAGCAGGCACGTTTTAAGTCTGAACAGTGATTGCTTTGTGTGTTGCTCAGGTTAGAAATCAAGCGGTCTGTATTTGCAGCATTCTGAAAGTGACAGCAGGATGAGTGTATGCCAGTAACAGAGAAAGGTGACACGCAGTTCCTGCCTTCTGTAATATTGTCAGTGACAGCAGATGCTGTGGATTCCTGTCCTGCCAGCCCTATGATGGAAGTATTCATGTTCTCTGGAGGAGTCAGGAAAGATAAACTTCCCCAACTTCCAATGGATCTGCTCATCTACTGCGTGCTCCCTTGATCTACATGACAGAGGAGTGAACAGGATTGTTTCTTCAGCATTGAAGTTGGGTGATGTTCGAAATCCATGGAGAGCATAGTAGAGCATAGAGTTCTTTAAAACTCTGTGCATTATGTTTATCTGGCCCGTCAACATGATGAAACTATCCCACAGTGCCTCATAGGATCATTAGCCAATAAAGCATGACAACAAGCCGCACAAGCAGATATTAGCTTAAATGCCCCAAGCTTGATGTGAGGACTGTGACCCAGAGCTTGGGCCCAAAGCAACAGCAGGAGCAGTAACCAATGGTTCAGCAGTTACAATTAGCAATGCACAAGATGCCAGAATTCAACAAGTGCTGATACCTTGGAGGGTGCGGGAGTTGGAGGCAAGGGTGAGCAGAGATGAGCAGAGTAGATATCATGAAAGGAAGGCACTGGCATAGTAGTAATATTACCGGACTCGTAGTCGGTTAATGATCTGGAGACATGAAACCCACCATTGGAGACTAGGTACTGAACTAATTTCTAAAAAGTCTGGAAACGAAAACTATTTCAACGATGGCCATGGAACCAGTGTCAGTTTGATGGGTGAAAGTATGGGATCCATGTCTGCTGGACACTTGGACATTGAAGGAACAAATACATGAAGCGGCTATTGCAAAGTCCAGCTATATCTAATTTGCAATCTCTCATCACCCCTTTGCTATACATGCAGAGTGAAGGTGCTGAGAGGTCAGATACTGGTCAAAGGTGATCTATGACATACCATCAGTGCTTGTATGTTGAATATTGAAATCTTCAATGATGTTGAAGTGAGCAGCAATGATATTACAAAAGGCCAATTTTGTCTGGAGGGGAATCACCGTCACGCAATTCCAAGGGTTTGTCATTTATCGTGTGAGTATAACGATGGTCTGTACTGAATGCAGTGACAAGATGAAGGTTTGATGTGGTTCTGGGGTAGGTAGGGTGTTGGAATATAGCAAACACTCCCTTTTTATTGGCATCGGTCACTCAGTTGGCACAGCACCTTCACCAAGTTGCTGCTCGTGCTGAGGCTGAATGTGGATGGATCATGGAGACGTGTCCTTGCTTATAAGGTGGCAGCTTATCTCGCTACATTGAGGAATGTCCTCACCGCTCATCTGCCAGCGAAGGGTACTCTAAGATCTAAGAACATCTTTCACCACTTCCGATGCTGATGTTGGTAATTTCCAGCAAGTGCCCTGGCAGCTGTTGCTGGGAATTTGGTCACTGTCCCTCCTAAGAAGGTGAGGGTGGATGCAGGAGGATGAGGGCTAACAGCAAGCCTGGGAGCAGCAACGTGCTGTCACGGAGAACGAGGAGTACCCAGCTCCAGGAGAGGCCACAGCTGCGGGGCCTCTCAGGATATATGGGATACACAAGAGGCCCAGCCTTGATTCCATTTCCTGGGGATGATTGAGGCGCAGACTCAATGCAGATTCTGTATCCCTTGGAGCACAGACAGAATTGTGCCATTAACTGTGCACACTGAGGAGATCCATATGTCAACACTGTGAAATCCATCAACAGGAAAGACGTCTGTTCTATCAATATTCAGGTGATCGGCAATCACCTTTACCACTTCCTGATGGTGTGTGCCCACTACCCTGGCAGCTGCTGTTAGTCCAACACCCTGAAGTACTCTCATATACCTGATGCCTGACAAGGGTGGGGGGGTCAACGGCTACCCACCATGACCATGGCTCATAGCACCATTGCACAAGCCCCCAATTGATGTGGTGCCTAAGTTTCATGCTGCCCACGCCTGAATCAATGCCGTGGTGGAGCAGGAGACAAGGTAGCTGAAGATGCAGGTCCATAGCTTGGACTTGTGTGGGGGCCTCTTGTATAGACCGTACTGCATCATCATGGCATGCCATACCCTGCACAATTGGAGTAGGCAACGAGATGATGTGCTGAATCCCGGGGGAACATGAGCAGTCTTCCAAGGAAGAGGATGAGGACATCGGAAAGCAGGGTGTTGTCCTTTCACTAAGACAGCTCAGCTGTGCCAGGTGTTATAAGCAAGGCATAACCTCATTAATACCTGCTTCCAATAGACAGGAGCTGAAAGCAGCAGGCAATTGTGGACTGTGAAATATTTGCGCTAATGGTGCTGAAATCTGGTTTGCATTGTCAGGATGAACTTTAGCCTGTATTAGTTTTGTTTGTGTTTGCATAACTGTCCCTAAATAAAAGGTCACATTAGGAATTGTCCGCTCACTTGCCAGTGTGCAATGTGATTTTGTCGCTTTGTGCTATTATGTTGCCAGTGAGGGGCAGTGCTAGTTTCCCAGCTCTTGACTAAGTGCACAGTGGCCTTTCAAGGTGGGAGGGATACCAGTCGTTCAGCGAATATCTGCTGAGTGGTGAGCTGTTTCGGGAATGGCACGTGGCTTTGATGAGGTATTGGACGTGACAGACACCATAGGTTCAGGGTAGCTGGATAATAAGTTGAGTTTGATAACATACAGCGGAAAAAAACTCATGAGGCTTCGCAACAGAAATCCCTCTAAAAAAATTCAACCAAACTCAAACTTAGCCAAAATGATAAAATTCAGTTGGGTAGTGTTTTTGAAGCTTGGAGGACCGAGGGGCACTGTTGGAGCGTCTTGGTCCAATGCTACAATGACAGAGATGAAATAGGCACATAAAAATTTCATGGCCCTTACCTCAATTTACGTGGGCACAGGCAGGTCTTGAGTCACAAATCTCCTGCACAAAAACCATCCCGATGCATTAAGCCCTACCCTCCATTTTGCCAAAACAATGTCCAAAAGAGATTTATAAGCATGATACCAGATGTGAAAGATTATAACTACTCACAAAAACTGAACAAGCTGATGTTCTTCTCTCGAGTGAACAAAAGGCTGAGGATTATTGGAGGACTTCATCTGGTAGGTTAAGCACTAAGATGTTTCCACCAGCAGGGAAGTCCAAAACCTGGGGACATAAGTAGAGGATAGATTCCAGGAGAAATGAATCTTTTCAAGTTGGTTAGAACATGGAAAGTGCTACCATTTATCCAATTGAGGCCAATAATATAACCCATTTAATGAGAAGCTTTATAAAGATACAAGGCAGAAAAAAAGTAGAAAGATATGGTGACAGAATGAGGTGAAACAGAGTGGGAGGAGGTTCTTCGAAAATTAAGTTACGGACTGGATGTGTTCATGACTTCAAATGTAGACGATTAGATCAAATCCATATCTCTATCTGTATTGCAAATTCTGTGCCATTCAGCATAAATATTCATCAAACAAAATGTGTCAATCAATCACTTTAACAGAAAACTCAGGCATTATTTTGCATGGACCTGGATTACGTTGAAAGTAGATTTGGCACATTTCCATTTCTAAACAAGCGGTTTCATGATTATGGAGCTTTTGAGATATGTGTTATTCATAAAACATTATCTAAATTATAGGTATCTTACTTCCCTTAGCTTTCTAAGATTTCTTCATCAGAGTTTCCATTTTCCGGTTGCTAACTCCCAAGGCCTCGAGTCATCATTGTTTCCATTGTTCATCTGACTGCTGAGAATCTGGATGGGAGGGACCACCATCTCACTTATTTGACTGACTCCCTTAGCGAGAATGTTATATTTGGCTCTTTAGTTCTGTTAAAGTACAATAAACAATTTTAGATAAGAAACTGGGATATGAGCATCTCCAGAAAGATGGTCATTTATTGTCCAAATCTTGTTGGTCTTCATGGTGAGTCACCTTTGTTACTTGCAACAGTCTGTGAGGTAAAAGTTCTCCTACAAAGCTGTTCCCTTTGATCCAACAACAATGAACCGGTACTCGTATATTTCCAAGTCAGGCTAGTGTCCAAAGTACAGAAGAACTCAGAAATGATCAGCTTCCTGTACATCTGCTCGTTCTTCTTGGAGGCAGAGGTCAGAGGTTTGGGAAGTGCTACCAAAGAAGCCTTGCCAAGTTATTGCAGAGAATCCAGTGGATAGTATTAAACATTAGTGGTTGAAATAAAATCAGTAAACACTTGAAATACTCAGCAGGCCTGGCAGCACCCGTGAAGAGAAGAGCAGACTAAATGGATTTTATAGTGACCCACTCTGCCAGTCATAGGTTCAGCAGATAGGCGTAACTATCTTGGGTGGTTACCCGTTCAGGTCTTGCCCACCCTCGACCTGGTACCTATTACACAGTCAGCAGGTGATGGCTAAAATTGGCAAGCCGCCTGGCAATTTAAATAAATAAATAAATAACTGGAAATCAAGCTTGCCAACATTGTCAATAGCCCCCAAAAAATCTGCTGCTCAATTCATGATATGGTTGGGCAAGGGAAGGTGTGGGTTGGAAGTATGTTACTTTTTAACCCAACTGGTAAAAAGGCGATAAGGAAATGGGTACATAACCTTCTCACCTGCAGTATTGTGTGTAGTTTTAGTCTCCTCACCCGAGGTGAGATTTTTTGGCTGTGGAAGAAGTGAAGGGCCAACTCAATATCCTGTTCCTGCTTTCTCCCTATACCCTTTGATCTCTCGAGCCCTAAAAACTGTATCTAACTCCTTCTTGAAAACATTCAGTGTTTTGGCCTCAACTGCTTTCTATAGCAGAGAATTCCACAGGCTCACCACTCTCTGAGTGAAGAAATTTCTCCTCACCTTGGACATAAGTGGCCGACCCTGCATCCTTAGACTGTGATCCATGTTCTGGGCTCCCCAGTCATCAGGAAAATCATTTCTGTGTTTAACTTGTCTTGCCCTGTTAGAATTTTATAGATTTCTGTGAGATTCCCCCTCATTCTCCTAAACTGCAGTGAATACAATTCTAACTGATCCAGTCTCTCTACATCTGTCAGTCTTGCCATCCCAGAAATTTGTTGTACTCACTCCATAGCCAGAACATTCTTCCTCAGGTAAGGAAGCCAAAACTGCACACAATGATCCAGGTAGCAATTTGGACACATTCTTGGTGAACTCTGAGTGAAGCACCTATCACCATCCCACCTACCTTCCCCAGCCCCACCCCTGCTTTCTCTATTTATTTCGGAGCTCCCTTCCCCCTCTCCCATTTCTGAAGAAGGGTCCCAACCCGAAACGTCAACTCTCCTGCTCCTCCGATGCTGCCTGGCCTGCAGTGGTCCTCCAGCTCCAGACTGTGTTATGCCTGTTCAGTAAGTAATTTGTAAACAACCCTGTTGTTTGTCCAACCACAGTTACACACTTTGCTGGTTTCCCATTGATTGGTCGTAGTGGTGATTATGGGCAATCCAAGGCTTTTAATCACTTGCAAACATACAAGTAAGTGATGGGAGCAAATCTTTCAGCTTCTCCAGTTACACAATAATGACTGATCTAAAGGTAACCTCAAATCTGCATTCCTGCCTAATCCAGATAATCGTTCACCTCCTTGGTTAACCAGGATCTATCTCGCTGTGTCTTAAAAATATTCAAGGACTCTCTTTCTACCGCTTTTTCAAGAAAAGAGATCCAAAGAGTCACAACCCTCTGAAAGAAAACATTTCTGTTGTAAGAGGGTGACCCTGATATTTAAACAGCACCCCCAGTTCTAGATTCTCCCACACAAGGAAACATCATCTCCACATCTGCCTGGTCAAGGCCTTTCAGGATTTTATGTAATAATCAAGTTGCCTCTTACTCTTCTAAACTCCAGCAGAAACAAGTCTTGCCTGTCCAACCTGTCCTCATTGGACAACCCAGCTATTCCACATATTCATGTTGTAAATCTTCTCTGACCTCCCTCTGAAGCATTTACATCCTTCCTTTGGTAAAGTAGGGGAGCAGTTGCGGCAGCGTGGCATGTGGTCATGGACAAATAGAAGAAAGATCCAGGCTGGACAGAGGTTTTATGGGCAAGTGAAATGGGAAGCATCTGGCATGCTGTATTTTGCCAGATAAAAGGGTGGCCAATTAAGATACAAAAATGAGGATCCTAAAGCACGGTGAAGAAATATGTGTCCATCACAGAATGTTAGCTGGCAGACTGCTTAAAGGCTTTGAGTTTACCTTCAGCATTTCAGTGATCTCTGACAGTGTCCTTTCCAATGCAAGAGAGACAAGCGAAGCTGGAAGTTCAGCCGTGTCCCACTGAGTGGTCAACACATCATGGGTCACAAACATGCTCATTCAATAAAGAGTGAAAGAAAACAATAATGTTTCTTCCATAAGAAAGAATATATGTGTGACACTCCTGTAAACATCAATGCTTCCCAACTACAAGACAACGGTTTGTCGAAGCTAGACCCCATAAATAATGATGTCCCACAGATAAATGAAGTGGAAATAGTGAAATTTTATTCCAATGGGATGTGAAATCTCAACTTCTTAGCGGGGGACGTGGTGGGGGGAGGTTAGATGAGAGATAAAGTCAGCATGTTGTAACTTGTGCCAGCCTGTATTGGGTTTTTGTTGTGACACATTTACATGTCATGAATAGTCATTAACGTAAAATCTTTTGTAATGACATTCTATGCACAAAATGAAGTCAGCAACATACAAGATACTGTCTTCTCCCATTCCTCCCTTTCCCCTATGTCATTGAGTTAAAAAAGACAACCTCCAGACCTTACAAACAACTGGACATTTGCATAGGAAATTTAATTGTGAAATAACAAGGTGTAGAGCTGGATGAACGCAACAGGCCAAGCAGCATCAAAGGAGCAAGAAAGCTGACGTTTCGGGCCTAGACTCTTCTTCAGAGAAACATCTTGTGCTTTCAAAGTTTTATGTTAATGGGTATAAAATTGAGCAGCAAAGTTATAGCAGTGATGCAGAACCTCTCTATTGGTTAGAAGGCTCTTTTATAGACCATGCCTGCTGCATCAGCCAACAATTGGTTTTATCACTGAAATACTTCTCCTTCTGTGTGATTGCAAGCGGCTCCAATGAACATTAACGGTACTGTAAATTTTAATTGCGATTGTCAGTGAAATAGGAAGATAGGAAGAAGCAGGAGGGCAGAAATAATGCACACTTCCAGTTAAACCATTGGGAATAGCACACTACTGATAAAATCCACCACCCCCTCCCCCTTATGTTTGAAAATGCAGAATTATTGGCAAGTTTAAAGGACACGAACTACCTTGCTTTTTTTATGATCTTTGCTAGACAGAGGTTTGAGCAAGGACTACGAAACTATGGGCCCGATCCCTATAGAGCTGTGTTCCAATCTAACAGGCTTCTATAGTCCAAGCTTTACAAAATTAGCACTATAATGTTCAGTTATCTACGTGCATGCTGCATTACAATATTGCCTTTCCAATAAAACAGTTGTGAATGTACGATCTCAAAAGTGGTGAAGAATATTTAAAAATTTAGGGGAGGAAGCCTTAGTGGTGTCAAGCAGATCTTTATGCTGCAGAGATGATTATGGAAACAGTAAGCCTAGCTTTAAATAAAATGCTTACAGTCATAGAGTCATAGAGCTGTAGCGCACGGAAACAGGCCCTTCGGTCCAACTCATCTATGCCAACCAGATAGCCTAAATTAATCTAGTCCCATTTGCCAGCATTTGGCTCATATTCCTCTAAGCCTTTCCTATTCATATACCCATCCAGATGTCTTTTAAATGTCGTAACTGTACCGGCCTCCACCACTTCTTCTGGCAGCTCATTCAGTACATGCACCACCCTCTGCGTGAAAAAGTTGCCCCTTAGTTCCCTTTTAAATCTTTCCCCCCTTACCTTAAACCTATGCCCTCTAGGTTTGGAATAAAAACCAAAAGAACTGCAGATGCTGTAAATCAGGAACAAAAACAGAAGTTGCTGGAAAAGCTCAGCAGGTCTGGCAGCATCTGTGAAGAAAAAAATCAGAGTTAATGTTTCAGGTCCGTGGCCCTTCGTCAGAACTGTTCTGAGAAAGGGTCACCAGATCCAAAATGTTAAGTCTGATTTTTCCTTCACAGACGCTGCCAGACCTGCTGACCCTCTCTGTTTGGACTCTGCTACCTTGGGAAAAAGACTTTGGCAATTCATCCTATCTATACCCCTGGTGAGTTTATGAAATTCTTGAAAACAACATGAGTTTCTGCCAAACACTGATATTCACTTCAGTGGAATGGACAGGATGTAACATTTTTAAAAATTCTTTCATTGGATGTGAGTAGCACTGGCAATATCAGCATTTATTACCCATCCCTAATTGCTTTTGAACTCAGATGGTTCATTGCTATGGGTCTGAAATCACATGTAGGCCAGACTGAGTAAAGACAGCTAGTTTTAGGATCTGTAGTAAGCCACTTCAATTGAGATGAGAAGAAATGACTTATCTTAGAGGGTAGTTAATCTGTGTGATTTTCTCCCATGGAAGGCTGTAGCGGTGAAATCATGAACATATTTAAGAAAGAAATAGATTTTTAGAAGCTAAAGGTGTATGGGGAAAGGGAAGAGGTATGGTGTTGAGACAGAGGATCAACCATGATCATGTTGAATGGTGGATTGATGAGTTGAATGTCCTAATCTTGTGCCTATTTTCTAGATGGAATCTTACAGGGTTCTGAGTGACAAGGGCGATGGCAGGATTTGTGGCGGAATCAAATGGGAAGCCCCCCAAAAAAAAGCAAGGAACTCTGGATGCTGGAAATCAGAAACAAAGTCAGAAATTGTTTGAAAAACTCAGCAGTTCTGGCAACATCTGTGGAGAGAAAGCACAATTAAAATTTTGGGTCCAGTGAACTTTCTTCAGAAGTCTAGAAAGGCTGATCTCAACATCAGGAGCACCTTGCTCAAAGTTTTATGCCTTCAATAGTCAACAACACTGAGTTTCTCGCTGGGCTGCAGCAAGTTGCCAATTAATTAAAAGGATTTATAGCTTGTTAAACTCACCTTGTTAATATTCTGCTTTCTTTCTGGTCAACATGCCAAATAAGCTAGACATCGAGACATCGCAACATGGCTATCAGAGGGCTACCTGGAAAATTCAGATTATCACTTGCTGTAAAGGACCTCCATGTTGTAACTGAGCACCAACATAAAGGGGCATGCTTGTAGGCTCTCGCCACATTCATAGCTGTTCCTTTTGGTGCAGGTGGGGAGTGCAGAGGGAATGCATGTTAGTAGTAGAGGAGATAAAAGGTACTGCAGGTGCTGGAGAATCCGAGATAACAAGGTGTGGAGCTGGATGAACACAGCAGGCCAAGCAGCATCATAGGAGCAGGAAAGCTTGACGTTTCGGGCCTAGACCCTTCATCAGAAATGGGGGAGGGGAAGGGGGTTCTGAAATAAATAGGGAGAGAGGGGGAGGCGGATAGAAGATGGATAGAGGAGAGGATAGGTGGAGAAGAGGCAGACAAGTCGAAGAGGCGGGGATGGAGCCAGTAAAGGTGAGTGTAGGTGAGGGGGTAGGGAGGAGATAGGTCAGTCCAGGGAGGACGGACAGGTCAAGGGGGCGGGATGATGCTAGTAGATAGGAGATGTGGGTGGGGCTTGAGGTGGTAGGAGGGGATAGGTGAGAGGAAGGGCAGGTTAGGGAGGCGGATATGAGCTGGGCTGGTTTCGGGATGCGGTTGGGGGAGGGGAGATTTTGAAGCTTGTGAAATCCACATTGATGCCTTTGGGCTGCAGGGTTCCCAGGCTGAATATGATTTGCTGTTCCTGCAGCCTTCGGGTGGCATCACTGTGGCATTGCAGGAGGCCCAGGATAGACATGTTGTCTGAGGAATGGGAGGGGCAGTTGAAATGGTTCGCGACTGGGAGGTGCAGTTGTTTGTTGCGAACTGAGCGCAGGTGTTCTGCAAAGCGGTTCCCAAGCCTCCGCTTGGTTTCCCCGATGTAGAGGAAGCCACAACGGGTACAGCGGATGCAGTATACCACATTGGCAGATGTGCAGATGAACATCTGCCTGATGTGGAAAGTCTTCTTGGGGCCTGGGATTGGGGTGAGGGAAGAGGTGTGGGGGCAGGTGTAGCACTTCCTGCAGTTGCAGGGAAAAGTGCCGGGTGTGGTGGGGCTGGAGGGGAGTGTGGAGCGGACAAGGGAGTCACGGAGGGAGTGGTCCCTCTGGAAAGCAGATAAGGGTGGGGAGGGAAAAATGTCTTTGATGGTGGGGTCTGATTGCAGATGGTGGAAGTGTCGGAGGATGATGCGTTGGATCCGGAGGTTGGTGGGGTGGTACGTGAGGACGAGGGGGATTCTTTTTTGGTTATTATTGTGGGGACGGGGTGTGAGGGATGAGTTACGGGAAATGCGGGTGATGCGGTCGAGGGCGTTCTCAACCACTGTGGGGGGGATGTTGCTGGTCTTGGTGTGGATAACAGGGAGTGAAAGAAGATTGTGCATGTGATAGTGCGAGTGGTAGAGCATGGGCCTTAGTGCGAGATGGGTACAGTAGCTGAGATAACATGTGACATAGCAGAGAGAAAGTGGTTCGTCAATGGAGGGCTGGTGACAGATTCTAATCAGCAGCAAGTTTCCTTGACCATATTTGCTTTGATTCCATAAAACCTTAAGGATCTGAACTCAAAGTTGTTAACTCCTGGAGCCCTCCCAACAGTGTGCCACTGCTGGTAGACCTGAGCCACTGTGACAGGAGCTATCTAGGGATTTAGTGGAGTTCTTTCTTTCAATTCTGGTACCAATTTCTGTTGACAGGTATTTATAGTTTGTACTATAATCAGTCCTAAGGATTTTTAAATTTATATTGCTGCTTCTATGTCTGCTTATTGAGGTCAGAAATAATACGTAATGTTAATAGGAATATGTTTTTTATTCTTGTCGGCTTTTTGCTTCTGACTACCATTTTATTTTTCCTGTTGTTTGAATTTTATTTCCTGCATTTTACTGTAAATAGCATTGGGATATTGCTGTGTCATTGCTGTTGGTAGCTGCCTTTTTAAGTTAGCGACCACCCTCTGCTTTCTACTGAGGGAAGCACAGTGTTGAGACAAGCAGGATGTTACACCCTAACTAAAGAGAAAGCAGAGCCCTTGTGTGCCCTTGTGGAGGCTTACTGCTGCTGAGGTGAATACAGTATCGTGTACCTTGAGAGAAGCTCTCAGAAGAGTGGGTTAAGCAAAAAGGCTGCCATACTTGTTCAGTGCTTCTTGTTCCCTTCAAGATTCCCCGTGAAAACTTTCTTTAAATTTGGACTGCTTGATTGACTGTTCTTCTGTTCCAGCAATGGCCAAACAAGGGTCTGGCAGGAAAAACCCACAGATTGAACTTTTCATTAAGGTAAAACAAAACTGACGTTCTTTTTTGTAACAGAAAATTGCAGAAAAGCTATCTCTGTAGTTGATTTTGGTTTTGCTTGATGCTGTGAGTTTATTTCTTAATTGAATAGTTTCTTTATTCAAATAAGTAACTATTTAACACACTGTTTTACGAACTCTGAATTGTGGTGTAAGTTAGACTGACTCTCTACGTCAATGAGCATTAAAATAAATTGAAATATTGCTTGAATAATACGTAACAAATGATAACATTGTATTATTTAGTTGAGGTATGTTCAGTACTAAGCTCGAGATTTACTCCACGTTCTTTAGAGATAGAGAAGCTAACAGCCAATAGAGTAAAATTGTTGATGGAGTTATGAAACAAATTGAAATTTTGACAGTATTAAAAAGCTTGTAACCTGTTTGTCAACCTGCACTATTTCTTGCTCGTACACTAGTGTTAAAAGGAGTGCAGAGCCTGCCAAGCAAATCTTGTTGAAACTGAACCTGATCTTGAGTTAGGGAAAGGGAATGGACTGACTTCTTGAACCCAAAAGGGAGACAAGCCAATAGCAAAAGAGCAGAAATTCCCCTTGTGTTTCATTGCCTCCACCATTATTAAATGAGCTGATGTAACACTTCCCATAAGATAATATGTAACCCTTTCCTGTCTTTTTGTTTTTTGTCCTTAGTGGGCATTGACTGGCTCCTGTTCTTTTCGAACAACATTCTTTGCTGGTTTCCCAAATAAGAGTGCACGAGTCTTCTTGTTTGAGAAGCAACTTGAATTAATCAGATTTTTTTGAGACAAGTATTGATTTTCTATGCATAGAAATAACATACCTTAAAACAAATCACAGCTGAGACTGTGACTGCAAGGAAATAAATCACTCATGCAATTGTACAATGTTCAACAAAGACTGGAAGTCATAGCACCTATGTATCAATACCACAGAAGTCATTCTGCAGATAGCTTCAGATAATGACCAAACACTATTGAATCTAAACGCTAAGAAAAATTATTCTGACAATATAGGTAAAGTTCCTCTTGCTAGGGCATGTGTTAAAGAATAACAGTGCTAACCACTTATTTGTTTACTGAAGGAATGTTGTACTTTTAGCAATGTTGTGTTTTGGATGAAACAGTAAACCAAGATCCTATGTGCCTGTTCGAATGGATGCAAAAGATCCCAAAACGACTTAAGAGCAAGGCAGTTCTCCTTAGTGCCCTGGGAAATATTACTCCTCAGGCAATATCACAAATTATCTGAGCATTCTCACATTGCCACTTGTGGGCTTCTGCACTGTGCACATTAGTTCCTACATTTCCTATATTAAAACTGGCATTACACTTCAGAATGAAAAGTACTTAGGGACAGTCTGTGATCGTGAAAATCGCTATATTTATGCATATCTTTCCTTTTAGAGAATCATAGAGTGCAAGTTGAGTTACCTTGGTTTCCAAAGCACTTAGAAGGTTTCTTGGGTGCTGTGAGCCCACCACATCATAAAGTAAATAGTGACAGACCTTTCAAGTACGTACATCTCAAACATCTGGGAGCATACTGCATGTGTGTATCTAAACCTGTGCCATAGACTCTCCTAAACAGGAGTCAGAGCATGGAGAGTCTCTTTCTGGCACTGAATCTAACCAACAGCTGCAAAATAAATGCACCCTCAACTGACAGGGTGAGCAGTTTAATTCTAAATGTTGCTGGTTCTGTCCAGAGAGTACATATTTGAGAAGTCATCAGTGAACTTTATCAGCCATTTCCTGATGGTGCAATTTTTCAGTTATCCCGAGGATAGACGTCTTATCTAAAAAAACAGGGTGTCAGAAAATGTAGCTCCAAGCTCTTTGAAAATGAAATGTTATTTCAGATATATATAATCACAAGGCACGTGGCCAGAACATGTTACGAACTCAAATTAGAGTGCTCAAATTTAAATATACAGAAACGTACTTCCTTCCTCCATAAAAACACATTAAAATAAATTGTTACAGCCTCTGTTCCAACAGACAGGGATTTGATATGAACGCATTTTTGAGATAAAATCGTTACCCTTCTGCAATTGTGCTAATTAGTAAGTTCTTTCATTTTAGAAATTTACAAATTTGGATTAGACAACATTGAATTTCTTAAACAGTATTAGGATTGCAAAGAGTAAGATATTAATATTTAATGCACTCTGCAATGTGAGTTTCAAACATTGTTATTAGTAATGATCATGATCATTATATTTCAGACTATGGCTTAACCTTTTCCAGATCTTCCCTATCCCAAGTGAGCTAGCCCTTTTATGGACTTATGTAAGAAGCAGGAGTGAAAAATAAAAACAAAGTAATTGTGAATTTTACGTTAATTTGGGTAAATATTACCAAACACAGATGCTAAATTCCTTCTTGTAATTCACTGGCTGTGAATTTGTTTGGAACATCTTGGCCTTGTGAAAAGTGTCATGTGGATGCAAAAGGTTTTTATTTCCATCTTTATAGACTGAAGTAGCTAAACAGGGAGTTCTAAACCGGCACTTTTAGCCAACTCTTACTACTGAAGTTATGAAATCTTTGTCAGTTTTCACTTGAATGTGTGGTATAATAAACATGATATTCAGCTTCTGACATTAGCTCTGTTAAAACAGAACACTGTAGATTATTTACTTGCGAACCTAAGATTGCTATTCCATTTTCCTTTTCTCCAGGCTGGTTTCGATGGAGAGAACATAGGAAACTGTCCCTTTTGCCAACGTCTCTTCATGGTTCTGTGGCTGAAAGGAGTTGTCTTTAATGTAACGACAGTGGATATGAAAAAGTAAGCCCCACAGAGCTGGGGAGGGACTTTGTTACTTCACGTAATTGCAGTGAGAATTAAGGGATGGTTATCACATTTTAAATCAATCTATCATGAAGGCTTATCTGTAAACTCTGTTATAAATATACTGCTTTCTGTGTTTTGTAAGCAAAGGATGGCAGGTGAAAAAAGTGTTTTGCTCTTGTAGCTCAGGGGGTGATGCATTTTCCTCTGAATCAGAAGGTTATGAGTCAAGGTCGTACTGCAAAAATTGAACTAAGAGTCAAAGCAGCACCAGGTGAGTCCTACACTATTTGGTGTGCTGTGTTTCAGATAAATCATTAATCCAAAATCCTGAGGTCCACTCAGAAGTCTAATAACAGCAGGGAAGAAGCTGTTCTTGAATCTATTCATACGTGTATATAGCTTTTATATCTTCTACTCAATGGAAGAGGGCGAAAGAGAGTATAACCAGAGTAGGAGGGGTCTTTGATCATGTTAGAGATAGTAGGAACTGCAGATGCTGGAGAATCTGAGATAACAAGGTGTAGAGCTGGATGAACACAGCAGGCCAAACAGCATCAGAAGAGCAGGAAGGCTGATGTTTCGGGCCTAGACCCTTCTTCAGAAATGAAGAAGGGTCTAGGCCCGAAACGTCAGCCTTCCTGCTCCTCAGATGCTGCTTGGCGTGCTGTGTTCATCCAGCTCTACACCTTGTATCTTTGATTATGTTGTTTGTTTTTGCAAGGCAGTGGGAAATATATTTGGAGTCAATGGATGGAAGGCTGGTTTGCGTGACAAGCTGGGCTGTGTTCATGACTCTCCGTAGTTTCTTGTGGTCTTGGGAACAGCAGTTGCCAAACCGTATTGTGATGCACTAAAATAGGATGCGTTCTATAGTGCATCTGTAAAAATTGGGAACAGCCCATGTGGACATGCTGAATTTCCTTAGCCTCCTGAAGAAGTAGAGACATTGTTGTGTTATGTTGATCATTGCGTCGACATTGGTGACCAGAACAGAGTGTTGGCACTGGACCAGGACAGATTGTTGGTGACTACAGCCAATGAAATACTTCTGATGAGTAACGTGATTAGAACCATTTTGAGGTTGTAAAAAGTGCTTTCTAAACGCAAGACTTTTTTCTTCCCAAATCCTTTCTGATTGTGAGCTAATAAAACTGGGTTGGTATTCAAATAGTAGTGAGAGATTCTGTGATGGGAAATTGACGTACACAAGTTATATGAAACTGTCTAAATTGGCAGGTTCTTTATCACCATTTTTGTTTTCAATAGATTTGGAAAATATTACTAAGACCTTACATTTACAAACCACGTAAAATCAACAATAAGTCCAGGAGGCGAGTGTCCAGAAACAGTTTGAGTAATTGTTCTGTGAAGTTCAGTGGAAAGAAGATAGGATATGGTGAAAAATTGTTTGCCGATTTGCCACAAACCCACTTTGTGTTGTTAAAGTATGCAAATTCACTACCTTCAACCTCACTGTGTGCTGAGCAAGAATTAAAATGAAAGCTGTCTATTTCCCATTCTGTTCCTGGCCCACATCCGGTTTAATCCTGTGGTCAGGAGAATTAGGCGACCAGCTCTTAAATCTAATCGGCAAGCAGTTCTATTCACATAAGTAAGGCATCAGACCTGTTCAAATTATACACTGAATGGAGCATCAGCTGAGGATACTCAGGAGAAATAGCCAGAGCAGATGTTGAGGCTCTGAAAGAAATTAAAAATGTATGCTACTTTTAAATGTGTTTTAAAGCACAATGTATTCTGAAAAGGTTTGTATAAAATCTCTGAGGAGACAGGCTGTGTGGTGATTTTAGAGACAGGTAAAGTGACAGGTAATGTAGTGAGGGTGAGACAGAATGTCAAGGATGTGTCTGGAAATGACTTGGCAGTTGAACATCATTGAAACACATTTCTAACTGGTGTTGAGAAAGTTGGTTTTAAGGAACGTTTACACGAATGAGCCCAGGGATGAAGAGCTTGCCCTATGAGGAGTGGTTGAGGGCTCTAGGTCTATACTCAACCGAGTTTGAAAGGATGAGGGGGATCCCATCGAAATTTACAGAATACTGAGAGGCCTGGATAAGGTGGACTGGGAGAAGATGTTTCCATTAGTAGGAGAGACTGGGAGTCGAGGGCACAGCTTCAGAGTGAAGAGATGACCCTTTAGAACTGACATGGGGGGAGGGTTTTCTTCAGCCAGAGGGCGGTGAATCTGTGAAAGTCATTGCTGCAGAAGGCTGGTGGCAGCCAATTTGTTGAGTGCCTTTAAGATAGAGATAAATAGATCCTTGACTGGTAAAGAGATCAAGTGTGCCAGGGAGAAGGCAAGAGAATGGGGTTGAGAAACATATCAGCCATGATCAAATAGTGGAACAGTTTTGGTTGGCTGAAAGGCTGAACACTGCTCCTATATATTTTGGTCTTATGGATTGAAAGTGTGTTCACAGCTGCACACCGAATGAGCAGTTTGAAACAGAACTGAGCACAAGGAAGACAGTTTCTTGTTTAGGTTCTGTTGTCCTAATTTTCCCTGTCCTGGGCAGGAGCGCCTCACAGATTTATATTTTGCAAGGATTATATGACTCAGGCTTTTAAAATGCGACATCCCAGGTGATGAAGTGTCACCACGTGCAGCTAAACCTTTTTATCGAGTGCCCTGTCAGCCATGCCTCATGGAGACTGCCCTGACACAATTTGCATGATGGGGAGAGTTGGAATCACTCACCACTGCCTAAACCTTCTGAGGTATATGCCCCTCCCCGGTGCCATATTTCGAGTCCAAATGTAGACCATGTTAGATGCGGCAAGAAAGGAACAGACATTCACAGAGTTGTTCACAACTGTTATGGCCCAGAGAAAAGGAAATTTCACTTCCTTCTTCACACATAGGGACCGGGAAGTGCTGGTAGATGTGCTAGTAATGAGGAGGATCCATCCTTTATTCTGCGGATCACCTTTGGAGGCTATCTATCAGACAATGCCAGCCTGGACAAGGATTACAACCTGGATCATTACCGTGTCCCACGGGAACTGGGATGCCCAGCAGGGCAGGAATAAGGTCAACAAATCTTCTGCACTCCACAAGGATAAAAGCCATCTTCTTTCTCTGCTATCTCACACTCACAGACCACCACTCATTCTAACTCTGTCACTACATATGCTTCTCACCAAGATTAATGGACAGGAAAATGTTATGAAACTTGAAAGGGTTCAGAAAAGATTTACAAGGATGTTGCTGGGGTTGCAGGGTTTGAGCTTTAGGGAAGCTGAATAGCCCCAGGGCTATTTTCCCTGGAGCACCAGAGGCTGAGGGGTGACCTTACAGATGTTTATAAAATCATGAGGGGCAATGAAAGGGTGAAAAGTCAAGGTCTTTTCCTCAGCGTAGCAGAGTCCAAACCTAGAGGGCACAATTTTAAGTTGAAGGGGGAAAGATTTAACAGGGACCTAAAGGGTAACCTTTGCACGCAGATGGTGCTGCGTGTATGGAATGGGCTGCCAGAAGAAGTGGTGGAGGCTGGCATAATTACAAAATTTAAAAGGCATCTGGATGGGTACATGAATAGGAACGGTTTATGGGCCAGATGCTGGCAAATGGGACTAGATTAATTTAGAATATCTGGTTGGTATGGACGAGTTGGACCGAAAGGTCTATTTCCGTGCTGTACAGCTCTGAGACTCTATGACTATTACTCTCAATATTGCATGCATTGCCTACTCAGTGGTTCTTACTCACCTCAAACTCCCATTCTGCCTAGCCCTTCCTGCCCTCCACACTTCCAACACTAATGATGGGGGAGACCTCATCATCACTCCTAATTATGCATCACTACTAACTGCTCTTCCAGCCACATTTCCACCACATTCAATCGCTCCCTCCGTCTCATCATAGGAAAAGTGGGTCCATAGCCATGCCAAGAGGTCAAAGACTGGTGAGGGGGCAGGTTGTGCTGAAGCAGGGGCAATTGGCAGTCATTGGGATCCTCATCCTGTACAAAGTAAAACTTCTCAAATTATCCAGTGAACAACACAACTGTTGTGAGCCTGGTGAGAATGAATAGTCAGTCAGCTTCATCATGCGTGCTGTTGTCCCATTAACACTGCTGCCAACTCATTCTTAATCTCAACAAGGAGATTACCCCTCTTTGACAACTAATTTCTGTTTGTTTCTTGTGCATCAAAATTCTACTAAAGGTGAGCCAAGAGCTGGACACCCTACAACTCCACCTCTAAGGAGGGTGTCACTCAACCCTCAGGGGTGCATTGGCAGGACTTCCACTTACACCCTCCATGAGGCTAGAGGTTTTCATCTCGGTGGCTTCTCAATCCAGATTAGACTCAGAAGCACACTACTGCCACGTCTCCACAGCTGGTTAAGGAAGAAATGCACCAAGTTTCAGGGATTCAGAGGATGGTCAGAGACCAGAAACCCGCTCAGCTCCAGGAAGGCAGCGAAACCATTGATTCAGCCATTAATGACTTTGTCAAAATGCACAGGTGGGCATAGAGAAACCAGGGTGATTTTTTAGAATGCTGGATCGAAGGGTAGAAAATCTATCAGTGTTACCAGCGTTCTGCTGGTTCCCCAATGCCTATATCTGACTGTCTCCATGGCAGTTGGTGACCACTACAGAGATTCAGGTCCAGCACACAGTGTCTACCAGATTTGCACACAGACTTACACTACATTGCTCTATCAATGGAAATACAGAAGCAGGACAAGGGAACTTGACCTCAGTCTACATGCTCCTTCCTCTCAGGGAAACAGGGTGGTGCCAGCAGACTCTCATAGGAAGGATGGGACGCAGACACGGTCCTCAGAAGATTCCAAGTAGGCACAAAGTGAATGAACATTAAAAGAATTCAAGCCAAGAGCCATAAAACTCCATCCTGACAAATGCATGCGATACATGTGTGTCCCAGCAGATAAAGCAACACGGCAGATATGGTTCCTGAACTCCAGAGTCAAGTGTTGAAGAACGGAAGTTGGTCTGAGACCAGGCATTAGGATGTGATGAAGCTGGTGATTCGTTGCTGCCAACTTCTATGGGCAAAGGGTTGTGGAGGATGGTGCCCATGGAGTCTATAAGGACAGTGTTGTGAAGGAACACTTGGAAGAAAGCTGGAGGATTTATCTGTGCCATCTAGTTTCTTTGGAAAGGAGAGGGGAATTGGATGTGGAGTATAAATAGGTCAAGTTTGAGCCTTAGTGAGCTGCAAATATAACGAAATAAGGTTCTCGCTGCTCAGTGGTGGGATCCTGAAGTCACCATTTCAGGATTCAGCGGATAATCACAAAACAATTTTCTTGATATCAAGTTAATGATATTTCTCATTAAGTCTGTATTTTCCCAACTTTCTTACTGTTGCTGATATCGCAGCAGGGAGAAAAGTGCTCCACTCTGTTTCTATCTAGGATCACAAGTCACTGCCAAGAATCAGCAATGAGGAGACTTTCATTCTGTACTTGAGATGCGATATCTTGTATATGGACAGAGACAGGTTTTGTTGCACGCTGGTGTTTGTGTTTGTCTGGGGTCGGGGAAGGTGGCAGGAGGAAGATTTACAGAGGTGACTCCCAGGTTACCAACATGCCATAACATTTTAATCCTTTCCGCAGCATGCGTGTTTTGTCCTTAATAGATTCCGTTCCTGGAAATCAACTTGATCAACAGGTTTGATTTTCGGTTGGACAGGGTCTCTGGAGCAGGTGGCAGAAGCCATGAGGGCTTGCTAATGACACTGGAGGGATCCAATGAGATAGTCTGCTCCATGATCCTGAAAGGGGTGTCTAGTCATAGGAAATATGCTTTTTGCTGCCTGACACTGGGGAGGCTGATCCCCAGCTACTGAGGTCTCTGTATAGCTGGGGATCTGATGTGGAATTGGGACCGTTGGGAAGGGGAAGCACTCCTTTTCCTCCTGGTTAAGTGCTGCAACAGTGTGTGTCCCTTCACTCAAGCTTCTGCTCACCACCCTTCAGCAGCTGCATTTCACAAGGCAATGGTTGCTGTTGAATTTACAAGTTAGGTTTAATCTCAGGCTGCAAATCTCATTAACCAACCTCGCGAGGAGCAGATTGGTTACCCATGCAGCTCAATCCAACTCATTAAATCTCAGAAAAGGGTAGGTTTGGTTCAAGTTCAGATTTGTAACATTTTGACAGCTGATCAAACCCCAAATTGCCTTCATTGGGTGTTAAAATTGACCCCACCTTCAACTTACTTCTACTTCAGGTTGGTGCTATGTATTTCCATTCTTTTCTGACAAAGGTTCTCATTCTCACAGGAGACCAGAAGAACTGAAGGATTTGGCTCCTGGTACTAATCCTCCATTCCTCATCTACAATGGAGAGCTGAAAACTGATTTCATCAAGATTGAAGAGTTTCTTGAGGAGACACTTGCTCCACCCAGGTAAAACGTACAGGCCAGAATGGGATTGTCACTAGCAATTTGAACACATGGTAGATTACCGCTATAATTCCTCTTGGGTAGCTCAGGCACAGTTTGGGAAATGCAGTGAAGGAATACAAGCAGAGCAAATGGCAGGCTTGGCGAATAGAAATCAGACAATAAAGCAGATCAATAAAGGATAGACCAGGTAGCGAGACCTAAATGGATGTCACTAAAAAGTGGAGCCTATTCCCCGTTACCTGTCAAGTGAGAGTGACAGGAACCTGGAGCCTGGTGAATGGGGTGGGGACAGTCTTAGGGCTAAGAGTGGAGGTCTTCCTATGGTTTATCCAGGAGGAGGAATCTCAGATTAAAAGAGGCAACACTTCTTTTTAAATCACTTTGTTAAAATTTCTTTTTAACAAGAAATTATACAAATTAGGGGCAGGAGTAGGTTACATGACCCTATGAACCTTTCTATAAGACCATGACTGATCTGAGCATGGTCTCAGCTCTGCTCTTCTGCATGAGTGACTCAAGTCACTTCAGGGAGTAGATACATTAATCCTCTTTTATAGGTCAAGAAATGGACAATAAATACAGTCTTACAAGCATCACTGACACCTCTAAATCCTGAGAACAAATAACCAAGAAATCTGGAAAGTGATAGTTCAATGATTGTATCTTAGCTTGAAGGACTAAGGTGTGAAAATTAGTTCTGGCCCTTTGATCAGATTCAGAGATTCTGTTGATTTGATTTGAAACTCTGGAGAGACTGTATTGGTTAGTTTAATAATTTCAATGCAAATGATCTTGTTCTTATTTATTTACCCTGTCATTAATTTTATAAATTCCAAGATCAATAGGCAAACAAAGCTGCCATTGCAAAGAGTTTGAAAGAAATGTTTAACTGGTTGATTTTCTGGTGATTGTTTATTTGTAGTGTTTTTTGCTGGTCGTTGGTTGGTCTCTATGTAATACTTCTATCTTTACGTGACTTACTGCAGCACTAGCCAGTCACAGAATATCTTAAACTCACTAATTGTAAGGGTGGTAGAGATAGGAACCATCACAATATTCAATAAGTATTTCGAGGATCATTTGAAGTACTGTAGCATACAAGACTATGCATTGAGTGCTGGAAAATGGGACATAGAAAGGTACTTGATAACCAGCATGGACACAACGTGTTGACGGATCTCTGGAGTATCTACATGTATGACATTCCAGTCCCATCTCGGGTACATTCACCTTGCTGTCAAACATGCCTTGTTATTTTGCCAGTCACGTGAATGCATCTTGAGGCCAGCAATATCACTCAGTTCACATGGATTTGTTGGTTTTTTTCGAAATCAATATCATTGAAGCAAATCTAAGTGTCTTGTCACATTGGCATTTTGCATGTTAAGCCTTTGGATGAGCATTTTCTCGGAGCTGACATACATGGGCGAGATGCTAAAACTTTTAATCCTCTAGATAGATTCACAGCTCTCAGTCTTGTAGTATTAGACACAATTGTTCAAACACTATCAGCTGGAAAAGCAAAGATGCTGAACAGATCAAACTTTTCCTGCAACTGGTCCCAAAAGCTGCTGTGTTCAAATCAACTAAAAGCATGATTCAAAAGAAATTTAAATGACCAGTGTCACTTTGCTATATATGGTACATAATTTAATTGACAAGAAAACTTGTTAAATTTACCCAACTGAAGTGGGATAATTTCAATAATTAACAGCCCTGAAGCTTAATGAAATATTATTAAAATTGGAAGTCAGCGCTCTGCTGTTACATTATGACTAAAGGAATTGTTCATTTATTATTTACTGATGACAATTAATAGCTGGAGACTGAGTTTTCTTTACCAGTCTTCTTGGGGATGTAGGTTACAATCTGGAATTGGTTTGTAGAACAGGATCTTGCTGCTTAGAAGTTCTATAAATGATATGTGAATGATAATACTGGTAATTCACACTTATTTCAAACAAAGTGCCAATGCTGGAAATCTAAAGTAAGTCATACAAGTGCTCAGGTCTGGCAGCATTTGTGGAAAGAGAAACAGAGGTAGTGGGTTAAGACTTCCAGGCCCACAGGAGGTGAGGAAGGAGGAACCCAGGAAAATTAAATGGGTCATTACCAAAGCAGATAGCCAACGCTTTCTCAAGTAAGTACCACAGAGGAAGACCCACAATGGAACTTCCTGCCCCATCTCTACTCAAGATCCCTGACAGATCAAATAACCACCACTTAAAGATCAGTTAAGGGCCTATTCCCGCAAAGCTGTTATTACCTTTTATCCAGGAGGGCCAAAAGCAGGTTAGGCAGGCTGCCTGTCATTTGTTTGGTGGAGGAGGATACAGGGGTGCCTCAGTCATTTCTGCATGATCAAAGATCTGCATGGGGACCAGGGAGAGGCTTGCTCTGACCCCCATGAACCCCACCCTGCAAGACACCTGATTGGCCAGAGAGATGTCCTGTCCCTGGGTCCTCAGTCAGGAATAAGGCCCATTGGTGTTCACTAAAGTGCCTGGATCTGACGTGATTTGACAGCACTTTCTTCTAGGAGTGCATGCATAGGTAGTAGGGTATAGGCAGTCCATGAGATAGAAACCTGTTAACAAATAAGATTATGCCCAATGTCAAATCCTTTGTTGAACTTGTTTCTATGTTGATGTTTTGTTCCGAATCACCAATTCAATTAGATTGTACAAAGTTACAGACCAATAATTCTTTGACGTATGAAACAAAGTTTGGTGTGAGGAAGACGAGAGAGAGAGGGATGAATGGTTACAGTCAGGTCCTTTCTTTCTCCAGTTGTTATGGTGACCTTCCCATTGCTGTCACAACCTATACTGGCACTTTTCATCTGTTCTTTCCTGGAGCTAGCTCTGCTGTAGTGAGAAGACAGAGAGATGCACCTTTTTTTTTTTATGTGCCCCAGCCTCTAGGATTATTTAAATGTGGAGACCAGGTCAAGATGAGGGCACTTTAGCTGAAATTCTCGTTTGGGGTGAGGAGGAAAAGATCCAATGGTAAACTCAGGAGGGGGGGTGGTGGTGCGGGATCGAGTCATTCTGCAATGTGAGAAGGAGAGTAGGCAGGTGTATTTTCATACTTTCTAAATCAGTAATTGCAAATGTTTGTGGATTCCCGAACAAATGGAAAAATTGAAATTGGGCATTAAATCTTAGGTTTGAAATTGAATATATCCTTTTGAACTATAGCATTGTCTCAATAAACTCTGTAAACTCTGGTCTGAACGTTTCATATGAAATTGTACGTACACAGAAGAGCATTCATGTTATCTTCTTGCCATCAGATACCCGCATCTGACTCCACGACAGCCAGAATCTTATGCCGCGGGCAGTGACCTCTTTGCCAAATTTTCAGCGTACATCAAGAACGCAAGGAAAGATGCCAATGCAAGTAAGTTCTGCCACTACAATGAATTAGTTGTAAACCCTGTCACCAGCAATGTTCACAGACTGTATGGAATGGGACTTCATTTATTTTGGATTAAGCCAAGCCCTCAAGGATCATTTTAATTGTTGGGAGACTGTGCCCTGTTACCCAAGGCCAAATAGAGTGTAATTAATTTGTATAGATGTACACGAAAATGTATTCCAATTAAAATCTGAGGCAGATATGCAAGGTTGGGATATTTATCAGCTTGCCACATCTGCCTCAGATAAAAGTGTGATTAGTGGTGGGTTTCTCAACCCCAATGATATTGAGGTATGCTGAGACTGGGGTCATCACTCACAGACGCAGACTGAAGGCAGACAATTGGACTACAACATGCTGTGGCAGGCTGTCTAAAAGGCTTTCTTCAGTTCTCTGGATTTTTGTCCCAGTTTGGCTGTTTTTTTAATTCACTGGTGGGTGTGGGCATTGCTGGCTGTCCAATATTTATTGCCTTTCTCTAGTTGAGAAGATGGTGGTGAGCTGTCTTCTTGAATCATTGCAGCCCATATGCTGTAGGTTGACCCACAATGCCATTAGGGACAGAATTCCAGGATTTTTACCTAGTCACAGTGAAGAAATGGCAATATATTTCCAAGTCAGGGTGGTGAGTGGCTTGGAGGGGAACTTGCTGGTGTTGTTCCCATATATCTCTGACCTTATCCTTCTATATGGAAGTGGTCATGAGTTTGGAAGGTGCTATCTGAGGATCTTTCGTAAATTTCTGCAGTGCATCATGCAGTTAGTACACACTTATGCTACTGAGTATGTGTGATGGAGGAAGCATATGGTTGTGGATATGAGCTATTAAACACTAGGCTCTCTGACCCTCATCACACACACCCTATACTCCCCATCAACTCACTATTTCCCAGCCATTCCAACTGACGCCAGCCTAAGATCATACTCATACCTCCGATGGCCCCCATACTTCCAAAGTCAAACCAAGTCTGCCCACCAAAGCCAGTGGCCATGTGCCCTTCATTGCAAGTTATGTCATCCTTCCCCATGTATCTACATAGCCCCTGATACACCCTACACCAGCTTAGTGCCAAATTGCCAACTCATGACCTTCCCCAGTTATTTCTATGGCTCTTTCTAATCTCAATACAAAAGTACTTGTAACTAATGGTTTCTCATGCTCCCAACCTCACCCTCTGACCTTACATCCTTTGTGCCAATCTACCAAAGAAAGGCGAAACCTCAGGAGACATGTTGAGATAAAATAAAATACAGTTCTCAGAATGCATTAGAGAATTCACTATGACTAAAGTGAATCTCATATCGGAGTAGCACAGAGAAGCGGAGATCTAACTGTCGTGAAGCTGCCATCACGTCCATGAAGAAAGTGGACAGAGGGAGATTACAACAATTGTAGTTCCACAGAAAACAGTCCAAACCATGACTGCTTGAGTTCTTCACCTGATATTTCTTCAGGGACATCTAATAACTTTGGAAATTATTTGCCTATAAAATGAAAGAGCTGGCGCAATGCCTACTGAGAAATGAATTCACTTGTTGAAAGGCAGCGTAAGAAGAGGGCTCCTCAGCCTTCCACTGGCAGTGAAGAATGCAGGTATTGTGCTTCTGCCTTCTCCCCTTCTTGCCGTCTCCACCTTCCTCGTCTCCGCTGCCTCTTGCTCTATCTCCACATGCTAGAATCTACTACCCTATACCTTTAACAGAAACCTTTTCAGAATTGAAGTATATTCCATCGACATTACCTTTGTCTATTCTTTCTACCTTTTCTTCAAAGAATTCAGTTAGCTTGCTCAAGTATTTTTATCTAATGTAAGATCGTGAAGTAGGCCTTCTGAGCCTGGGGCTCATCGGCTCCTCTTTTCATTGCTTTTCTTTTCTTTCTCTCTTTTCTCGTTTTCTCTTTTTTTCTCCTCTTTTAATTTGCTTGCCTCTTGTTGAAGAGCTCAACCGCGGTGTTTCCAAGTGAGTCCTGTACGGACAGGAGGCAGTCGGCGAGTGGGCCCAGCAGCACGGACTCATGGACGCGGCAGTGGTGAATTCAGATTCCCACCGGTTTCTGCATTGACAAGGCAGTTCCGGCGTCGGCTCACGGCTGCCACGGCAGAGGTGATTCTGGGTTCCCAGCGGTGTCTGCGCCCAGTGGAAGCGGAGGCGAGTGTGGGCCCGGCGCGAGACCTGACAGCATTGGCGCCGGCAGCAGCTGCCTTGGCGAGGTAGGCCCGAAGCAGACTCGTTGCAGCGGTGGAGGCGAGTTTGGGCTCATTGTGGTTCCTGGCGGTAACAGTGGCATCTGCATTGACGAGGTCCAGTGAGGATTCGTAGTGGGGAGGTGGCGCCAAAGAGGTGTGGCAAAGGGGACTTGTGTCTGGCCATGAGGCCCCCATGGCCCATGGTGGAGCACTTAACAAGAAGGACTGTAAAGTTGAACACTTTTTCTTTATTTCTTCATTCTTCTGCCTTTATATTCTACGGCTATTTTTTTTCTGTGTTTTAAGATAGCGCCGGAGAGTGGTGACACGAGACAACACTTCTCACTGTATTTTGTAACAAAATACACATGACAGTACATAGATCAAATCCAATCAAAAGTAAAGAAAAATTCTCATTCATAAAACCATTCAATTTAAAACTCCTCAAGTATTTAATCCTTTATTACAGTCAAGGGAGGAGAGATAAACCCTTACTCTTAATTCTCTCCCTTCCATCCGGAGTCAGGATTGCTTATTTCTGAAATGGTGTGCCTCAAAATCCCTAAGGATTTAGAGGAACACACATCTATCTTTTCAAAAATGTGGCATTCCACAAAAGAGTAGGGCAAGGCGAGCATGGGTAGAGTTGCTCTGAGCATCCAGGAAGGCTCAAAGTGAGTGAGTGCAAGGAGAGCAAGGGAGCAGCTCTTGGATGCAACCTGGTCCAGTCCATTAGCTGAGTATCTGTCCTGGATCTACATTGTGATAATGGTTGCCAACGCATCCTGAGTCCCAGAATGGCAGTGCAGAAGCATAGTGGAAGTGGATCAGAACTATACTGAAGTCAATGTTCCTTCTAAGCTGCATGGCTATTGGCACCTTTCATGCACGCAATGATCGGCATTCCCACACACAGGCTTCCACCAGAAGCTGCTGCCACAGACAGATTTCAAAGGTCCATGCAGTGGAAGAAAAATCATAGGGAATGTTGGCCATCGTGATGCAGGAAGGCTGGCATGTGTCAAATGCCCGCGTTTGTGGGCAGGTAGTGTTTGTGGCCCCTGCCTGTTGGCTGTGCCCTGAGATATTGGTGCCAGCTGTCTGAAGCAGCAATCTGGATAAGCAAACAGTGAGCTGCAGACACCAATATCCCCTCTGACCTTCATGTCAGGAATTGTTGATGTCTATTTTTTTTGCAGTGCGTAGTCAGATATTAATATTACATAATAATGGGACAAGATTTACTTTGACCACAAGCCATCTTAATAGGGATCTTGGCACCACATAACAAGAATCTCATTCTGACTCCTGTAACTCTCTTTGAAAATGCAATAAGTTGCTCACAACATTGAGAGAACCCTTGCCGAAGTTTTCACAATTCACTCAGATTTCTCGCCATAGTCCATACTGTTCGGGCCTCTGTAAGAATCTGTCCAATATCCTTTCTCCTATTGCAATGAAACAGACCAGATATATAAATACAATGGCAGCATTTAGCAAAAATAGCTTTTCTGTTCAATGTGTAAGGTACAATTAATTCAAAATGAATATGAAATAACTGAGAAAGTAAAGTTAATTCATGTTATGTATTGCTGCTCAAAATGAATTTGTTCAGGTGCCAAGCAGGGCATTTCTAAGACATACATACACACGCTCACTTCCCTTTCCTTTTGGATATTTAATATTAATTTAGTTAATGCACTTTTGAAGACTATACATATCCTCATACATCCTTAAGTTTGTAAACAGGTTAAATACCGCACAAGATATGTTCCCAGAAATCAAAATGTCTCAAAACTTCATAGCAGATGTCAGAAGATTTCAAAGATCGGGGCACATCCACTGTGAAACACCCTGCAAGTTGAACTCAGATTTTTTTTCGTTACCAAATAAACCTTATACAAGTGACGATGAGATATTGCAGTTGCTATTTTCTGACCTGTCAATTGCTTTCCAGAAGCTGGAACCACATTTGGTTAATCTGAATTGTGCAACATGATGATCAACTTGTAAATGTACCAGCCGATGTTCATTATTAACATGGTTTAACCTTGACAATAGCAACAAGCTCCATAACACAGCTACTGACAGGGCTAATGATGCTCTCCCTGATTTACTCCAGAATTTGAAAAGGCCCTGCTGAAGGAGCTGAAAAGGCTGGACGACTACCTGAAAGAACCCCTTCCTGATGAGATCGATGCCAATAGTTCAGAGACGATCCTTGTTTCCAGGCGCAAGTACCTAGATGGAAATGAGCTGACACTGGCGGACTGCAATTTACTACCGAAGCTGCACATCATCAAGGTATAATTGACAAGAAATTTTATTAAACACTGCAGTTAGTAGGAGAAGTGAAGGAGGCCCCATGTTATAGAGTCATAGAGATATACAGCATGGAAACAGACCCTTCAGTCCAACTCGTCCATGCCAACCAAATATCCGAAATAAATCTAGTCCCATTTGCCAGCTTTGGCCCATATCTCTCTAAACCCTTCCTATTTATATACCCATCCAGACCCCATTTAAATGTTGTAATTGTACCAGACTCTACCACTTCCTCTGGTAGCTTATTCCATGCATGCACCAGCCTCTACATAAAAAAGTTACCCCTTAGGTCCCGTTTATATCTTTCCCTCAAACCTTAAACCTATGCCCTCTAGTTTTGGACTCCTCCACCCCAGGGAAAAGACCTTGAGTATTTACCTTATCCATGCCCCTCATGATTTTATAAACCTCTACAAGGTCACCCCTTAGCCTGCAATGCTTCAGGGAAAATAGCCCCAGGCTTTCAACATCTCCCTATAGCTCAACAACTCCAACCCTGGCAACATCTTTGTAATTTTTTTCTGAACCCCCTTCACAACGTCCTTCTTATAGGAGGGAAATCAGAATTGCATACAGTATTCCAATAGTGGCCTAACCAATGTCCTGTACAGCCCCCCACAACATGACCTGCCAACTCCTATATTCAATGCACAATGACCAATAAATGCAAGCATAGCAAACGCCTTCTCCACTATCCTGTCTACCTGCGACTCCACTTTCAAGGAATTATGAACCTGCACTCCAAGGTCTCTTTGTTCAGCAACACTCCCCAGGACCATACCATTAAGTGTATAAGTTCTGCCCTGATTTGCCTTTCCAAAATGCAACACCTCATATTTATCTAAACTAAACTCCATCTGCCACTCCTCAGCCCATTGGCCCATCTGATCAAGACCCTGTTGTACTCTGAGGTAACCTTCTTCGCTGTCCACTACACCTGCAATTTTCTAAGAGCTCATGAGGATAGCTTGGCCCCATTCGCAAGGGTCAATTTATGGCTGGTGTTCTGAGAGCTTTCTGATCTGCCATTTGAACGTAGACTTGAATGTAGGAAGGTTGATCAGTAAGTTTGTGAATGATACAAAAATTGGTGAGGTAGTAAATACTTAGGAAGATAACCTTTGATTACAAGAGGATCTAGACTGGCTGGTCAGATGGACTGATCACTGGCAAATGGAATTCAATCTAGATAAGTGTAAAGTGATGCTCCTGGGCAAGACAACAAAGCAAGAGAATATATGGCTGAATGGTAAGATCCTGGGGAGTATCAAGGATCAGAGGGACCTAGGTGTGCACATGCATCAGTCTCTTAAGGTTGGGGGACAAGTAGATAAAGTGGTTAACAAGGCACCCAGAATACTTCTTTTTGTTAGTTGGAACATACAGTTTAAAAGCAGGTCTTAAGCAAAGGCTTTATCCTGGAGTTTGTTTATCCTGGAGTTCTGTTTCTCCCTTGTTGACCTTACTCGAAGTTCCTGCAGATTGTTTCTTTGTTCATGTTCGGGTGGCTTCTGGCTGTCTATATGGGTAATTCTGAAAGGAATCCAGGCTTCAAAGCTGTAAACGCACTTTATCATTGGAAAAGCTCTTCCCCTCAATCCAGTAGATTTTGCATCATGTGGTAAGAAGCAATGATACCTACCACTGATCACTATTTGGTATTTGTGGATAGAAGGATGCTGCTCCCATTCCTCATCCCCTGACTGGATCTAAAGGCCTATTTGATTTCCTGTGATAGAGAAACAACCACTAGTGAGTTTTGACAAGAAGAAGTTCCTCTCTTCACAAAATATTGTTTTTAGTGTGATAGCAATTAAGTACAAGTTACATTAGTAAGATAAACATGATTAGTAATACTAGGAGGAAACCTGTGGATACAGGTCTGCGCTGCAAGAAATCCTGAGGTGTTCTACATTGTCACATTGGCTTGTGGTGGGGATAATGTCAGATTAATGCAATCTCCGAAACTGAGCCCTTCAGGACCATTTCCTTGTAAAACAAGTTCCCATTCCTGCTGCAGGAGTAAGAATTTGTAAGCCAGTGAAGCAAACCTCTGAGTGAATGGTAGCTAGTCTTATTGTTTGCAACTTGCCAAAACACTTTCAACAGGTGTCTAACATGCACCCATACTGACGTACACAGCTAGATTATTGCTTTGAGGTAATCTCCTCTTGACCGTGATTATTGACTCAGCCTCAGGAGCAGCTGGAATCATGAATGGCTTTGCACTGTGAGGGGGTGGTGGGTGGTCTTTGTGTCTAGCAGACCTGATATTCTCTCATTCTGAAATAAGAGATGATTTGGTTTGCCGTAAGCAACACCATAAGAAATTTGCCAATAAATATTTAAAGTACTCAATGAATACTGAGATTAAAAGTCATATTCAATCCAATTGATGAAGCACAGAATTTTTAAGTTAGTTTAACTTCTGCTGATGATGTCTATTAGCTCCAGAAACCCAACCTTAACCCAACCTGCTGAATAACAATCAACAAAAGTGTGTAAAATCTTGGGGGCTTAAATTGGGTGTCTAACTCAAACATGCTAAACTCAAATTGAGCTTGCAATTTCTTTGTGTGCCTTTGTGGAGTAAATTTTACTGATTAGTACTGTTGGGCAACTAACTGTTTTGAGACATTGAAACTTCACACCATATTAAAGTTGGCAATGTAATTGACATGCCTCTCAGTGTTTCCGTTTATTGTCTTCAATGTCAAAATAACGCACTTGTCTGTCTGGACTCTTCTGCAGGTGGCTGCAAAGAAGTTCCGTAATTTTGAGATTCCTGCAGAAATGTATGCCCTCTGGCGTTATCTGAACAATGCATATAAACGAAATGAGTTTAGCCACACTTGTCCAACCAATGAAGAAATTGAACGAGCCTATGCTGATATTGCCAAAAACCTGCAATGAAGAGAAATTGACTCGCGTGAGAGTTCCAGTGTAATTGCTCAAACATCCATAACATTATTTGTTAAACAGACAAGTGATAGGGAAATCTGTCTCAGCCCTATTTGTTCACAATGCTGTTCTAGTGAGACGCCTGTTCAGTTGCTTTAATGCTCTTCATTGCTACCATTCCTATTCTTTTATTCAGTGGGGGCTCAATAGTAATGGAACGTCCAACTATTGCAGTCTTGCATTTCAAAGCGACACGTTAGACTCACTTTGCACAGATATAAAACGGTCTTAAAAATAAAACAGAGAAATAAAGATAGCCATCAGCCTTGAGCCTAAATATCACAGGCACTTTCCAGCCTGAAAGTTTCCTCAACACGCAGCATTTAAACTCTATCTGCTCTCAGGTAATTGGATTTTGAGGCCTTAAAGGTAGAGAATTCCCTTTGGGCAACAATGCAAGACATTTGTACTGCACAATAAAATCCCTCTGTATTTAGAAAACAACACCTTGCCTGATTCACTGTTAAAAGTCCATAGATGGCTAACTGTCTCGTTAAAATGCTTCAAGAATGGTCCTGTTCATAACTACTTCAGATGGAGCTGAAGCTCAATTACGTACCAAAATGTCTCCTCATTTATCATAGAATCCCCACAGTGTTCAAACAGGTCCTTCGCCCCAACAAGTCCACACCGACCCTCAGAGCAACCCATCCAGAACCATCCCTCTATAACCCACCTAATCTACACATCCCTGAACACGATGGGCAAATTAGCGTAGCCAACCCACCTAAGACTGCACATCTTTGGACCGTGGGAGGAAACTGGAGCACCCAGAGGAAACCCACGCAGACGCAGGGAGAAAGTGCAAACTCCACACAGACAGTCGCCCGAGGGTGGAATCAAACCCGGGTCCCTGGTGCTGTGAGGCAGCGGTGCTAACCACTGAGCCACCTTGCTGCCCCAATTTAACCACACCCTTGACCAATTATCTTCAGTTGCTCTATCAATGACCTTCTCGCCATCATACGATCAGAAGCAGGGGTGTTAGCTGATATTGCACAATTTTCAGAATTATTTGAAACTCTTCACACATGGAAGAAGTCCATGTCCAAATGCAACATGACCTGGATAATATTCAGGTTTAGGTTGACAATGATAAGTAACACTTATCTCACACAAGTGCGAGGCATTGACCATCTCAAACAAGAGAGAAGCTAATCATTGCCCTTTGATGTTCAATGGTATTAGCGTGACTGAATCCCCCAGTATCAACTTCCTTGAGTTTACCATTGTCCAGAAACTCAACTAGACTCACCATATAAATACAGTGGCTGTAAAAGCAGGACAGAGGCTAGGAATCTTCCAGCAAGTCACGCACCTCCTGACTCCCAAAAGCCTGTCCACCATCTACAAGGCACAAGTCAGGAGTGTGTTGGAATGCTCCCCACTTGCCTAGATGAGTGCAGCTCCAATAACATTGAAAAAACTTGACATCATCCAGGACAAAGCAGCCTGCTTGTTTGGCACTACATTCACAAATATTCATTCCCTTCACCACCAATGCTCAGTAGCAGCAGTGTATACTATTTATAAGATGCACTGCAGAAATACACTAAGACTCCTTGGACAGTACCTTCTAAAGCTAACAACTGTTACCATCTGAAAGAACAAAAGCAGCAGATACACAGAAACACCACCACCTGCAAGTTCCCCTCCAAGTCCCTCATCACCCTGGCTTTAAAAAATTATATAAAAACCGAAAGAATTGCGGATGCTGTAAATCAGAAACAAAAACAAAGTTGCTGGAAAAGCTCAGTTCTGAGGAAGGGTCACCAGACCCGAAACATTAACTCTGTTTTTTCCTTCACAGATGCTGAGATACCTGCTGAGTTTATCCAGCAACTTGGTTAAAAAATTATATCACCATTCATTTAGTTTCACTGAGTCGAAACTGTGGAACTCCCTTTCTAACAGCATTATGGGTTAACCCACAGCAATTAGATAATAAATGCTGGCCTGGCCAGCAATGCCCATGTCCCGTGAAGATATCTTTTAAGAACACTCCTCCTCCAGCTTTTCTACTCCCTCTCCAGGTGTGTGGAACTGTTCTAGCATGTTTGAAATCTTTCCGTGAACTTGGTCCTGTCTAAGTGTGTAGCCTCCTCCAGTGCTACAACTCTCTGAGATCTCTGTACTTCTCCAATTCTGGCCCACACCTAAATCACTCAGTGAGTGGTGGCCACACTTTTAACTGTCTTGTTTTGAAGCTGTGGAATATTTCGCCTAAACATCTCCACATCTCTATGTCTCGCTCTTCTTTTAACGTACTCTAAAAAGCTCGCCTCTTCGAACAAGCTTTACATCTGTTTTCCTGATTTCTCCTTCAATGTGTCAATGTCAAAAATGTTTTTATTGGCATCACTCCTTCCAGGTGATTCCAAATGTTTTAGTGTCGTAAATATGCTACATAAATGTAGGTTGTTGTTCTATACTGGGGTCTGAATCCATTAAGCTACTAGAATTACTGCATTTTTACTGACAGCTTATAAATAAAATTTAGTTAACAATGAGTTCAACATGGTTAATCCACAAACATTGCTATTGAGGACTGGTTGCAATAAATTTTACTTTTAAACAAAAACTCAAAATACTTGCAATCATGGTGGCTGTTTGTTGTATGTTGAAGTGTATCCTAAAATGGTCTTGCTAGTTCTTAGTACTCGAAGGTAATGGCATTGTTGGAAAGAGGATCAGCACCGGTTGGTGACATTTTAAATAAAAAATTCTTCTCATCTGATCTGACATAGAAAATATGAAGTTAATCGGGCCCACAGACAACCAAGGACAAGCAAAAGCACAATGATAAACAAACTTCAAAGTGCATTATTAAGCCCAAATCTCTACAGAACATTATGGAGCGTTCAACCACTGTGATACGGCACTGTATTGTACTATAACTCAACTCTACAGATAGGCCATCTCTCTATATCTAAATCAAATTTACATATGTGAGACAGGGAGCAACTTGGCAGCAACCAATCGACACCAAATCTGACAGGTACTGCCTGCTCTAACTGAGCCCCCACCCAAAGTAATCCACCAAACAAAACCAGCTGAGCAAAAGAAAAGTGAAACTGCAATTTCTAACTTGTAACATTGAAAACGTCTGTTTTCAATTTGTGTTAGTGACATTTTCTGTAATTTCCGAAGGCATTTTGTTTGACATTGAATTGCTGATATAGAGAGCTGCAAATAGTCGATAAAGATACAAAATTTTGATGTCTTGTAAAAATAAATGTACTTTAGATTAACATGTCACATAATCCTGATTTTTTTAACCTAGAAATGAGATGAATGTATCCCGAGCAAAGATTGTTCCTCTATTAGTGTGAAAGAACCATAAACCTATATCATGTTGTGATAATATTGTGCAAATATAGAAAAACCTTATTGTCATGTAGCATATCCTTTCATAAGAGCCTGAAACTATCTTGCTGTATATTAAAGAATTACATTGTTCTTTTCTTTCTAATGTGGTTGATATATTTATATGCTTTTGAATTCTTTATTGATGTGCATTAATGCATCTCCTGCTCAACTGCATCCTTACTTCCTTTTGAATTTAATATTTCTTAATTCAATGAATATTGGAGCTAAAATATTTGAGTATATTTTCAAGTAGGCGATGTATAAAATCTGGTGCTCTGAGTCTGCAGGGATTGAATTTATCCTTGTGTCTGAGAGTGTTAAGATTTGTATCGGGTTTTTGCTGAGCAAGATAAGGAGCAATAATGCATTTTATTTTCAGATCAGCAAGACTCTTTGGTGATATCAGAAAGAATAGAATGGGGAATAACCATAGGCTGAGCAACAAAGCCCAATCAAAATATTTCCCTTTCATTTAATGTTTTTTTGGGAATTCTTCTGCTGATTGAAACGAAGAATGTTAATCTTGGTGACAGCACATTGTTAAATGATATACCCAGAGGCTAGTATTCCCAGCTCCTTTACTCCATTGTAACAATGCTCCAAACTTCATACCATCATGCATTAGTGCCACCCTTCCATCACCCACATCAATAATCCCTTGGGGGTTTCAGATTGAGGTTATTATTTTTGTGCTACTGAATACAAAACTAATTTGATGTTGCTGAGCCATATACACAATGACCTGTGCTAACAAAGTGCAAAATCATTTCCTGTAGATGAAGCTTTAGTTCCCTTTGTCAGGATCATATTCAAAACCACATTGCATCAACTCTTTATAGCACCCAAGCTCTCTTCAGCTATCCACAAAACATAAATCAAACAAATCACAGAAACGAAATGCCAATCCTTAATTGCCACTTATATTTTATTTGAGACTGTTTCATTGATTCTGGTAGATGATGAGCTTGACAAACATGTCACAACGATGCAATCTTTGGGTAACGGGCCCTCTCCAATTCACAGGAAACAACAGAACTTAATTCAGTACAAAAGTATCATTTATTCACACTGCGTTCATAAATGTTTAATTACAGAAGTATTTACACATCCTCTGGGCTGCAGCCTCTCATTGGATAAGGCAGGGTCTGTTTGATAGAAGTTTTACTGAGAGATTGGTTTTGGCATTTTGTAGAGCTGACTGCCAAGCAGTTGAATGTTGTTACGGTGTTGAGAAGATCAGTCAGTCAGTAACACAATATTTCCAGAAACAGGCTGAGGGAGAAAGAAGACAATACAGGCATCACAATTGCTGATTACTTAAAGTGACTTTGACTTTGGAACGTAGAAGCAGGAGTGGGGCATTAATCCCTATGAGCCAGTTAATTTTGATCAGTTGAATTTACATTTAATGTTTGTTTATATACAAATCCTAATGCTATCAAAGAAAATCTAAAACACAAATACCTGCCATAAAATTGTCTTTTTTAGAATTTAAATCCAATGGGAGCCTATTCAATAACTGAATTCATTTCTAAATTTAAATATATTCAACTTGAAAACTTCAACATCAATTTGAAAAGCTTTACTACCTTTTTGACTAAAAATGATTGGTTTGTACTTTCTCTTTCTACTAAGATAATTTATGCAGTGCAACCATGTGTCTCTTTCATTCCACACCGCATTATTTTCCAACAGCTTTGGGTTATCATCATTGGAGCCAATTACAAAACATCACAAATAATTTACAGCTGAGAAACAGGCAATCAGCCCAACTGGTTGAAGTCAGTGTTCACACTGCACTCCAGCTTCCTCCTACTCTACTTCAGCTAATCACAATGCAACTTTCCAATCTTATCTTACTCATGTATTCGCCCAGCTTCCTGACTATAGGTAGGACATTATTACATTAGAAGGGTTCAGAAAAAATATTTACTGGCATGTTGCTGGGACTGGAGAGTTTGAGAATTAAAAATAGTTTGAATAGGCTGGGACTTTTTCACTAGAATGTAGAAGGTGGAGGAATGACCTTATAATGGTTTATAATATCGTGAGGAGCATAGATGAGGTGATGACAAAGGCCTTTTCCCTAGGGTAGGGTGTTCAAAAACTAGGAGGCATCTTTTGATGTTGATAGAAGAAAGTTTTGAAAGGGACATGAGGCACAACGATTTTATACAGAGAGTGGTTCTTGTGTGGAATGAACTGCCAGAGGTAGTCGGTACAGTCACAACTTTTAAAGGACGTTTGGATACGTACATGAATAGGACAGGTTTGGAGGGATTTGGTCAAATGTCTACCTTATTAAACACTGCTCATAATTTTCAAGATCTCTTGCAAATCACCCCTGAGTCTTCTTTTTTCTAGAGGAAAGTGTCCCAGCCCATCCAATGTTTCCTCACCATTACAAAGTTTTAGTTCTGATTCCATCCTTGCAAACCTTCTGCAGCTTCCCCATAGATACAGATAGCAAGGACTGCTGATGCTGGAGTCAGAGATAACACAGTGTGGAGCTTGCGGAACTCAGCAAGCCAGGGGAGCAAGAAAACTGACGTTTCGGTCAGAAGAAGGGTCCCGACCTGAAACATCAATTTCCCTTCTCCTCCGATGCTGCCTGGCCCGCTGAGTTCTGCAAGCTCCACACTATGTTGTCGCAGCTTCTCCATATTCTTTTTATAACATGCCACAAGATGAATGATCAAAAGGACAGATGCTATTCGATGTCATTGAACACCGAAGTAATTAACAATCTCTGGCTAACAATAATTTACACTTATATAATATAAAGTCCAGAAAGGATTATCGTGAACATTTGACACAGATAAGACCTAATATTAGAGAAGTTGATCAAAAGCCTGGTTAAAGAGACAGGTTTTATAGAGTGCTGCAAAGGGGGAGAAAGGTAGAGAGGTGTAGAGCTTCAAGAAGGGAATTCCAGAGGTTAGCACCTTGATAGCTGAAGCCAACCACCTATATTGGAGTGAAGAAAATCAGGCATGCACAAGATATCAGAAATGGAAAATGTAGAGATGCTGGGGGAGCATGAAGGAAGAAGCAGAGGTCGTCAAGACTGAAGCAATGGGCTCACTGGAGAATGATTAAACAAATAAACAGTGAACTTAATTTCCCATGAATTCCATGAATGGTGAATGTTTTCTGAGGCAGGAATTTGAGAATCTGTTTCTGATTGTTCAGTGCCTCACCTCTCTTACTGGATTTCAGAGCAGCCTGAAGAGGCTTTGAGAATCTGCGCTGTTGAAGATTTTGAGTAGGAAGCTTCCACAGTAGCATCATCATGTTGTCGATCTACATGGGACATGTGCAGCAAAAATAACAACAGAATATATTGTCAGTTATGTAAAGAATTATAATACGCATGGAGAGTTTGGACATGCCTGCCAAATTGATGAAGTGTTCCGCTGGCACATTTGGTATGAGTCTCACATTAAGCCATTTTTATGTTTGTGGTGTTCTTGACAACTCCTTCTGCGTGTGCCAGCATTGATGAGTGACAACGTAAGGTGAAAAAAGCAAGAACGTCTACTCAAATTTGCCCCCAAAACATTCCTCATGTATGCAGTTACTTTTGAAGTGTAAGCACTGTTGATATTTCGTGATCTTGTGACAGCCAATTCATGCACAATATCTCATTAAAAATGTAGCACCATCATCACCTCTGCAAACAGTGCACTGAAGCATCAGCTTGCATTATGTGTTGAAGTCGTGCAGGACAGCTTACACCCGCATCATCCAGCAGAGAAGCATGAATGCTAACTACCCAGTTTAACTACTAACCAATAAATGAATCAGCCGCTGATTAGGAAGGCTGAAAATCCTGTCAGATAGTTGAGAGTCTCCAATATCTTTTGATCATATGATAATAGCTAAATGCCTACTAATGTACCAAACGGATGGAAGGAAAGAGAACTGAATAACCAAACTTGAAATTTAAAAAAAAATTTAAGATATGTTTATGCACCTTTCAACACAAGCTCAGGATGTATTAAACAGCCCATTACAGTATTTTGTTGAAATGTAGTTGCTGTTACAAACTTGGAAATGCAGCAGCCAATTTGCACACTCAACAGTTCTATAAACGGCAATAGGGTAATGATTGAACAATGCCATTTTAGTGTTGGTTCAAGAATGAATATTAGACAGCAAAGAACTGGAAAGAATCAATTGGGCTGGCACAGTGGCTCAGTGGTTAGCACTACTGCCTCACAGTGCCAGGGAACTGGGTTCAATTCCACCCTCAGGAGACTGTGTGGAGTTTGCACATTCTCCCTGTGTCTGTGTGGGTTTCCTCCAGGTACTCCAGTTTCCTCCCACAGTCCAAAGATGTGCATGCTGGGTGGATTGGCCATGCTAAATTGCCTGTAGTGTTCAGGGATGCATAGATTAGGTGGGTTATAGGGGGATGGGTCTGGGTGGGAGGGTCAGCGCAGACTTGTTGGGCTGAAGGGCCTGCTTCCACACTGTAAGGATTCTACGATTTATGATTTAAGCTCTCCTTTAAAACAGCATTGCAGGATCTGATATGCCTGCTTGAGATGGCAAACAGGGCCTTCGTTCAATATGGCATACACAAATGAGTGCAAGTCTGAAAGAGCAGTGCTTCCTAATAATGTGCTAAAATGCCACCCAACATTGCATGGTGGGGGGTTGTTTGATCACTCGCTGTTTTAATTCACACTTTTTAAAAATACATTCTGAATCCAAATCGATCTGAATTCAACTCCTGATCTTTCTGGAAATTTACATTAAGGCTGTTCATATGCAATAAATTAATGATTAAACAGATCGTCAAGTTGAGGTTGTGTTGTTCGTGGAGTTATGTTATAGCACCATCTATTGATCATTCTATAAGCAGCATGACGGCTATTTTATTAAACCAGTGGAGACTGGGGGATCCCTCTTTGCTTCATTATCAGATCAAACCTGATGATAGTTCACATATTGAAATGTTACGACAGGTGACCAAAAGCTGAGAGTTGGTTTTAAGACGTTGGATTTAAAACAGGAGGGAGGGTATGGTGAGAGATTGAGAGGAGACTCAGAGTTTGGATCCGAGACAGCTGTGCATATTGCCACCAGTTCCACAGCAATGAAAATAGGGGTTGTGCAAGAGGTCAGAATTATTGGAGGCATACAGAAATCTTAAAGGGTTGTTTGTTTGGATAAGTTTACAAAAATAGGGACAGACAAGAAGATGGAGGAATGTGAAATGTGAGTTTTTAATCAATGGGTTGAACATGCAATGTCTGGTCATTGGTCAGGAAGATAACAGAGTAAAAAGGAATGAAACAAAAAACTCCCCAATTAGAGTGAGTTTATCTTAACACTTACCAGTTTGGCATTATCTCCAAGTGGCTCTACAGTATCTGTAAACAGTTAAAGCAATATATTACTTCAGCATTATTGAAGCAATGTTTATCATCAGCACTCCTGAAATTATGGCAGTCAACTATATGCTGCAGGTCATTCCCAGCAATAATGCAGATGGGGATTTTATTTGGAAACGACTTTGTTAAACAAAAGTGATTTATTCAGGAAAATAAATCATAACTTTACAAAAAACATGGAGAGCGCCAAATGAGTCATGTCGGTCTTTGTTTTCGTTGCTGGTTTATAGCCAATGTAAACACCATGACCTATTTCTGCAAGAGTAATTTTCAAAAGAAAAAGCAATTATTTCTATGACATTGAAAGGAAATGTCCCAATAAGATAGCAGTAAATTGGTAAGAAGGCATTTCTTACCTTCCTGTAGACCAGCTCCTCCCAGATCAGTCTCCTCTTGCTTTGGAATCACAGAATAGAGGTTGGCCATTCTCTTAGCTCCAAGAGAGGAAAGGTCATTTGACAAGAATCCAACTGCACCCTCAGTCATTTTGGGGTCAAATTCTGTTGAATATCAAAGCAAAACAAAACTAACAACTGTCAACTGTATGAGCTGCGTCATCTTTGCTGATTGCAATTCCATTTTCTGCAAAATTAATTGTCAGTCTTTTACACTGAGACTTGACACTTAACCCAAATGACAGTTTGTTAACATTTCATAGGAAAACCCAATTCTTTTCATCAGGAGAGAATACACTTAAATCTGTAAATTTGCTTTGTTTGATTCGGAGACTGAAGAATGTCAGTCAAATCAGTTGGAGAGTGAAGGAACCAGATGTTACTGACTTTCATCATCAAAGCACACAAATTAAAACAGACAATTTTAAATTGATTTTGATATCTAATAGTTGCAGTTAGTTGTATTCAAGTCCCTCTATGGCCTCATGCCTCCCACTCACCTGTAGAAAGTTTCTTGTTGAAGAACTGAAAGTTCTTAAAAGCTAAATTTTCATAGTGTATTTGGGGAAGGAAAGGAAAACCATGAGCAAAACATTGTACATTTACACATTGTACTTTTCATGTGGGTTTTAACTCCTGGTAGTTCACTTTATGCGGTAATGGTTCATGGTTACCCTTCATAACATAAGAAACGAGGCATGGATGTTGTTGAATTGAATAATCCAACAGCTACCTAATACATGCAGACATTACATTCTTCAGGCACTTTCAGCTTTTGTGCTAACATGAAATTATTGTATCACACAAAGCACCAATCTTCTTGTATTATGTCATGTTTCAAGTGATCCCCAGTAAGATGGCAAATGAGAGCTTTACACCCTCAGGTCACATTTTTTGAAACAGTTATTGAATCAAAAGCGTATCTCTTAAAGGTGTAGTGACATAGTTATGGTGAGACATAAATAGCATCTCCATTTTTCCAAAGATAAAAATATATCAAAGAGGTATACGTGGTTGTATATAGGCACATGTTGTCAATTCAGTAATTATACTGAATAGATATAGCACTTGGGGTGAATGGGATCAAAGTTTATGGGGAGAAAGCAGCATTAGACTATTGAGTTGGTCGATCGGCCACGATCGTGAAGAATGCCGGAGCAGGCTCAAAGGGCCGAATGGCCTCATCCTGCTCCTAAGTTCTATGCGTCTACATTTATGCAAACTTTAATGAAATATCTTTCATGTTTGATAACCTATCCTGTCTGGAATGGTTTGTGGTTTCCTCTGTTGAACTTGTTTGATAAGTTGGTTGGTTTGCTGCTGGGGGCTGTCACTCAACATCACTGCACACTCATCATCATCAGAGTGTTCTTCCTCATTCACTGTATGCATTGTGCATGCTGTACAATAGTCTGTTGTGTATTGGTCTGATCTGGTCTCTGTTCATTCGCAATGTAGCCCCATGATGAGAAAACACTTCTTGTCACCTGGGCTGGCTGCATATTTTAGAAACTCTTGCTGGTATCTAAGTATTTGGATTTGGTATTTTTAGCTCATGCTCTCTGACCACTGCATAGTTTAGGCAGTTATATGAATGCCCGCTTGTTATGAATCTCTTTAATTCTTCTCTGTCTTTGAAGAAGAATGTAGTGTGTCTCAGAATGATTAGACAATTCATTACTGATTAAAGTCCTTTGCACATGCCTCCTGCGCATAAGTTATGCAGCAGATGGCTACCCTCTCTCCATTGGTGTTGTACAAAAATTCAAAACTGCAATGTGAAAATCCTGTTTTGTTGTGCAACACTTCATGATCATTGATTTAATGCTATGCGTCATCATTTCGCTAAACCATTTGAGTGAGGATAGTGGGATGATGATATACTAAGGATCATTCTCCTCTTAATACATGTCTTGAAATCGTTTACTAATGGACTGCAGTCCATTGTCAGACACCATCCATTCTCGAATACTAAATAAACTGAAAAATACCGATTGTCATGTCAGCAACGGTCACACGTTGCTAAATTGTCGAAGAATGATAAATTTAGAGAAGTAACCCATCACAGGAATGTAATCTTCCCTGAAAACTGTAAATAGTTCTGTTGCTACATTCATCTAAGATGAAATGGAACACGTATAGATGTCAAGGTCTGCTCGATTACTGGGGTTGATATCTTTGGTATAGCTCACAGCCATTCATTAGCCTTTGAATATCCTGATTCATACTTACAACCATGTTACAATACAAATTAGTATAGTGACACAAAAAATGCAATTTTTTGGTTAGTTTGCCATCCAAATAAGTATGATGGGTTAGCTTTCTACATGGCCACTAAGAGGCCTTCCAGCTGTGCAAAACATGCAACCTGTCAATACAGGTAAGAGAGAGAGAGTGCACTTCAAGATGGTAGTGTTCTGTCTACACTTTTGAAATTAAAAAATGGTCACAGCTCACAAATTCACTAAAATTGAATGGTAACTCCTTTACATGTCAGTCTGCCATCATCATTGTGGTCTTTTGCGGCAGTGAAGTTGGGTAATGGGGGTGGTTTAAAGCTCTTCAGGAATGGGCAGCACGGTGGCTCAGTGGTTATGGGCAGTATGGTGGCTCAGTGGTTAGCACTGCTGCCTCACAGTGCCAGGGACCCGGGTTCAATTCCAGCTTCGGGTGACCGTCTGTGTGGAGTTTGCATGTTCTCACCATGGCTGCTTGGGTTTCCTCCAGGTGCTCTGGCTTCCTCCCACTATCCAAAGATGTGCAGGTTAGGTGAATTGGCTGTGGGAAGTGCAGCGATAGGGTAGGAGTGAAAGTCTGGTTGGGATGTTCTTCAGAGAGTCGGTGTGGACTTGTCAGACCAAATGGCACCGAGGGATTCTATTCTAACTGTGAGCCTCCCAGTGTAGTGCTAGCAGGCCTTGTCCTCTCTCAGGCTGTGTTTTGGTCACCACTGGAGGACCCCCTGCTGACTGGAAAATTTCAGTCAAGGGTTTGACCTGGGCCGTAACAAGACCCTTAATGGCCTCAGTTAGCTATCCCTCCCATGTGCAAATGGCTAGTTGTCTCCCGCATACCTACTTAAAAATAGTCCAGAGACCAGACTGCATGCGCCAGGAAATTCTGGCACCATCCGCCTCCATTCCTGCCTCCAGCAGGATTATAAAATTCCGTCTACTGTCTTTGTGATAGAATAGCCAAGGAGAAAGTAATCAGCAAAGTAATTGGTTTGAGCTCATTTTCAAACTGCCTCACCAAAATACAGTGAGAGAAAATAGTAAATGCCAAGAAGACATTTCCTTTTTTTTAATGAGTTAAAGCTGTCGGATCTTGGACATAGATTTATGTTGCTCCACTCAAGTACCTCTTCACATCAAGTGCCTCATGTCAGCATCAGTTATTCTCAGATAATTAAAATGATATCTGTCAATTGTATGCACCGCAATCTCAGATAGTCACTCATTTTCAAACTTCACAGATACTTTTGCATCGACAAAAAATACTTCTGATTGATTTCAGGAATCAAGAAGTGTCTAAGACAATAAGAGACTACAACCACAAATTAATATGAAGTTGATTAATTGACGATGACATTATGGGTGTTTCTCTGGCTTTAAAGGACAAATTAAATGTCAATACATAACAATTTTGCATCATTAAGTATAATACTCCTTTATTGCAAGGGAAAGAATTTACATTTATAATAAGTCTTCCATAACATCAACATATCCTATTATAAGGAGCTACTTTTAAAGTATATGCATCGTTGTGAGGTATATAAATAAAGCAACCAATTTACAAACAGCAGGGTCCCGTGTAAAATTACAACACAGATAACTAATTTATCTGTTATAGTAATGTTAGTTCAGGGGTTGGTATTGGCTTGGACATCGGGGAGATCTATTCTGTGCTTTTCTTATTTGCGCCAGGAGATAACGTGCATCCAATTTAACAGGTAGATGGGGTTTCCATTTAAAGTCTGATCTGAAAGGTGGTATCTCAGGTAGTTCAGCACTTAGTACAACACAAACTCCACTACCTACCTGAAGCTGGTCAATGGAGCAGCATGTCAGATCGGACAGTTTAATTGAAAAAGTTAAGACACAAATATAAAATAATAAAATCTGCTTAAACTTCACATCTATTCATACACAAATATTAATGAAGAGGAAAACACAATCTGAAATGCATGGAAATGTGTAACCACTAAATTTATCAGTTGTGCTCCAGTACTGTTTACTTATTACGCTGAGTTGCTTAGCTTGAATAGAATATCAGTCATACCTTAAACGTATTAATCGTTTGAAGACCTTTACATTAAATATCAAATATTGAGCAAGTTTGGAACTGCTCAGTAAATTTCTAATTGTGGTCTGTACAATGGTCAGTGCACATCATCTCAGTATCTTACAGCTGGACCTTTGTCGATTCTGTTAATACATTAAATAAACTAAAAGGTACGGTTGTAGTTTGAGGAATAAAACCAGCTTTCAAATCAGTCAGAAAATAAATGAACAGGTTTATTATAGAATATGTCTGTTACACACAAGTGTGTCAACTGAAGAGAGTCATTAGAAGTGGTGGATATTGTTTAGTGCCTTATGGAACAGGATGTGTAAGTAAAAGTTGAGGTCATCATAGCCCTACTGGATCATAGGGCTGCTTTCTCATTAGAGAGAGATGACTGATTCTGGTGTAACCTCAAGGTCACCATGTCTCCAGTGAGATTGAGAAAGTGGGACCTTCATGTTGACCTCAGTCATTGTGGGAAGTAAACCTGTCATGGTGGTATCATTCTGCATCGCAAATCAACCATCCAACCAACTTAACTAACTGAGCCCCTATGTATAGGTAGCGTCAATAAGAAAGATATTTTGAAAAATTCAATACCTCCACGAAAAAAAATTTGAAGGCATAAGAAGTATGCTTGTCAACATTAGTTAATTCTCGTGCAACAGAACCATGCATATTGTCTACTGAGTTATATATAGTGGAGGTAGCAGACACGGTGTGGAGGCAGATAACAGATTGAAAGTGGCGGGGGTGTTGGCTGGCAGCACCGTCTCTTAATTGATTAACACTTCTGCCTCACAGCACCAGGGACCCATGTTCCATCCCATCTTCGGGTGACAGTCTGTGCAGAGTTTGCACATTATCCCTGTGTCTGCGTGGGTTTCCTGCAGATGCTCCAGTTTCCTCCCACAGTCCAAAGATGTGTAGGTTTGGTGGATTAGCCACACTAAATTGCCCTGTAGTGTCCAGGGATGTGCAGGCTAAGTGGATTAGCCATGGGAAATACAGGGTTACAGGGATAGGGTGGGGGGTAGGGGAGCGGTGGTGCGGTCTGGTTGGGATGCCCTTACAGGGTCGGTAAGGACTCAATGGGCAAAATAGCCCACTTTCACACTGTAAAAATTCTATGAGAAGACATTGTGAATGTCTGCATGTCTCAAAAATAATCCTTGTGACTGTCAAACAAAACATTTGTGGATAAAGCAAATATCTAGAATGGTTCCAAAAAAGATGGACTTCAGATCTGTCGAGAAACTAAAGATATTGTTCTCTTTAAAGCAGAGAAAGTTAAAGAGAAATCAATAAAGATGTTCAAAATTTTGAGGGGCTTGAAGAAAGCACATAGGGAGGAATTGATTCCATGGGTGGCTCAACCAGCGAACATGATTTAAGGTCATTGGCAAAACAACCAGAGGGAAAAATGAAGGGATGTTTTTAATGCAGAGGGTAGGTGTAGTTTGTAATACATTAATACAGGGATGAAGAGCAGATTCAACAGTAACCTTAAAAAGAGAATTAGATACATACTTGAAAGATTAGGGGATTAAGACCAATTTGCACGTTTTTTCATAGAGCTGGAAAATGCATGATGGCTTCCTTTTTTTAGAGTATATGTTGGAGTATAACATGTCACTGATTATTATGGGGAAAGGAAAGCTACTTTGATGCTGCTTGCCTCATAAGAAGAATACTTTAACCTTGACCTCATGCTAGTTTATTCCATTTGTTCCATAAGTCTCTCTTCTTATTAAAGTACAGGTTCCAGTACCTAGATTTATTTTCTGTCCTGACATCATTTGGCACTTGTTGCTCAAAAGAGGTACATGATTTGTAACATTTGAATAGATGACATTAGAAAAGTGTATTCAATATCTGGCCATTTCCAGGACCTGCCCATCCATTCAACCTACAAACATTGGATGCAGCTCACCTCTTTGCCAGACGCTGGTGTCCTTTGGTCCAGTTGCTTGTGAACATGAATCAATAGGATAAAACTGATGTAACAAAAAGCAGACAAAAAAACCATTGTGCATGCAAAAGTTACCTTCTACAGTCATGGAGCTGGAGGCATTACACTTACCTTCTTGTATCCTGGAGTTCTCGGGGAAAACTGGAAGAGCTTTCAATTGACCTGATGTTGACAGAATAGCCAGAGCACTGATGAGCGTCCAGGTATACATGATGTCTCTGATGACTCTCAGCTTTTCAGTGCACAGTTTTAAACTCTCTGGAGTCAATCAATCTTTGGTGGCTATTTTGTCATGTCACCCTTTGCTACCTGATTTTGGTTTTGTCCTCTCTGTAATTGATGTTAGTGATAGGATCAGATGCCAGAACCTTCATGGAAAGTGATCAATATTCTAAAGCTCTTGTTATCACTGCTTAAACAGGAAGAGTTCACAAACATTGACAGATTCATACAATTCTTGCCTTATCTTTGTGCTGACCAGTGTTGGAGATTGATTTTATCTTTTTAACGGTGATCAAACTGGTACCAAAAGACCAGAATACACAGTGTGGGATAGATGAAAATCAAAAGGGAAAAGCAACTTGTTTCTTACAAAGTGAGGGAGGTTCATCGTTCAGATATTTAACACTTTTTACAGGATTTCCACTCAGCAATACACATTTCTAAAAGGATTTTAACGGAATGCTTTTGATTACAAGATAAAGTACAGCATAATTACATTTCAAGATTAGTAACTGGTTGATTTAAAACACAGATAAGACAATCTATTAGCCATTAAATGGGCACTGCAAGATAAATATTGGCTATGCTGTGTTATGGCGAGCTAAATAACATCCAGACTTCTATTGACAGTTGCTGTCATTACAGTGCAATCATTGTTTGTGAGACTTATTGGAGTGCTCATGTTTTAGCACCCACACTAGTGCATACGGAATGAAGCAATAGTTTGGTAATAAGGATTAAGATATCTAACGGCCAGGTTAGAACCTGGGAATATGAGAATGGCCTGTTTACTTTAGGACCTTATTCCTGGCCACAATGTGGTGTCAATCCTTATCTAGTGAGTCGGGGTGGCGGTGGGGTGGGCAGAATTTTGTTTGATAGGAAGAGGCCTCTGCAAGATGCGTGGTGGGGTCATGTCACAAGAAGATGAAACCTGGACAACATTTACTGGTAAGAAGTAGCAGGATTGAAGATAACACAGTGTGGAGCTGGAGGAACACAGTAGGTCAGGCGGCATCAGATGGGGCAGGAAGGTTGACGTTTCGGGTCGGGACCCTTCTTCAGAAATGGAGATGAGGAAGGGAACTCCGAAATAAAGACAGGAGGGCTAGGGCTGGGGAAGGTAGTTGGGATGGTGATAGATAAGTGCAGGTGGAGAGTGGTAGGGATTAGTCAGTGAGGTGGGAGGGTGGGGCGGATGGGTGGGAGTGAAGATTGACAGGATGTGACAGGTCAAGAAGGCAGGGATGAGAGGGAGGGTAGGTAATGGATAAGACCGGGGAGGGGTGGGGAGATTTTAAAACTGGTGAATTCCATATTTAGGTCATTGGGCTGTAGGCTCCCGAGGCAGAATATGAGATGCTGCTCCTCCAGTTTGCGTGTGGCGTCATTGTGCATGTTTCTTCTGCTCCTCCTAACCTGCAGAAAAAACCTTAAGATATTTTGATCTTATAACTGCTCCTTCTGGATTCACTCCAACTGTTGTTTCTCCATGGTAGTTCTGGCTAAAATAGCTCTGGGATCTGAACTGCATTTGACAAGCCAACCTTTGTGCATTGATGAGAGTTTCAACTATCCTTGATCTCATTGTGCTGCTAAAAAATATTTACAGAGTCTGTTGACGTGACAAGAACATCCACTTCATTTGTCTGCTAGCCATTACAAATCATGACAAATGTGTTGATGACCGTATTAAAACAGCAAAGAGAGCAAAAATGTACAAACATGCTCCATGTATATCTGACAATAACAGAAGCTGTCATTTTGAAGGCTCAGTCTTTCTAACTTGAAAAGATATGAAAAAATACATGGGGCTGAACTTCACTTGTTGTCGCTTCACCCAAAATAAAAGTCAGTCCTGAACCTTCCAACTTTAAAAAAGTCACCGTGGGGAGCAAAGGATTAACTGTACCATGCTCTAATAATAGCTTCTCAGCATGTGCATAAAGGGCTATGTCAGATCACATGGTTCAGAGACATGGCGGAAGAAGGCAGTAGCAAAGACCTGCTCAACCATATTAATGTATATACATTATTGACAATAAATGTTAACAGCTTGCATTAAACTTGTGTTAAACTCTGGTTTGTCTCCACCTCCTAAGGATGTTCCAACTGAAATAACTGTTCAGAGGTTGGTATCCCATCATCAATCACCCTTCATTTACAAATGCATAGCTTTTGATAATAGCACTGCCTCTCAATACCTGTGACGTCTATCCTTTTATGTCAGCCAGATCTCCCCAGTTGGACCAGATTAACTGCCCTGATCAGGGAACTCATGGTCTGTGAGGTCCAGCTGGCTGACCTCATGACAATCACTTCACCTACATGGAAACAACAATGGTGACCAGTCCCAGAAAACGGCAGTGAACGTTACCAAAAAGCCTGAAGATGAAAACCAGCAACACCATTGAAAAGAGGAGGAGCAGGCCATTCAGCCCTTCGAGCTCGCTCCGCTATTCAATATGATCATGGCTGACAATCCGACTCAGTCGCTTGCTTCCACTTTATCCCCCATACCTGTTAATCCCTGTAGCACTAAGCAGCGGATGAAGGCATCCCATGTCAGCTCAGTGATCACACCACCGCAAGGGGGCAAACTACCAGGAATATTCCAGCAAGTGGAAGAGAGACCAACACAGAAGGCATGGATTTCAGCTCGGAAGAGCAATTCATTCCTCCATACCACACCCAAGAATGTATTAGAATGAAGAGGGCTTAGTAGGCTGGGCAAGGGCAGAGCAGGTGTAACCCTTTTCATTCCCCTTCAAGTATGCAGCATCAAAAGTGTGTCACGATAACAACAGGACAACAATGCAGAACAGATACCCAACCACTATTTTACCAGGTCCCTGAGATTCCACCCCTTTGGAAAACACCAGACTTACCTCTGCCCAGGGGCCAGTGGCCATGTCCACTTCTTCTATGTCTCCTTGAAGTCCCAGCAATGGATACTGCTGAGTAATGTCACTGCTCAGACTGCAAAAGCCACAATTCTTGAGGACAGGTTTCATCCCACCAAGAGATGGAAGTCTACCTTGAGCCTATTCAGACCACTCACCCATGTATTATCGCTGCAAGGAAACTTCTTAAAAATTGGTCCATTTGAGACCAACTGTTCTTCCATGGATTGGGAGAAGAGCAGTCTGTCCTCCCATAAAATCCAGCCTGATGACTTTGTGACTCTGAAATAAAAACAGAAATTCTGAGGATGGGTCACTGGACATGAAACATTAACTCTGCTTTCTCGCCACAGATGCTGCCAGACCTGTTGCATATTCCCAGGAATTTCTGTTTTTGTTTCTAATTTCTAGCATCCTCTAGAAATCTAGCATTCTTTGGTTATGTTTTTACTCCATGTATCTTATTAGCCAGTAAAAATGTAGCTGACAGAATAGAGTATCTATTGCAGCATTTACTTAAGATTGATGCAATATGTAGATTGTATTCTGATTTGCTTTTATTGGCAATTTGCAGCGAACCCAAGAAACTCTTGGGTGCATCTTTCAATCAAAAGTCAGTTGAGATATTTTCCCAGTTCCTAATGTGAGGGATAAAGGATTACAGCCATCTTCACAACATACATAGGTACGAGACAAAAGAGAAAGTAAAGTAAGAACTTCAATATCAATTGTTTATGCTTTTAAGAACTTTTGGGGATAATGATTGCATGCAGAAATTAGACTTAATAGTTTATCCCTCTGTACAATGATGGTATCTTTTATAAAGTGCATACATTGTAAAGTATTGAGGGCTGTAGTGGTACAGTGTTAATATCCCTATCTCTGGGCCAGGAGGCTTGGCTTCAATGCCTATCTGCCCCAGAGGTGTGTTGTTACATCTCTGAACAGGTTGACTTGAAATATCTATATAGATAATATTTAGCCTAACTTTCCATTGTGAGTTTAATGGTCAATTAATATAAAAATTCAGCAAGTTCTGGCAGAAAGTTAAGGATTAGAAGCCCCTCAACCAGCCAGCTGTGGAGTTTCATAACTCATCGTGCACCTCTTAATTTCCTGGCATTTGTCATTAATATATCATTAATGATAGCCAGAAAGTGGCTAGCACTGCTACCTCACAACGCTAGAGATCCAAGTTCGATTCCAGTCTCGGGTGACTGTCTGTGTGCAGTTTGCACATTCTCCCCGTGTCTGCGTGGGTTTCCTCTAGGTGATCCACTTTCCTCCCACAGTCCAAAGATGTACAGGTTAGGCGGATTCGCCATGGGAAAAGTGGGATTACAGGAATAAGGTGCAGGGATGGGTCTGATTGGGATGCTCTTCAGAGGGTTAGTGCAGACTTAATGGGCTGAATTGCCTCTTTCTGCACTATAGGGATTCTATGATTCCATTATTTGGCCTGATAATCCATTACCTGCAATGATGGTGATTCATTATAAAATCATAGAATCCCTACAATGTGTAAGCAGGCCATTCAGCCCATCGAATCCACACCGACCCTCCAAAGAACATCCCACCTTGATGCTACCCAACCCTGTAACTCTGCTTTTCCCATGCCTAACCCACCTAAGCTGCATATCCCTGGACTGTGGGAAGAAACTGCACTACCTGAATGAAACCCACGCAGACACAGGGAGAATGTGCAAAAGCCACACAGTCAGTCACCCATGGGTGGAATCAAATGGATATTTTCAGCAGACATATCACTGGACAACCCCCCAGCCAGAAATCAATAATCAAATATTTAATTAAAAACCAACTCAAAGGATATATCTGCGAGAACAGGTGTTGGCTGGGCTAATGCAACATCTCACTGATGAGATTTAGTGTAATCCATCTGACCAAAATCACACCAGAGCACATACTCCTACCTCAATCTGACCTGATATAGCTACGACTTTATGGCCGAGTGAAATTGATTGCTACAAAACACAGTATGACGTAAGGAAGACTGCATTATTTTCTTATTGCAAGATTACTCATTATTAGTCCATCAGTGGTTTAATCCATATCTAGCTGTGCAAGTTGAGTCAATTTGAATAAATGACATTTGGATGAGCAGCTCTCAAAGCTCTTTAAAGTATTTTTTGTTGAACAGTTCCTTGGCAGATTTTTTGTTTTATTGCATATAATTATCAACAAATAATTGTACTTACATGTTTTCTGTGGGCAAGAAACAAAAATCCCTGCAGACCTACTGGTTTCATTATCAAGCAAATGTTGTTTGAAGGACAATATTTGTGCACCATACCTTATTCTCTTTCCTGTAAGTGTCATTTTGAATGTGTTTTTTATTTGTTTGCTCCAGATGCAATGAGGTGCTTCCTATCTCTTAATTATTTTATCTTTCCACTTAACAAAATAGAAAGTCATTTGGTGTATGAACATTGAAGACTTGCATTTATTTAGCGCCTTGCACAAACTCAAAACCACTCTACAGACACTGAACCTAAATCCCAGCCTGGGTGTGGATCACATCATTACGGGGCCACAACTATTAGCCTTCCCTTGTCAAAATCCAGAAACGGTCGCATCTCAACCAGCAAGATCAATATCCAGGAAGGTGCCTAAATATCCGGAGGTCATTAAACATCAGTAATACTTGCATTTCATCTGGACTTCATTCCCTTCCACCGAGTTTGTGTTGTTCCTGGTGCATTGCGAGTGAAGGGGTAACACATGCTCTAAGAAAAGCTACTGAGCATGTGTCTCAGGTGCCACATCACAATGATGTGAGCTGATGTGGTAGCCAAGCGTATCTGGTTGCTCAGGTGTCATCTTTACTGAATAAAGATGGTTAATATTCACTGATACCGATGTGGTCTACCTCCTATCAATGACTCAGACCTAATCCTACAAGCTTTGACCACACTCACAGGAGCTGCAGTAAGCAGTGAAGGATGATCTTCAGAGAAACCCAATGGCAGTATAGGGCAACGAGTGAAGGACCAGGACAAGCTAGAAATCTGACCATAAAAGAGGAGGGAAAACCTGATCAGCAGCCTCGCAACAACAGGGAATATCAGAGGAACGGTTTCGAAGTCATACTGGGCAACAGACCACAGAGAGGGAAATGTCAGGCAATGCTGAAAAAGGCACAGGAGAAACCTGCCGCAGGAAACACAGCAAACTGAATAAGCCAATCACCCACGTAACTGCAGATTAGAGGAGTTCACAGAATTGGGAAATGAAAAAGACGTATAAAGTGTCTGCTGGCAAAAAGTGCGGCAGAGAAAAGATACGGTGAATGGCATTAAATGATAATGTTGGTGAGGACTTCGTCTAACCGGGAGGTCACGAGTGCAAGACAGAGACCAAGTCAGGTCTGGATCAACAGTACAAATCAAAGCAGACTTCAGCAGCCTGTTAGTGCCCAAAGTTTGGAGGATACTGAGGATCAGAATGAATTATTCTTGGGGTATATAATAAGCCCACTGCAGGATTTTGGCATTTCTGAAAAAGTAAAATCGCAGCTTGAATTTTGCATGCAGATGTCATGGTTATTGGCAAGAAAACTAATTTTATACTGGAAAACAGGACAAATAACTTATTCTCTCAGTTTCACCCTCATGATTGAGGCCAAGATGTCTCCAATCATCTTCCAATCAGCTTTGCGGTGGAGGTGATATTAAAATCAGAGTCAGAATCAGCCTGCACTCTATTCTGATGGAAGTTCAACGAGACTTTAGTATGTCATTCCCAGTCGGATTCTCCATTATTAAGCAGAGATTGCCGTGAGCTTTTGAATCTCCTTTGTTAAACCATTGAAGCGGAAACTGAAGTTGTTTCAGAGTACTGTGAATCAGCCTTGAGCACAGAACCACAATCCATAGGACAACAGGAAGATAGTGCTGATCTTTCCTCTCTCTTAGAAGAGAGGCTACAAACAGTGAGATAAAAAGCCACCAAGATTGAAGTTAACCAGCCGCAAAAATACTTTGCTGTTTCAGGTAAGAATGAGACAGAATGAAGCTGTTATTCATTTGCTAGAAGCAGAGGTCCTGGATCTTCCTCTACTCTTGGACTGGCCTGACGCTGGGCATGAAAATTACCTTTTTTTGAGGAGAACTGTCCCTTTGTTGAAGAAGGTAACAAAGGTGTAACTATGGCTTATTTTACTATAACCCACAAATACCATATAACAGCGACAGCAGCAACCAGACCCAGATTAGTCTTAGCTTCTGTCAACTGCACCTCCACCCTTTAGAGATGAATGGGACAAAGCCAAAATACAGGCCAATCAGTTGAAGATAAATGACCATCAGAGTTGCAACCTGAGTGCTATCAAGAGGCACAAATTACAGATATCCCTCAAGAGGCAGCAGCTGAAGAAAACATTCTAATGGTTGTAACACTAATGAATATCACCGAAACTTCAGAATTCTCCACAGGCCACAAGGTGGTGGCGATATCTGAGAAGCCTCACTGTATGGAGTTAGAAAGGGATTGTCGATTATGTTTGAAGAGTGTCTCAGCCTTCAACTTGGATTCATGAGCATCGATGCTTCATAACGCTCCAATCTGTTAGCAGAAATCAATTTTATAGGAAGCGAATCTACAACAAAGCAAAGAGCATCAAGATGAATTTGATATACTTGGACAAAAACTTCAAACTTCTGAGATAGTGTACAAAAATGTAGTTCAACAACTGCAAGCAACTAGTAAAAAGCTAACCGGAGCAAGGAAAAAGCTTACGTCCAAACTGGACTAAGTTAATATTGAATATTCAGAAGTATAACAGTGCAAAAGTGGCAGCTGAAGTCTGTGATTAAGTCTAATCAGCAATTCAGGGAAATCATTAAGTTTTCCTTCACTTAGACTCAGAGGCATAACCACAGGCCGACAAAGTACCTTAAAGAATCTTAAAGCTAAGCGTCAACTGAAAATATTCAAATTAAGCAAGAATTAGAAATGTCACTCTATCTATGAGAGATTTCTAAGCTGAAAATCCAGCAATAACAGTCGCACAGTAATATCAAGCCACATTATTCATACGTTACAAGATTCCCAGTACTGGAAATACCCATATTATAGTAAACGAGTGCACAAATACTCTCCTATATGTAACGAGATTACAAGAATGTCAGATGAAACTGTTGACTACACATGTAGGTAGGAAGCAGAGAGTAATAGTGGAAGGATGCTTGTCGGACTGGAGGCTTGTAACTAGAGGTGCGCTTTGGGGGTTGGCGCTGGGCCCATTGCTGTTTGTTATCTATATCAATGATTTGGATTAAAATGTATAAGGCATGATTAGTAAGTTTGTGGATGACACTGAAATCGTCAGTATCGTGGACAATGAGGAAGGTTATCAGAAATTGCATCAGGATCTTGATCAGCTGGCAAAGTGGGCTGAGAAATGGCAAATAGAGTTTAATATAGATAAGTGTGAGGTGTTGAATTTTGAAAAGTCATATCAAGATAGGAGTTTCATGGTGATTAGTAGGGCCTTAAGGAGCGTAGTGGAAGAGAGGGACCTTGGAGTTCAGGTGCATGGATCTCTGAAAGTGGAATCACAGATAGACAGGGCAGTGAAGGAGGCTTTTGACACACTGGCCTTCATCAGTCAGGGCATTGACTATAGAATTTGGGAGGTTATGACGCAGTGTACAAGACGCTGGTGAAGCCCCACCTGCAGTATTGTGTTCAGTTTTGGTCACCTTGCTATAGGAAGGATGTTATTGAACTGGAAAGAGTGCAGAAGAAATTTACAAGGATGTCGACAGGGCTTGAGGGACTGAGGGGCTACCTTATAGCAGTGTATTAGATCATGAGAGGCATGGATAGGGTGAATGCACTCTGTCTTTTTCCCACGGTGGGGGGAATTGAGGACTAGAGGGCATCAGTTTAAGGTAAGAGGGGAAAGAATACAAGGGAACCTGAGGGGCAACTTTTTTACACAGAGGGTGGTACGCCCAAGGAATGAGCTACTAGCGGAAGTGGTTAAGGCGGGTACATTAACAACATTTAAAAGGCATTTGGATGAATACATGGATAGGAATGGTTTTGTAGGATATGGGCCAAGTACAGGGAAATGGGGTTAGCATGGATGGACATTTTGGTTGGCATGGACCAGTTTGAGCCAAAGGGTCTGTCTCGGTGCTGTAGGACTCTATGACTCTATATCTGAAGAGTGGCTACCCTTCAACCTCCTGGCAAAGATCTTGTAGAAGAATGACATGATCCTGATGCTGAACTTTCAGACAAGTCTGCAGATCACAGCAGTAAGCAGGGTCTTCCGATAGAGGCCAAACTCCATGCAGGCCAAGGGGAATCTCATTCCGTCCAAACTTCAAGTGTGTTATATTATTGATGATAGCACACTCTTACTTTCTCAAAGTGTTTACAAGATGTTGACAGAGGAACAACAGCAAGCTGAAAGGGAAGTAATACTACGAAAAGACAATTGTGCAACCCTCGGAGTTGTTGGGAAGTCCTCATTTCCCTATTTCCAGAATTGTCTTTGGAATCCTCTTTGTTCTTCTCTTTATTTGTTTTATTAGCCCCTGGAGTGAGTTCGCTCATGGTTCCCTTTGGAACTATTGGTTTTTTCATCATCACAGCAGCCATGAAAGATGTAGCTGTGAAGTTCATCGTTAGAGCTGAAAGTGCTTCATTTTTTCAGTTAACACTTTAACCTTTCCTCAGTGAGTAATGCACAATATGATGTTCAGTGCTTCAGTACCCTGTTTGAGGGATTTTGATGATTCAGGACTTTGAGGTTTGTCCCTTGAATAAGTCTTCCCTAAAGTAGACTTCACTGCTAGAGATAGCAAGAACTGCAGATGCTGGAGTCAGGGATAATACAGTGTGGAGCTGTAGAAGCACAGCAGGCCAGGCAGCATCATAGTTTCAGGTCATCATAAGTGCAACAGCCCAGGAATAGGATGTCACAAAAAGCTGCCGTACTACTCCACCTACCTGCTTACCTTACAAGGAAGTGATAAGGATTAGGGAATGATACTTGTCCCACATGTCCTCCAGCCATGAAGACTGTTGGAGATTAGGCTTCATGGGCAAGAGACTAAGTTGGGAGCAGGAGAGGGTGTGGTCCATGTAAGATTTGGATGGAAACTTTAAATAGCTCGCGAGATTAACAGCTTGTGGGAACAGCAAACCTGGGGGAGGGGTGTGCAAAAGTCAACTACACCGTTACTTAAATTGTTACTGAACATGTGGAAAGGAAGCTATATCACAATGACATGAGATCGCATGGAAATGGGGTGTAAGATTCCAGAGATGTCCTAATTTACTATCTTTTGCACACAGGATGTTCTTAAAAAGGTTTAGTGTTTACGTGAACTACCTCCTAGCAACAACCAGAACTAATCTTATTACAGTGCATATAAGCCAAAACCCATTGCCTTTCATGCAAATAACATCTTAAAAATGGTAGAGGGATATCAAAATTACCTACATATGTTTTCTCTGAACCTTTATTTAATATTTTATTGTGTTCTCATTCACTGAGCAACACCCAAATGTACAGGTTTGCTCAATGCAGTTTTTAAAACGTCTCTCGATAGAGAAATGAGCAAGTGCAGTGAACACTCAAAAGTCTGAGATGAATAATTTCCAGGCTGGAAAAGTTTGTCCAATGTTCATCGATCTTTACCATCATAGCTGTTCAAAGATACTAATCTTGTTACTTGACATTTAAAGCCGGCTGGTGTTAATGGAGTCCTATATCTGTGATGGAAGTTATTTATAGAAACTAAGGGCCTGAGGCATAGAAAGAAATACTGAAATCTGATACTTGATATTAGCAGAAATTTATCATTTGATGTTGTTTCCAAGTTTGGAAATGAATCATTGCCTTTCTGTAAGTCATTTCAGAAGTGGAACACAAGTGATTACCTGAAGCCATTGTAGATTGTCCTTGAGGCCAGTTTGATTGATTAAATGAAGCTGCCATAAATCTCTGCCAGAAGTTAATGCTAAAGACTTCACTTCAATATAACAGTTAATGGGATTTGTCCGGTCTGTAGTATTTCAGTGTGATTAAAAGTCATCATTGGTATGACTTATATGTGACTTTAAGTACAAAAGAATCATGTTACAACAATGCTTCCTTTTAAACATTTATGACATGGACTCAACATGGCAACATTTTAAGGTGCATTCCTTTCACTTCTCGGACAGATGTATTCTATCTTTCTTTGGAAAGAAACTTTTGTCAGCACTCACAGTGTTAATTTAGTGTGTTATATTTTACAGTTGGGTGATTTGGAAGCAGTTACTGTTTAATTGTGAAGGCCAAAAGGGTCATACAGCACGGAAACAGACCATGACATTCAACCAGTCCATGCCAACTATGTTCCCAAACTAAACTAGTCCCACTTGCCTGCACTTGGACCATATCCCTCTAAACCATTCCTATTCATACACTTATCCAAATGTCTTTTAAACGTTTTTAATTGTACCTGCATCCACCACTTTATCTGGAAGTTCATTCCACACACTGATCACTCTCTGTGTAAAAAGTTGCCCCTCAAGTCCTTCTAAAATCTTTCTCGGCTCACCTTAAAAAATATGCGCCCTAGTTTTGAACTCCCCTACCCTAGGGAAAAGACCGTTGTCATTCACTTTATCTATACTCCTTATGATTTTATAAGCCTCAATAAGGTCACTCCTCCACCTCCAACACTCCAGAGAAAATAGCCCCAGCCTTTCCAGTCCATTTTAATATCTCAAACCATCCATTCCTAGCAACATTCTGGTAAATCTTTTCTGAACCCTCTCCAGTTTAGTCATATACTTTCTATAAGAGGGTAACCTGCACACAGTACTCCTGAAGACGCATCAACAATATCTTTTACAATCTCAACATGACGTCACAACTCCTGTACTGAAGGGTCTGAGCAATGAAGGCAAACATGCTAAATGCTTTCTTAACCGCACTGTCTACCTGTGATGGAAGTTATTTATAGAAACTAACCCTAACCCTAACCCTAACCCTAACCCTATCGCAAACTTCAAAGAATTATGTACCTGAACCCCTAGGTCTCTCTGTTCTACAACACTACCCGGGGCCAGTATTATTAATTATATAAGTCCTGCCCATGTTTGTACTACCAAAATGCAATATCTCACATTTATCCACACTAAACCTCATCTGCCACTCCTCAGCCCTTTGACCCAACTGATCAAGATCTCTTTGTAACCTTAGACAACCTTCGTCACATGTCCATCATACACCAATTTTGGTGTCATCTGTAAACATACTAATCATGCCTCCTATATTCTCATTCAAATCCTTTACATAAATGATAAACCAAAATGGACACAGTACCAGTCCCTGTGGAACACTGTTGGTCACAGGCCTCCAGTCTAAGAAACAACACTTCAACACCACCGTCTGCCTCCTACCATAAAGCCAGCTTTACATCCAATTGGCAAGCTCACCCTAAATCCCATGCAATATAACTTTACTAATTATTCTACCATGCAGAACCTTGTTAAGTCTTTACTAAAGTCCAAGTAATCCTTACCTGGTCTGGCCTTCATGTGTTTCCAGACTTACAGCAACGTGGTTAACCTATAACTGGCCTCTGGGTAATAAATGCTGCCTAGCCAGCAACGGCCTCATCCTGTGAATGAATAAAGAAAAGCATCTACCGATCTTTTTCATTACTTTGTTAAAAAACTCAGTCAAGTTTGTCAAATACGATTTCCCTCGCACAAAACCATGCTGACTATCCCTAATCAATCCTTGCTTCTGCAAATGCATGTAAATCCTATCTTTCAGAATCACCCCCAACAACTTACCACAGATGTGAAGTTTTGCTTTGTATTGAAAGACTGAAACTCCAGAGTTGCTCACGCCATGAAACGTTCGGAGTAAGATTTACAATCAGAAAGATGCTTGCAACCTATAAACTCTTCCACACTCCTTTTACATTAAGAGTAATTATATAGCATTGTGCTCCCTGTGTAGATGGAGCTCTGCCCACTGCGATAAAAGATTGGGGCACCTAAGATTGGGGCACCCTGTGATATTCTACTGATTATATGAATGGTTAATTATGGCGTGGGCCTGAAATTGCAAAGCGCCCTCCTGTGATCTAGGATCTGGTCAAGAGTGTTATTTTCTAATGGAAATATCCAATGTGAATGCACTGACTCCACTAAGTGAGAAGTGCCAGATTTGCATAGATAAAAAGCAGAAAGATCTTTGAGAGTATTTGAAAGTTGTACCATGGCATCACTGGCATGCCTTGTAATATTCTACTGAAAAGCATCTACAGAGCCTAATAATCAGAGTTCTGGCTATGGCTATCACCACTTAGTCCAAAGTATATCATGTAACCTGTCTGTCGGCAAGAAGCCATTTGATTCAAAAGAGGCCAACATTTAAAGTCCAAGTGATATGTTGGGAGGGAATAAAAGGCCATTTGCTACAGATAATTGACCTCCTAGAATTCCAAGGGATTTTGGAATTGGATTTTAAAAATATTTGAAACACAACAAAATGATTTCTTGAATGTACAAGCGAAGAGACGGCAGAGACAATCAATGATGTGTTTCTATCTAACGTTTAGGTGTCTTGTCTCAACCGTTGAGCTCTTGTGGCCAAACTAGAAGCGTAAACAGTAGTTGCATTTTACTGAGCAATGTGTTCTGGTCTGCCTGGGAATGCGTTCACATTCGTTTAAAATTGTGATCCCAAAAACAGTTTTCTTAAGGTGAAGCTCAGTCTCCAATCTGATGCTGTTGATGAGTCAGAACCTTCTCCATTGAAACAACTGCAAATGGTAATGGACTGTTCAGGGCTCCAGGATGTGGGACCATTGCAAGATCTAAGACGGAACATTCAGAAGTGAGGAGTTTGGGGCAATCATTGTCACAGATATGATTTTTGCATGATAAGATATATGTGTCCTTCAGGACAGGAACAGTAATTTGAAGGGTAAGCCACAAGCAAAGTTGATCATCTGCAACCACAGGTACAAATTTCTTAAAGTGATCAGTCGGGTGGTTACAGCCCTGAAGTTAGGAAACAGTGTTTGAGAGTATCGATTTAACTTGAATGGAGCAGATCCTGATATTTGTGTGTTATCAGACGACACTGATGTTTGTAAGTAACCAGTAGTACAATAAACTGTGAAATGCACAACAAGGTATACAGAGCTGAGTGCATTGACCATTTTCTCCAGCAGAGCAGCTTCATGTTAAACAAAAGAGTATAACAGACAAAGTGAAAGTTCTTTCAGCTGAAATAGTTACATATTTACAATAAATTAGAAAAATGAATGCAGAACAGGTGAAAAAGATATTATCTGAAATCCAGCTTATCCCCTCCGCTACATTATTGATTTATCCCAATGTCTCAAAAGCTTTTTTTTCAGAGTTTGGGTTGTTTAATTAAATGAATAAAATACAACCTGGTGTAATATTAGCATCTTCAATATATTGTAAATACACAAAAACAAATTAAGATATTGCAAATATTGAAATTCTGAATTTAAAAAAATAAGAAGTTTTAAAACATTCGAAGGGTGGTGGGGTTATGGTGGATGGTGTTAATGTCATTTGGACTAGTACTCCAGAAACCCCAGGCCAACGTTCTGGGAACATGGGTTCAAATTCCACCACAGTAGGTGGTGAGATTTGAATTTAATAAAGTCTGAGATGAAGAGCTGACTTAATAATGACCGTATAAACCTTCTGATTGTCATAAAACCCATCTGGTTCACTAATTGCGTAAAGGGAAGGAAATCTGCTGTTCTTACCTGGCCTGGCCAACATGTGACTACAAACCCACAACAATTTGATTGATTCTTAACTGTCCTCTGGGCAGTTAAAGATGGTCAATAAATGCTGGGAGCGACTCCCACATCCTGTAATTAAATAAATTAAAAAAGGAATTCAGTAGGTCAGGCTCCATCTGTAACTGGAGAAACCAGTTAATATTTCAGATTCTGATGACAGGTCATCAACCTAAAATGTTACCTCTGCTTCTCTCTCCTCAGTTGTTGTTTTCCAGGAGTTTACATTTTATGAATTGTGCAAGTACATTGTCCAATATCCCAGAGATAATTCAGAAATGCTGTTTGCCAGCAGTGCCAACTTGCAATATATCAAAGGTGGCACAGTTATAGCTTTCAACATCTATTGCTTAACCTTTATGACCAACGACGGTGAATGGTTTTGTTCCCCTTCTATCTGGAAAACATAGCAGGAAACCTAAAGAAAGAGTATGATGCTCTTGACCCCATCCTTGCAAACACTCTATAGCTTATCCAGGGTGTTTTTAGGGACAGAGAAAAGAGCACCAGTCAGCAATCCAGTAAATAAGAAAAATGTCATGTTACTTTGAATTGGATAATGCATTCCTTGGAAAAGTCATTCATTTTGCTTTTGTTTAGAGAATAGAACACAATCGTAAATGCCATTTAATTTATGTAAATTAATTTTTAGAGTTTTCTTTAGATGGTGCCCAATTGTGTACACTTCTGGCATCAGAAACTGAAGAAATGGAGCCTTTTCCATAACCATTTTAGCTTTTTCATTCAAACCTATTAACAAGAAATTACTTTGCATCAATTTAAGTGTGGAATGGGATACTAGAGAGAATGTGTAATCTTTACAGTTCAATTCTAACGAAGATTACAAGGACATTGAAGCACAGAAGACAACTATTTGGCCAATTGCAATCCCTTCCTTTGCAACTCTTTAGGGCTATCTTACACTCATAACACTTTCCCCCGAATCTCCCATTAGAAAACACAAGTATTCACAAGTACCCATGCACACAAGTGAATAAAACAGAATTTTACTTCAACTTCTGTACTGCACATTACATTCTACTGAAAAAAGCAATCTCATTCACAAAATAACAAGCATGGGGCTGGATGAACACAGCAGGTCAAGCAGCATCACAGGAGCAGGAAAACTTGACGTTTCGGGCCTAAACCCTTCATCAGAAATGGGGGAGGGGAAGAGGGCTCTGAAATAAATAGGGAGAGAGGGGGAGGCAGATAGAGGATGGATAGAGGAGACGATAGGTGGACAGGAGGCAAACAGGTCGAAGAGGTGGGGATGGAGCCAGTAAAGGTGAGTGTAGGTAGGGGGGTAGGGAGGAGATAGGTCAGTCCAGGGAGGACGGACAGGTCAAGGGGGCGGGATGATGTTAGTAGATAGGAGATGGGGGTGTGGCTTGAGGTGAGAGGTTAAACAGGTTAGGGAGGTGGAGATGAGCTGGGCTGGTTTTGGGATGCGGTTGCGGGAGGGGAGATTTTGAAGCTTGTGAAATCCACATTGATGCCATTGGGCTGCAGGGTTCCCAGGCTGAATATGATTTGCTGTTCCTGCAGCCTTCGCGTGGCATCACTGTGGCATTGCAGGAGGCCAAGGATGGACATGTCATCTGAGGAATGGGAGGGGGAGTTGAAATGGTTCGCGACTGGGAGGTGCCGTTGTTTGTTGCAAACTGAGCGCAGGTGTTCTGCAAAGCGGTCCACAAGCCTCCGCTTGGTTTCCCCGATGTAGAGGAAGCCACAACGGGTACAGCGGATGCAGTATACCACATTGGCAGATGTGCAGGTGAACATCTGCCTGATGTGGAAAGTCTTCTTGGGGCCTGGGATTGGGGTGAGGGAGGAGGTGTGGGGGCAGGTGTAGCACTTCCTGCGGTTACAGGGAAAAGTGCCGGGTGTGGTGGGGCTGGAGGGGAGTGTGGAGCGGACAAGGGAGTCGCGGAGGGAGTGGTCCCTCCGGAAGGCAGATAAGGGTGGGGAGGGAAAAATGTCTTTGGTGGTGGGGTCTGATTGCAGATGGCGGAAGTGTCGGAGGATGATGC
>JAHRHZ010000267.1:11941163-11966450 GCA_024137785.1 Ginglymostoma cirratum
CATCCCAAAACCAGCCCAGCTCATCTCCACCTCCCTAACCTGTTTAAACTCTCACCTCAAGCCACACCCCCATCTCCTATCTACTAACATCATCCCGCCCCCTTGACCTGTCCGTCCTCCCTGGACTGACCTATCTCCTCCCTACCCCCCTACCTACACTCACCTTTACTGGCTCCATCCCCACCTCTTCGACCTGTCTGCCTCCTGTCCACCTATCCTCTCCTCTATCCATCCTCTATCCGCCTCCCCCTCTCTCCCTATTTATTTCAGAACCCTCTTCCCCTCCCCCATTTCTGATGAAGGGTTTAGGCCCGAAACGTCAAGTTTTCCTGCTCCTATGATGCTGCTTGACCTGCTGTGTTCATCCAGCCCCATGCTTGTTATCTCGGATTCTCCAGCATCTGCAGTACCTTTTATCTCTCATTTACAAAATACATTTGTCTTGACAGCTTTGACACTTCTTGACAGGTCTTGACAAGACTGAGAATTCTTGATAAGTCTTTACACTTCTTAACAGGTCTTTAACAGGGTTTGACCTGTCCAAGGGTTGTATGCATCTCTTAAACAAAATCTTCTCCACAATTAACAATACCAAAGTTTACCTAACCTTTCTGTCTGGTGCATGAAGGATCCCTGACCCCATCCTCATGTCCAAGAGGTCCTGGGCCCATACTCACCAGGATACTTTAGCTTTCCAAAGGCTAGCCTTGCTACAGATGCATTAATAACAGATCTGGTCTTATCTATGCTTACTCACACAAAGAGGTTAAAAGCTTTCAATAGTTGTTTATGAATCTTGCCCATTCCCTAGGAATGTCTCACTTTCTTACAAGCATTGCATTGATGTGACAAAGCTGGACATTGTCACTGTTTGCATGTTTGTTCTTCAACGCCATTTCTGGAACAGTACATTCTACCATCAAAGCATGTTAAAGACATTATGTGTTGGTTTGTCATGTGATGCATTGTTGTTTGTGTACTTTATAAAGTAGACCAAGTCTGATAAAACTTCTTGATCTAGGTCAATTTACTGTGTCCATCATTCTTTTGTGCTATTCTTAGATTTCAGCTTCTGTGCCATCTGGATAGCTCTTCCTAGTGTGAGACTGTCTTTTGATGGTAATGTATCTGAAAGGCACGTATCAGAAATTTTGATAGTAATTCTGTCTGGAATTAGTTCTGGTTATAAATCACCATTTTCACAAAATTCTGACAAAGTGTAAATATTATGAATAAAATTGTCAACTGCTCTCCTAGAAACTGTACAATTTTATAATACCTTGTTCTCTCCATTATGTGGTTGGTACTTGATGTAAGATAGTTGCCAAATGCTATTGCAATATTATCTCTTCTCTTGCATCTTTCATTCTAAAACATGATCTGAATCTGGACCCACAGAATAAAGAAATGCATCTCCGTGTTCTCCTCTGTAATCCTTAAACAATTCTAAATCTCAAGGACAATCTCTTCCACATAAACTAGTGTTATTTCTGGCGTAAAAGTTTTGTCATTTTCAATCTTGTTGGAGGTGTAATATCTTTCTTGTTGTCACTGTAATTAAAATGTAGGAGTCTCTAAAAGTTTCCAAATTATGTTTCTAGTTATGCTGAAAAATTATTTTCGGATGCTTAAAGGTCATTGAAATGCATTAAAATGAAGAAACACTGTACTTTCATTTCCTCCCAAGGTGGAGAAAAGATTGTGAATTTGTGTCATTTTTATTATGCTTTTACATCCTTCTTACTAATATGAACGGTTTGTTGCCTTTCTATTTATTTTCTATGATATTGGCACTATTTTAGATTGAAGAAAATGGTGATGTGCTGTTGTCGCATCAAAGGAAATTCTCATTTGCTCAATAAAAACGTTTTTCTCTCAAAATAGAGGGCTGAATTTTCCCACACCCTGGACAAAGACAAGCCAGTTGGGAAAATATGGCAAGGTGGGAAAAGTAAGATTCTCAACATCGAGGAAAATAATGCTGATTTTCTACCTAGGGTTCGAATGATGAGATGAAAATTTCACCACTGAACAGCAGGAATCCCATTTCCATGCATTTACACAGCATTGACACCTAATCTCTACTCGTTCGTGCGCAACTTCTTATTGTCTCAAGTGGCAGAGAAACTATATGGTAACAATTACTGACGTGAAAGTCAGAGCAGGGATCTGGTGATTTTAGCTCATTGCTTGCTCCTCTAGGCCACCCCTTTGGAGAGTTATCAGCAATATCTCAGCTCATTCTCTATGGACAGCTACTGCCATGAATGTCACTGATGTGCCCTCAGAAGTTTTTTTGTTGGCACCATCCTGGTATTGCCAAAGGTTATTTATGGCAGGCTGTGAATAACCTGGTGCGCAGCTGGACATTAAACGTTGTGCCAAAAGTAGAAATCCCAGCTGTGGTCAGTACTTCTGCCACTGGTCAGCATAAGATGGTACAAGTGAGGTACTATAGAGGCTGGTGTTGGACACATACCAGCCTCATTGCATCATCGTTATACCTTTCAAACTATTTGAAATACAGTTGCACCACATCAATCCACTGCACTTGGAGCACTATATCTCCCGCATTATAATGCTGCTGCCAGGCATTTTGTGTGCAGGACAGGTACACACCTCATGCATCAAGTGTGCGTCTTAGAGTTCATAGCTTGTTCCCTGAATGTTCACTCACTCCGTGCCAACAAAAATGCCCACAATATCTTTGCCTTGCTTTGCCTTTTCGCACATTGCTGCCTCATTCAGAATTTACAATTTCTTTCTTACTTTGCCTTTTAGAGTAGACTCAAAGCCAGGCAGCTTGTCATGTTTGTCAGCAATGATCAATAAAGGGGCTGAATATGTCATTTTACAGCACAGTGCTGTGCCATGCGACCACAGCTAATGCTGCAAACACTGTGAACGTGTTTCAACCAAGTGGCTATGTCTCAAAGTCTAAGGAGAATATTCTTCAATCAAGGCAAAAGGGAGTATCATCAGTCAGAAGGTAGCAACACAATAAGTGAAGGACGTCACCTGATATTAGTCTAGGGGATTGGGACACAGTTGATCAAGTGTTGGGGCAATCAGGGTGAGGGAATGGTAACATTAAAGTCTAGGGAGTGGGTTACAATCAGCCCTGTCGGGCCAATGCCACCAGCTAAGAGATTTGTGGTAAGTCAGTGATCTTCAGTCTGAGATGCCCTTCCAGGTCTGTCAAGGGAATTCAACCACAGTGAGTCCTGAACAATAACAAGATGCAATGCTGGGTCTTAGGGAACGGGCAGCACTCCCTTAGGCAGAGTTCTAACACAGTAAGGCGTTAAGGGTTGTTAGCCTATGTAGCTTGATTCTTGCAGCTACTGTTACAATGTCAGCCGATCAGCCAGGTGATGATATAAAGTTTTAATACATTTGCAATGTTAGCTTCTATTTGCAATGAAGGGTCGCCTGTGTCACTGATGTGCCCTCAGAAATTTTCTCGTTGGCACCATCCCGTTACACGTGTTGAAAAGGGCTATTTATGGCAAGCAGTGAGTAACCTGGTGCATAGCTGGACATTAAACATTGTGCCAAAACTGAAAATCCTGACAGGTCCCAGCAGCGGTGAGTATTTCTACCACTGGTGAGCACAAGATGGTACAAGTGAGGTACTGTAGAGATCTAGTACACACATAATGAGGTAAGCAGTATAAAATTGTGGCGTATAAGCCACTACAGCACAGAGAGTGTAACCATCCATGAAAACTCCCAAAAATTGATGGTTAGCCGATTTTTGATATAATTCAGCCAACTAAATAAAGAATAATTCTTCTGCCCTAATTTTCTTCAGTCTAATTAATCAAAATGTATTTCCATTCTAATAATTTCCTCAATGACTGCTCTTTTTCTCAAAGTTGTTTTTTGCAGCTTACCTCAATCATTTTAAACAATTTAATTTTGCTGATTTACTACCCAAGACTTTGAATCCTTATTTTCGTTTGTCAGCCTATAATTGCTCCCTTTAACGTGAAATATTTCACCCTTCCTCTCAGGGACTTAGCTTGTCCGAAATCAACCATCCACTACCTTGTAGCTGTTTTAAACTTTGAGACATAGGCTCCGTATGGCTTTTCAGTGCTGCCACCTTTTTAACTATTGGCTTCAAACATTTACAGAAGCTGACTGGCTCAGTTTGTTTATGAGCTGGTGAATGGTTAAAGATATACTCACTCTTTCCCAACAGGAATTTTCTTTTCCTCTCTCCTTCTCCGTGGATAGCTGTGGCTATTTTAGAACAGAAAATTCCTTCAGAAAATCAACACTGCTAGCATATTAACTGGGGCAGTTACGGTCACTGTTGCCACCCTGGTATCATACATTGTCCTCATGTTCTCAGGGGGTCATCTGAAATACCTTGAGTAGATTCATTATCTCCAGTATGTCATTTTGCTCATTTTGCTCAGTTTTTGTCACAGATGCCTAATAGGCAGGATGCCCATATGGAGACTTCAGCATCAGCTTATCAGTCTTGATAAATAGAAAAGGTTTATAACATGGTATTTAATATTTAGTAATATTACATCTAAGCTACATGATTGTTTCTTGTGAGACACAAGGCTCTACTTTAAGTGAATATATATTACTGTTATAGAAATATTTATACAACAAGATTACACTGGACACTGGTTCAGCTGGTTAGTTCCTCCTAGGAACAGCCCCAATATGGCCTGATGGGCTCAACGTACCTCTTGATGTCAGTTAACCCTTTGAGGTGCTAACTGTGTTATACAACGTGAATGATTAAAGTAGTGCTCTGTATGAGTGTTTAGCATTCACATACTGCTAATCATAAACATGTTTCTGCCTCTAACTTTTCAAATTTAACCAATTGAACAATCTGTACAACTTACAGATCAATCTTAAATTGTTTTTAAGATCATTGCTAACTGGCGCCAATCTGTATTGAACACCATGGAAGGGAATTACAAATCAAAGCAATAGTATAAGTGACCAAATCTCGAGCTCAAGACTATCATAGTCTTACTACAATTTGTAGTTGTGAGTTTCTGCTGCCAATTAAATGAATCAACTCCTGTGTTTCCAGTTTCTGTAGCGTCGTCAGGCATATTCCTGTTGATCCATGGGGATGAATATATTTTTTAATGAATACTTGTTAAGCAAATTTTGATACATAATCTAAGAAAATTCAAGTCTGAAATATGCTTGTAGCTAACAATACGAAGTGAAGAAACACCTCTTTTATCTTTACAAATGAACATTACAGGTTTTTAAAAATAGTTGTGGAATTTCCAGACTGTTTCATTCCCAAACGAAACTCTTAAAGATTGTAATTTCATGTTAGAATAACTTTCACCCTATTTTCATTCCTGTTATTTTTAGCCTTTATATTTCAGACTTGTCCTAAAGGAAAGCCCTCTACTCCATTTCAAAAGAATATTTAACCTTTCCGGATATCTATGTACATTTGCAGAGCACCAGGGAGGAAATAAATCAATCCTCAATTTATTTCAGTTACTGGTTTTGTTGTGGTGCATTCAGAAGATGGAAGAATAATACTATATGAGCTTTTGACTCAGATTTTCACTGGCAAACAAATATATCAGAACAGATGAATAACAGCAGTTACACAATTTTTTTAACAACAGCTATAAAGCTTTGCTGTCTCATGATTAGAACACAAAAGCTTAAAATATTGTATTAAGTTAGGAGGTAAGGAAAATATTGCACTGTAATTTTTTCTGCTTTTCATCGTCCATGGAAGTTTGTCAGATTGCCTTTGGAGGTTGCAGACAAACTATAAGATTTAAAAACGATGGCCTGGAAAATGCATTCTAAAGATGATAGTGAGCGAAGAAAAGTTTAAAACTGCCTGTTGAGCTGAGAAAGAGTTGTCGATCAAACACATAGTTGAACAAAACACATAACATGATTCTATTCGACATAAAGGTCTCAGCTCATCAGTAGGTCCCAAAAACAGAAATTACCAGAAAAGCTCAGCAGGTTTGGCAGCATCTGTGGAGAGAAACCAGAGTTAACGTTTTGGGGCCAATGACCCTTCATCAGAATGGTTCTGCGGGGCTTATCCAGCAATTTCTGTTTTTGGGTCTGATTTCCAGCGTCTGTGGTTCTTTTTGATTTTCTTCAGCAGGTCATTTGTCTTCAGTCAAACCATCAAATTATTGCCACAAAAGGAGTTGGAGACCCTGTGGTGTAGTTATCCACTAAATACCACATCCGTCTCTCAGGCCTTCCATCCTCATTCACCAGGATTGGACCATGGACTTCCATTTGATTGGTGCATGCTTATGGGTTAATGACTTCTGTGGTTTGTCATTGTCATCTGCAGGATCATGAACCAGAAGCCTTTCCCACTCTTATTACCTACCATCAGCGATAAGCAGGGATCTGTAGACTGATAATCAACCTGTTTGGCTACATCACAAAAGCACTTTTCATGGCCAAAAAGTCCTGGTTCTGGACTTGATTCTTGAGCTTCTGGCCCAGCATCTTGGAAGTAACCACTGCGCCACCAGATCTCTAACTATTGTAGACTAACTAAATAAATGATGGGAAATAGGATTGGAAACTCATACTGATCAGGTTAGACGAAAAAGAGTTGAGAGAAGCTTACTTGGATCATAAATACCAGCACAGAGCAGTTTCTGGGCTGTGCATTCAGTGCAATTCTACTGCATTTTCTAACCTCTTATATATAACAGTTGATCTTCCTCTGCACCTTCTCTGTACCTGTGTCACTATATTCTGCTTTCTGTTCTATTTCCCTGATGCACTTATGTAAGGTATGATTTGCCTGGGTAGCATGCAAAACAATACTTTTCACTGTATCTCGGTACATGTAACAATAATAAATCATAAATCATAATATCTGCTTAATTTTTGCCACATAGGACGCTGTTGTTAATCTTCACTGAATGTTATGGTCTAGAAATTACTAGATCAGCTTTCAGATACTTCAGAATGGAGTTTGTACCTTTTCATTCCATAACATCAGAATTGCACAATGTTTTACAGATGCTTTGACATGTAACTAAAAGTTCAACATTCTGAGATTTAAGAAGTTTGAGAAAATTTTCAGTATGTTCAAAAAGAGAATGACAAACAGATCAACTGTGAGAGTTAATGTTGACCATCTTCCATGCATTGTAATGCAGATCTCGTGTAGAATTCCAGTCAAATCTATTCACTGCTCTAAGCAACAAAAATTCTCCTTTGATACTTAAAACACAAAGGAACAAATTCTTGTTACTGATTGCAGCAAATGGAAATAAATTGGATAGCTTTAGATCTCTGTACAACTGGTGTGTTGCTTTCATGATGCAGATTCAATATATTCTAAGAATTTGCTCAGCAGAATTCAGAAGGCAAAAGTGTTTTGGTGTTTTTACAACTTCTAACTGTCAGAGCAGAAGAGCATAAAACAATTGGCACTTAGCTACAAGCAACAGTCCCATTTCATAGACAGATATCGCAGTTGAATTATTTTAATATTGTTTAAACCATACCTTCTTTTATGTCATTAAATTCATTAACATGTTATGAAGGACAGATAAAAATATGATATGAATGTCTCTCTAAATACACCAGGGCTTGTTACGTTTTACTGATAAGTAGCAGTTATGTGCTAGGAATTACTGTGAGTGATGGTGTTCCATCAATTCATAATGGCGCAAATTTTCCACTTGCCAGACAGCTGTTTCTCCAGCATAGCTGGGAGTCACACATTGCGATCCTGAAGAATTTGGGACAATTGCCGGGTGCTGCAAATTTGGGTAGAATACTTGTGGATTGGGAGGCAGGAAGTTAGAATTCGGTGTTTTTAAAATACCAGGGGAGAAAGTAGTGTGTGGTCCCTTTAAAAGATGATGTGCTTTTTCTATGCTTAGAGATTCAAAAGGAATGTCTAGGGGCTGCAGCTTGTGGGTTTTCAGGTGCACATGAGAGCACCTGAATTGAAACATTTGTATCATAAGGCTGTACAGTTAACAGGCCAAACTGCAGTTTTGTTTTGTTACCAAGCCAACAAGTTTTGAATTTAGCCAATCAATTTGAACCAGGCACTTAGATACCAAAAACCAATTAAATTTAAATCAAATGGTTTTGACAACATAGGACCAATCCTAATCTAAGAAATTGATATGTCATCAAGGGTATAAAAGAAGAGGGCAGTTCAACAAAGAGAGAAGAGTTAACTGTCATCTGCCACAATTAACAGCTATCAGCTCTCAAGAGATAATCTCTGGCTGTCACAATGTCCTCTATGTCTTAGAGAAAGTAGCATCTAAATCAAAGGTACCAACGGCATGACTAGTTAATATTCCCGATAGAAGAATTGACGGAGAAGATATTTCTGACAGTCGATTCGACAGAGAAGGTACAAAATACTCGAAGACATGTAACCTTGCTGTAATTTCGAGACTAAACTTTATTTTTATTTTATTTTTATATAAGTGGGACCTCTATTTTTTGGAACAGCATACTATTAAAATCTTGTTTTATTTGAGGATAGTTAGTAGTTAGGAGGGGCTCATTCAGTTTGTCAATAGTTCAGTTAATTTGTTAACTCTTAGATAAAAAAGAATTGTTACTTGTTGATTGTAAAGTGAGTGTCAGAGATTTATTTTTTTTTAATCACGAGACGTTGCTGAAAGGCAGGTAACACCACTTTTCTGCACCCTTTTTTTAACAGATTATAGGGTGAGGCACTCCTCTTTGGGTATTTTGGTTTTAGATCTCAGAGGGGGGTCAATCTCCACTTTATAACACAGAAAATATAAGATTCTGATGGACAGTTCCCCTATGCCTGGAATCCTCTGAAAATATCCATTTAAATTGGAGATTTCAGAGATTTCGGCATCATAGAATCTGTTCGGTGTGGAAACAGGCCTATCAGCCCAACAAGTCCACACCGACCCTCAGAGCATCCCACCCAGACCCATCCCTCTATAACCCACCTAAACTACACATCCCTGAACACTACGGGAAATTTAGCATGGCCAATCCACCTAGCCTGCATATCTTTGGACTGTGAGAAGAAACCGGAGCACCCAGAGGAAACCCACACATACACGGGGAGAATGTGCAAACTCCACACAGGCAGTCGCCCAAGGGTGGAAGCATACCCAGGTCCCTGGCGCTGTGAGGTAGCAGTGCTAACCACTGAGCTACTGTGCCAGAGTTCTGCTTCAGTTAACTAAATAGTTGCTCGGAAAACATTAGACTGTTAAATAAATAAATGCATACATTTCACACACTCTCAACTTATCTCACGCACCCCCGAGTTCACTTCCCTGGATGCATTACACACTGTCCAGACTCTTATTTGACACATCCACTATCCTCCTGAGACTCAACAACTACCACGTCACCAGGTCTCGTAAACCAGAAAGATATAGGAGCAGAATTAGGCCATTTGGCCCATTGGGTCTGCTCTGCCATTTAATCATGGCTGACATGTTTCTCAAACCCATTCACCTGCCTTCTCCGCATAACCCTTGATCCCCCTACTACACAAGAATCTATCTATCTCTCAATATACTCAATCACTTGGCCTCCAAAGCCTTCTGCAGAAATGATTTCCACAGATTAACTACTCTCTAACTGAAGAAACTCCCCCCATCTCAGTTCTAAAGGGTCATCCCTTCGCACTGTAGGCTGCGCCCTCTGTCGTAGTCTCTCCTACTAGTGGAAACATCTTCTACACATCCACTCTATCCAGTTCTTTCAGTACTCAGTAAGTTTCAATCGTATCCTCCTTCATCTTTCTAAACTCCATTGGGTATAGACCCAGAGTCCTCAACCGATCCTCATAAAACAAGCCTTCATCATTCTTGTAAACCTCCTCAGGACCCGAAACACCCTTCCCCCATGGATACCGGGCTTATCACAGTCTCCTCTTCCAGTAGCCCAAGAGCTTACACAAGCCTCTTCATCAAGGACCCAACAGTACCCTTTTTCCGGGGATCAAATGCCATACCCTCCTCTGCCACCAGACCCTATGCACACTCCACTTTCTGGGCCATGGCACTACCACCCTGCCCCAGGGAACAAAACCCCCACCATGGTGCCCTATAGCCCAACAGACCACTGTGCTGGGTGCACCCTCTCCCATGCCACCAGACCTCACATCCCTTCCTGTCCATAGGGGATGTGCCACCCTCCATGGGACCTGACTTCACTCTCCACCAACTCACCTTTGAGGGGCCTGACACTCTCCTACCCCAATGTGACTCAACGCCACCCATCTCTCTTTCGACTGGATCTGATATTTCCCACCAGTTCTGACCTATTCTAAATACTTTCACACTCCATCAGGTACCTAGACCCCTTTCAACGTTGCACGCCAGCAACCTACCCACCTGACACCATATCTATTTGACACCTTATTTGCTACCCAGCCAGCACTCTACCCACCTTGCACTTTATCCAGGTGATAGCCTACTTACTGACAACCTGGCACCCTATTTCCTGTTGATCAATCACCTATGTACCTGGAGCCCTACCCCTACCGACTTGGCACCCTAACCACCTGGCAATCTGGCCCCCTAACCTCATTGCGCACTAATCTCATTTACACACTTAACCTTTTCACAAGAGCCGTCAATTTGTCTGTTCATGATATCTGGACATTTAAATCACAGAATAAAACAACTGAACACTGCGAAGAAGGGGAATGGTTTGTTTTACCAGGCCTAACGTGCATTATGATTTTAATTACACTTTGAATTTCTGAAGGAACCCTGATTCAAATCTTCAGTCGTAAATGCAAAGCTCTTTCTTAATATAAAAATAGTAATAGTGTAGATGTCTGAGTGAGTTTTCCACTTCTCATAAAATCAGCCCAATGTAATTTCAACAAATTCCTTTCTATGCTATTTTAACTGAGTTGAGTACCCAGATTTATAACTCTGTAGCGTCACACAGGAGACATGGCACAGTATCGCACAAAGTATACACAAAGAATTGCACAGTAACATTGCTCAGATACATGTCCAAATCAGTTCTAAACTTACTAATGCTGTTGATTTTGTCAAATCTCTTTGAAGAGGCTTGGCTGTTCTTAACAGAAAATTCAATGTTATAGAACCTACACTTTAATCTTGGTGGGGGTATATCTAAAAATAACTTACTTATCCTAGAAAGTAAGTACACTGATACATCACACATCTGCTTGGCTTTTAACTGGTAATCTGCTTTTAGCTTCCCTTTGCCACTTACTTTCAATATGTTGGCCATGTACAAAGTGATAGTAATTGTAGACACAGTCGGACCACCAACCACATTCTCAGCAAGAAAAGAAATTACACAGGAATAAGACTGGATCGTTGCAGCGCTATCGAATTTCCACAGTGAGGGAGATCACCTGTTCCCTCATTCTTACTCTGGCTCTCTTAAACAATTAACTACAAGCCATTTTTAATTCACATCATCTAAAATCATTCAACATCGCGAGCACCCCTAATGGATAACATTTAGACATTTTGGGTAATAGGATTTCAGTATCTCTTTTGTCAAGTCAGAACCAAGGTTACTTCATTCTAAATCATTTTTGAGATTCCTTCTTAAAATACAGAGGCCAAAACTGAACAGAATATTTTTACTTATTTGTACACTGACACTAATACATTCATATATACATGCATAAACAGAGATGATATGAAAATATAAGTATATATAAGAACAAAAAAGCAAACAGATAAATATAGCAAACTTTGACTGTAAGAGATTTTCAAAAGTGAAAAGTATTCACCTCAAGATAAACAGGAAAGAAATTGATTTGTCACAACAGCAGGTTGTATCCTTTTCCTGGCCAGCCCCACTATAGTCTTTCAGACGTTAGTTCTTTAATTGTTATAAAGTGGGAGCTCTGACCACCTCCAGAAAGCGGTCTTGCACCACGGATCAACCAATCAGTCAAAGGCCAGTAGCTCTCCACATCAGTCGGTGCCCCTGAGGAGCAGTGGCCTCTACTGGGTTTGCACAAACCCTGGGAGTGAGATGAACCCTGGGAGGTCCCTAAACCCAGGTAAGTCAGTAGCCTGTCGAGCCAGCTTTTGGCAGGCCCTGACTTGGGTACATACTGGGTTGGTCTATTAGACAGGACAACGGGCAGGGTGGACTTGGAGAGTTAAAACAGTGGTGGCAGCCTCCAATTGGCACAGGGGACTTGGGAAGAAATTATACCCCATCCAAACCTTTTCCACCCAGTCCGCTACAAGGTTTGACTTGCTGGGCTACATGTTGGGCACACTCCTCAACTTTAACCAATTAAATTAAAGTGGCGATATGATGTGACCCTTAATTGGGGATGAATTGCCCATCAATTGGGCCACAGGCAGATGCCACCCTCCCCAATGCTCATGAAATCAAAGCAAGGGTAGGTTCTGAGTCTAAACAAGAACAAAAACACAAGTTGCTGGAAAAGCTCAGCATATCTGGCAGCATCTGTAATGGAAAGAATCGGAGTTAATGCTTTGGATCCGGTGACCCTTCCTTAGAACAGTTCTGAAACGATAATTCTGATTTTTTTTCTTAACAGATGCTGCCAGACCTGCTGAGCTTTTCCAGCAACTTCTGTTTTTGTTCCTGATTTACAGCATCTGCAGTTCTTTCGGGTTTTTTTATTATTAGGTCATGGGTTCGGCTGCTTTTGTTCCCTGCCTGTGGATGGTCCGTACAATTCGGCCTTGAGTGCTGGCCATCAGAGAAGACAGCTCAAACTGTTCTCATCCAAAATCCAAAGACAGATACTTTCTCACCAGAGCCATGTGAGAACAATCTGGAGCAAGAATTTTGACCACTGTTTCTTAGTCCGAAGCCCTTGGCATTGAGGACAATTATTGCAAAACTATTAGCATCTCTACTGAAATACACAAAATAACTCACACACTAAATCAGCACGAACCAGGAGATCAAGCCTGGGACAGTCTAGACCAGATAACACAGTATCATAACATTCAGCGCACTCAGCTACTTAGCCCTATGAAAAAAACCCTCTAGTGTCCATTGCATTCGATGGTTTTTTCACAATGTATTGAATCTAAAATTATTTCTCATTCTCAGCTCTATGTTATAGCTTCACCTATCAAATGGAATGTAAGTTAGAACTTCAGAAGCACCAATCATAAGCATCCATCAGCTGCTTTGTTAGATTATACCTGGCTCTCTTTCAGACAGATCCGTAACTAACTGTGGAAACGCAAAAGCCAGAGTAGCCCCATTTTTGGAGACCTACTTACCTTTACATTTTTACCTGAATTCAGTTCCATCACAGCAGACATCAGCAACTGTTTATTAAGTCCTTTTAATCCTCTAGCTGTGTATGAGGTTCTACCTGGGCTCATTGCCACCTTCAGTGAGAACGAAACAGAATGAGACCTTGAATCATAGATATTGCATCATTATAATTAACTGCATTCTATTGATAAAAAGGCATGTTGAAAATTGAGCTAAGTTGCTACGAAAACATACAATTATAGACTCATAGAATGGTTACAGGACAAGAGGAGGCTATTCAGCCCATCATGGCTTTATGGTTTTCTCCAACAGCTGGCCCCACACCCAGTTCTTCCTTTCAAATTTGCAATGTCTTCTTCACCAGTTAAGAAGAAAGATCTAAAGGGGAATAGCACAGTGAGGTCATGGACAGGTATAAAGATGCAGGCCTGGGAAAGAGACTGAAGAGAGGTATAAACGACAAAGTTATTTGGATCATTCATGAGCATCTGTGAACTACTACTTACAATTCCTGTGCCATGTAGGAACAAGGATACTTCATATATGTCTGACTCATGTCTGGCTCCTGAAGCTACAGCTCAGGATTTCCAAACCAGAAGGACAGCTGGAGTCACTGCAGGGTACTGGGGACAATCAGAGTGTCCTGGATCATGCGTTTTGGAATGGGATCACTCACAGGCAGTGAGAAGTCAGGATAGTATCTGGATGGGTGGGAGGAATGGGAAGTGTAGAAAGCGCATCTTCGGGATGTATGCCACTCTCAAACTGGCATTTGAGATTACTGGGAGTGGCAATACCTGAAGGATTACATTCCAGACACTGGTACCAATGGACAAGGGGCTGTACAGGAAGGAACAACAGAGCATAGCCACACAGCTGTTAGAGAAGATTCCACAGTTTGGAAGACAGACAGACAGCCATCATCATGAGTACCACATGGGTGTTTTGCATCTCTGGTGTCAGGATAAATGACATTATAGACAGTATCCAACAGCGGGGATCAGAGTGAGCCCAACATTGTGGTAAACAATGGCACCAATGACATACAGAGAGCAGATATTGAGCTCCTAATATCAGGTTTTCAGGAGCTAAGGAAGAAGTTAAAAATTATGGCGGTGAAGGAAGCAATCACTGGGATTATCTCCAGTGCAGGGCACTAGCCAGATTAGAAACAGGAAAACATGGAGGACTAATAAATGGCTGAACATGAGTGCAGGAGAGAGGACTTTAGATTCTTGGGGCATTGGGAACAGTCCTGGGACAGAATGCACCTATTCAAAGTGAAATCTACAGAACTAGGTCCAATGTCTTCACAAGAAGGCTCACTGGTGCGTGGGCCTTCAAGCAGTAGGTAAAAAATAAGTGCATTGCCAGATAACAATTACAAATTAGGTTTAAGAATAAAATAGAGTCTGCAGAACCAATCAGTTGTGGTTGGATAGAGAGCAACAATTCTGATGGTGATAAGCCACACAGGAGAAGAGTGGATCAGAAATTTAACAAAGTAAATTAAAATGTCAGTGTTTTCCTTCAAAAGTGATTTGTCCAAGTGGACCCCGCATTCAGCTTCTCTATTCGACTGGGGGTATCTAAGTGAGCTAGTTATATGTTCAAATCTGGACGGTGCTGCAAACCAGCAGAAAGGTTCATGAGCAAACTGTTGTCTACTGTCACTCGACAGGGATCCAATGTGGGTGATCCTTTCATGCAAGTCCCTGAGAACTGCTTCTGAGGTATTGATAGAAAGCTTTTTTACCTCTGTCCACCATGACAAATACTCAGTAGCAATCAGGTAAGGCCGTCAAACATACGCGAGTCAAATTTTACATTTATTGGCTAAGTGCATGTTGTGTTGAGTTTTTTGGAGGCAATCTTACAGTGAGGTGTTACAAAACAAGTCTTATTAACTATTCGCCCAACCCCTAATGTATGTGTTTTGTCCAATTCTAACCCTGGTTAACCATGCATCATTCCCAGAACAACTTGCCACTCAGTGGATCTCTGAGTGAAAAGACTGGCATTCCCAGTGCCCATATCATCTTCAAAAGGCTACTGTGTACTTGGATGAGCACTGGCATTCCAAGGCTCCATTTGCCCCGAATCTGACATAGAGTTTTTGAAGTAGTATTTTATTACCTGTCATTTTCTCTTAAAACTTTCATTTATTCTTAATACTTCAAAGCTGCTTTAAATTTGCAGCAGCGCAATGTTACTTTAATTCTCTTGTTTTTTTGAAGGCTCTTTAAACTTTTAAATGCTGTATTGTACCAATTTTTTTATTTACCCTGCTAATAAAGCTTTAATTATGTAATATTGCAGTATTTTGTTTCTTCTAGTCATAGAGTCATACAGCATATATACAGGTCCTTCAGTCTAACTAGACCATACTGATCATGTGCCCAAACTAAGCTAGTCCCACCTGCCTGCATTTGGCCTTTTCCAAACCTTTCCTATTCATGAACTTAATCAAACGTCTTTTAAACATTGTAACTGTACCTGCATCCAACACTTTCTCTGGCAGTTCATTCCACACACTAACCACCGTGAAAAAAGTTGCCCCTCATGTCCTTTTTAAACCTTTCTCCTCTCACTTTAAAAATATGCACCAATTTTCAAATTCCCCAACCCTAGGGAAAAGACCCTTGCTACTCACTTTATCTATGCCCTTCGTGGTTTTATAAACCTCTTCAGTACTTGCTGAGGATTTTCCTGCCTTCTTTACAATCAAAGTGGCGGTTTTCCATATACTACAGACAAAACGGAGGTCTTCCTGCCTTCCACAACCTAAATCGAGTTTTGCTGTTCCTTTGTGAGGAAAATGAATGCTTTCAGCATTTCTAGGCCTGATACACAAAGCACGTTCCTCTCCATAAATTTTCCAATAAACCTTTCTAATAGCCATAATAATTCGCTGTATCAAATCCATGTTTTAAATAATGTATTTACCAATTTTGACAAAAGTCTTAAAATTCTTCTAACTTTCTTCATCTATGAAACTCCATCTTCTAAATCTTTCAGATTGCCCCTTTCTCAACTTATATATGCTCCACATGTACCCAATTCTACAGCCTCAATATAAATCAAATCAATGGCCCTTGCCCAGATTATTATAGCCATCCCTTATGGTGTGAGCTTGTAATTGTGAAAACATTCTCAGTGAGCAGTAAATGCTCCTTTTTATCTCTATTCATCCCAGCCTGGTCCTTTGCACCTTTAATTTAATGTTTCCTTTACTCTTAGGTGTGAGGGTTTTTCATTTTATTCCCAGAGCTCTAAAACAGTTGCTTCTTAAACAAGATAACAAGCATGGGGCTGGATGAGCACAGCAGGTCAAGCAGCATTATCTCTGCTTCTTAAACAAACCTTGAATCAAGTATGACTAGCTGTTTTACTATCTTACTATCCCACAGTGTCATTCCTGTGCATCATATCACTTGGTGACGAAGGTTTTAGCCTGAAGTATGGCTTTTGGCCTGCCATTCCTTCCATAGGTTTTGCAGACCGTTCTCTGCCAAACTGCTTGCAGCAGATGACTGCCTGAGTATTCATGAAGTGGTTTTATATTTATTCATTCATGGGATGAGGCCAGCATTTACTGCCCATCCCTAATTACCCAGAGGGTAGTTAAGAGTCAACCATATTCCTGTGGGTCTGGAGTCACATGTAGGCTTGACCCAGTTAAGGATGGCAATTTCCTTCTCGAAAGAACATTAGTGAGCTAGCTAAGTACCTAAAGAGCTTGGAACGCTGGAAATCAGAAATAAAAACAGAAATTGCTGGAAAGGCTCAATACATTCTGAGGAACGGTCACTGAACCTGAAAAGTTAATTCTGATTTCTGTCCACAGATGCTGCCAGACCTGCTGAACAATTTCTGTGAGTCAACCAGATGGAGTTCTTTTTTTTGTGACAATCAATTCATGGTCATTATTAGACTTGTAATTCCAGATTTTTCTTTTGCTGAATTCAAATTCTACCACCTGCCATGGCAGGATTCAAACTTGGGTCCCCAGGACATTACCTGAGACTCTGGTTAACAATCCAGCAATATTACTACTAGGCCATTGTCTCTCCAAATACAGGTTGCTTATTGAAAGGTACTAATTGATATAACTTGTATTGTCTAATTAAGTATAATTACAAATACATTCAGGAGCTAGAAATGACATAATTAACAACATTGGGATCCAGAGCTCTCCAACAAGGACTGGGTGACATTAAAGACCAACAGGTTGGCAAACATTTTGCTACATGATATCTTTTAAATGACTGCTTTCACATCCCTAGCAGGCTATGGAATGGGCATCTGCATGTGTCTATATGTGCTTGTGGCACTTTCAATTTCTTAACGTTGCTTGCAGGCGAGGTGGTCATAATAGAGAGGGAGAAGAATCAGAAAGGAAGAAAGCCACGTGAATCAGTCTGAAGAATAAGAATAAAGAGAGCAAACAAGAGATTAATGGCAGAGAAGGTAGAGTGGGTGACTGGGGTGGCTGTGAAATTAATATTACAATATTAACAATATTGTGAACTTTGCCAATTTACAAAACTATGCTTCCAATATCTAACATTCTATATTTGGGAGAAAGATCTTACCAAATTTAACCCCTGCACCAAACAGTTAACTGTCAGCATCATCCTTCCTTCATTTAAATTCCTGAAGCATTTGTCATCATCTCAATGTGGGAGAATGGGGAAAACAACACAGAGTACAGCCTGTGGAGATTGAGGGGAGTCTCAGCATAAGGTAAGGAGTGGAACTGGACCAGAGATAGACAGACTGTACCTGACGGGGAAAGAATGGAGCAGAGTTGATGCAGTTGGCAGAGTGCCTGTGAAGAAACAGAGATCAAAGGAGGTAAAATATACAAAGCCAAAGATTTTTAATTGATCCACATTATGACATGCTTAGAATTCCCCAATCAATAACATAAGACAATGATTCAATGTTACCCCAAGGTGTTAGTAGTATATAATTATTGATTAAAAGTCTCAGGGCTCCAAAATATGGGAACTCTAACTGTGAATGCATCTGGTATCATTAAAGTGATATTAATACTACTGTTCCGTGTTCTACCAGTTGATAGGTGTTCTGTGGTGGAGAAATAAAGAGCCTTCAGTATTTTCTTCCACTGCTATCTGAGAAATGTGAAGGCCTTGCAATTTTATCAGTCACAAGCTGGGCATGTAGGAAATTTCTATGGTGCCTGCACTAAACATTGATGTTAAATATTAAACCATTCCTATTGGAAAGCAAATAGTCAGGCAGTCACTTCAAGAGTAAGAAATAAAGAAATCATTAAAACTATTTATCTGAAAAGGCCTCTCATTCTCTTCCTCAGTTGGAAATGTTCTACCTCCCATGTTCTTTTCTTGTGCTATTTCCTCACTTTGTTACAATCAAGATTCACTGTAACGTTTTCCCATTCTTGTTCTGAACCTCAAATCTGCAGAACTCCCTTAGTTCTTTTTTTAATGTTTTTGTCTTTCTGAAAATGCCAAGCTTTTTAAATACAAAAGTAGCATTACCTAGTCACTGGGCAGAATTTTCCAATTTTCAGTTGAAGAGTTATGTCAGGTGAGATTCTCAGCGTCCAGGTGGCCATGGGTCAGCGAGACTTGTCTCATGCAATCTGTGGAATCTGTTCCTCATTAATCATGCAGCCAGGCTCTTAGCCTTAGCTTGAGATCCTGATGGGGTCAGGCGTGATATCACTGGATTTTGAAAATCTTAGTTTTCAGGTCTAACAAGGCCACATAACCTGCACTTATTGCAATAAACAGCATCTCAGTATTCAGCCAAGTGCCTCTTTTTGTTAACATTCACTTACGGTTAATCCTCAACCACTGTTAACCAGATGCAGTGTAGAAAGGAGACATTCGAGGACCTTCTCATGGGCCTGCTGGAACCATGGCAAGGAGGCCAACTGCAAACCCAGTCGGTTGCCATGGAGAGTGGGGGGTGTGGTGTCATTGCTCCTGACTACCTGCCCCTCTTCCTTTGTTATGTCTGGGTCTGGACATCGCTAGTGATGTGGAACATATCTATATGACAGAGTGGTACGGACCTTGAAGAAAAAATGGGTACCAGAGGAGGTGCATTTGGATTTAATTTTGCTAACTTTCTGATAACTTTTTGAACATTTTGTTACAGTGCCCCGAAAGGGGTTGTCTAATCTGTTTAATGCTGATTTAAAAGAGTAGAAAGCAGGCAGCATTCTATCTCAACCATTCGCTGGTAGTAGTTGGTTCCTCAGTACGTATGACGGCAAGGACACCTGGATAACTCCACCGCTGTTTTTTGAAATGGTGCGATGCATGTTTTGCTTCATAGAGGCAGGTATGGCCTCAGTTTAACATCTCATCCACAAAATGCCCCTTCCTGCATTGCAATTCTTTTTGGCACGGCACTTGTACATCAGTTTTTATCATTAAAGATTGTGCCTCAGAATTTAGAACAAAGGAAGCCTGTTTCTTATAATATAACATGACTAATTTTAAATTTTCTCTTAAGCAACCTTGCCCAAAAAGAAATGCTGTAGATTACTTCACCAATAATTTTCTATCGTTTTTCACAGTGTATTTGATTTTAATATTGCAGCTCCCATTTACTACCAATAGAGGGAATCTGTCGGCATGGGTGAAATAGCACAGATAAGGCTTTCATGGTACACTAGTGACCTAAAGTGGCACAGCAATGTATTGCATACTTTTGGTCAATTCTTGCGAGTATTTTATGATAATCCCAATGTTGATTAGCAAGCTGATTGGCTGAAGTCAAGAGGGCATAAAATTCTGAGTTTAACCAAAGCCCACAGGAAAATAGGCTTTAGGATGTTTGATTCTATAAGAACGTAAGAACTAGGAGCAGGAGTAGGCAATTCAACCCCTCAACCCCTGCTCTGTCATTTGATACAATCATGGCTAATCTCACTTCAGCCTCAACTCCACTTTCCTGCTCACTCTCCATAACCCTTTGACACATTACTAATTAAAACTGTCTATGTTCTCCTCAAAGTTACCCAACGTCCAAGTGGCCACCACACTGCTGGGTAGTGAATTCCGCAAATTCACGACCCTTCGAGAAAAATAATTTCTCCTCATCTCTGTTTCGCTCTGCTACCCTTATACTCTAATTATAATGATATGGCACTGGACAATATTGATGACTTGTGCTAGTAATATGAGTTGTCAATTTGCCAGGGAAGAAAATTTGAAAAAAAAGCCTCAATTTCTCATTGGCACCATAAGATGCAAAAGAAGAAAGAGGTTATTGTGGAAAATTGTTGAGTATGTAATATGCCCACTCAATTATCATTGGGTATGTAATAATCAGAAGCAAGTTTGGCCACATTCTATTAGATGTGCCCAAATAATGTTCAGTACAAAGAAAAAAGAAAAGTCAGTCCTGATAACACCTTGCATGACCTTATAAAGTGTCCTGCAAACGTCTAAACAAACTGAAATGGGACTTGAATCTACAACTATCGAACTTAGTGCATATTTTTAAAATATCTTTTTTAAAAAGGCATCTCCTGTTGTCAAAGATTGTTAAATGATTGTTTTGAAAACCAGAGCAATGGTTTCATTCCTTTTTTATAACCATTGTTTCCCAGGTCAATGGATTAGTAATACCAATGACTTCACAAGAACTCCAAGTCAGAGATCTGATTGGCACTGTAAACTGTGCTGTCTCTGTCACTTATATTGTCCCGACCGCAGTATTTGAGGCAGGGATGGTAGGCAGGTAAACAGTAGCCATTCGTTTAGAAAAGTCCACAGAAATTTTTATTTTGATAGTTCAGGCAATTTTATCATTGAATCCCAATCTTGTTCTGTTCTATTTGCAGTGAGTAACAATGGACTGCAAATGGGAAATGATCATGGTCTGGGCTGTGCATACAATCTCCTATAGTTTCTTATGGTCCTGGGCAGAGCAGTTGCCATGCCAGGCCATTATGCACCCGGACAGTATGTTTTCAATGGTGCATCTGAAGAGGTTGGTGAGGGACCTTATGGGCATGCCAAATTTCCTGAGCTGCCTAAGGAGGAAAAGTAGTAGTTTTGCCTTCTTGACTGTTGCATTTACATGGGAAGTCCAGGACAGGTGTCGGTTATCGTCACTCTGAGGAACTTGATGCTGCTCACTCTCTCACCCTCAGTTCTGTTGATGTAGATGGGGTTTTTCTAGTTTTGCCAACATTGAGATACAGATTGTTTTCATTGCACCACATCACCAAGCCCTTTATCTCTCTTCTGTATTTTGACTCATCGTTGTTAGAAATCCATCCCACTACGGCAGTGTCATCTGCAAACTTGTAGATGGCATTCGTTCGGAATTTGGCAACACAGTTGTAGGTGTCTGGGGTCTACATTAGGGGGTTGAGGACACATCTTTGGAGGGTTCCACTGTTGAATGTTATTGTGGATGAGGTGCAGTTAACTATCCTCACTGATTACGGCCTCTGGGTCAGAAAGCTGAGGATCCAATTGCGGAGGGCAGAGCTGAGATCAAGGTCGCACAGTTTTGAGATCAGTCTGGACGGAATAATGATATTGAAGGCTGAGTGTGGACAATGAGCAGGAGTCTGACGTAGGTGTCTTTGTTGTCCAGATGTTCCAGGGATGAGTGCAGGGCTAGGGATATGGCATCCACTGTGGATCTGTTATGTTGATAGGCAAATTGTAGGGGTTTGAGGTTGGGAGACTAGAGTTGATGTGGGCCATAACCAGCCTCTTGAAGCACTACACAATTATTGAATTCAGAGCTATTGGGCGATAAACATTAAGGCACACTGCATGTGTTTTCTTTGGTACGAGGATGATGGGGGTCTTCTTGAAGGAGGTGGGGACTTCAGCTTGTAGGAGGGAAAAGTTGAAGGTGGCGGTGAATACCTCTGCCAGTTGGTCTGCACAAAATCTCAGTGTTTGGCCCAGGACACCATCTGGGTTCATCGCTTTCCTCGCGGTGATTCCCAAGGAGACTGATCTGACATCTGAAGTGGTAACACAGGCAACAGGTGTGACCTGGGCTTTCGGAGCAGGTGTTGCCACACCAGTGGTATTCTGCTCAAACCAAGCATAGAAAGCATTGAGTGTGTCAGGGAGGTATGTGTCTTTGTCCGCTGTCTTACATTGTTTCATTTCGTATCCCTTAATGTCGTTTAGGGCTTGCCATAGACAGTTGGAGTCTGTGTGGTAGGTCTGGGCTTCTAACTCAGCCCAGTACCTGCCTGCAGCGGTTGTAGACTCGCCATCTTTAAGGGCATTTAAATGGTCGTTGGAGAAACATATGGATGATAATGGAATAGTGTAGGTTAGATGGGCTTCAGATTGGTTTCACAGGTCGGCGCAACATCAAGGGCCGAAGAGCCTGTACTGCGCTGTAATGTTCTATGTTCTATGTTCTAGTACCGTCTCTTGGCCTCCCTGATGGCTTTGTGGAGGTCACTTCAAGTTTTCTGTTTTGGTATGGGTCACCCAACTTGAAGGCCACACGTCTGGTCTTCAGTAGGGAGTGAATTTCCTGGTTCATCTAAGGTTTACGGTTGGGGAGCACTCGGATTGACTTCTTTGATATGCAGTCCTCCACACATTCGCTGATGAAGCCGGTGACGGTGGTGGGGTACTCGTCTAGGTTTTCCACTGAACACTTGAACACGGCCCAATCCACCGAGTCCAAGCAGTCCCAGAGACGGTCTTCCACAGCCTCGAACCAGCACTGTACTTCTTTTTGTGAAGGGTCCTCCTGTTTCAGCTTCTGCTTGTAAGCTGGGAGGAGGAACACAGCGCTGTGGTCAGACTTTCCGAAGCGTGGGCGGAGAATGGAGCAGTAGGCGTCTTTGATGGTTGTGTAGCAGTGGTCCAAAATGTTCAGTCCCCTGGGGTGAGGGCAGGAGATGTGTTAGTGGTATTTTGACATCACCTGCTTGAGGTAGGCTTGGTTGAAGTCACCGGACACAATGAATAATGACTTGGGGAATTTTGTCTCTAGTGTGTTAGTAGTGATGTAAATCACACCCAGGGCATTCTTCACATCTGCGTGGGGTGGTATTTTGACTGCTGTCAGGGTGGTGGAGGTGTACCCTGGTGGTAGGTACTAGGGACGGCATTTTACTGTAACGTATTCTAGGTCCAGGGAGCAATGACTTGCCAGGGTCACTACATCCGAGCACCAGGAAGTGTCAATTTCTGAGTTCCCTTCCCTCTCCCCAGTCCTGATGAAGGGTCCAGACCCAAAACATCAACTTTCCTGTTCCTCAGATCCTGTCTGACCTGCTGTACTCCTCCAGGTCCACATTTTATTGCCTCTGACTTCTAGCAGCTGCAGTTCCTTACTATCCGCGAACAGGTGTTAAAAGCCAGTTTAAACTCTATTGGACTGTACCAGTGGGACTGAATATTCTTGTGTACACCATCCTGGGTTTGAATGTTAGTGTGCTGTGATGGCCATGTTTAAAGAACAATCCTATAGTCAGCCTTCCGGTGGCTGGTTAAGATCACTTCTCACGCTGAGTGCGAGAAGTCAGCTAGCTACCTGCCAGACAAAAGGAACAAAGGGCTCCTACAACTTTAATGAAAGAATTCAATCACAGCTGAAAGGAGACAGAGGCACACAAGCAAAGTTAAGGATTGTAAGGCTGACTGTCCAACTATAAACTCCATTGTTACTGGTGGCATTCACTACAGTGGCTGTAACATTTCACGATCTGTTCTTCGTGAACAATTCAGAGACTGATCCGTATATTTGTGTTTTTTAACTTCTGTCCTTTTGGATTTACCTCTTATTTCTAACCTATCTACATGTCTGTTGCATTACTAATTCAGCTCACTTTTAGCGATTGATTAACTCTTTGCCAATTCGGGAAACTCTGGTTAATTCTGTTCCTTTTAAAACATGACTTCATAAGGTCTGGGAAAAAGGTATCTACAAAATTAATTTTGTTTGCACCAATCAAAGGGTTAAATAAATGAAGAAGGGGAGCCAGTCCATCCCTCCTCAGCTGGAAGTTTAATAGTTTGTAGTATCTTAACTGGAGATGTAATAAAATGGGGTACTGCGCCTGTATTCTGGTCTTAATAATGGCTCTGAAATAAGATTTGATTTTAGCAGTAATTATCAAATGTTTTTTGTTATATATTAATCAATTGAAATGCGAGCTATTTATCATGCAATGGCTTGAAGGAAAATCAAGAAGCACTCAGTTTGTAAACAAATGGAGTAATTATGAGTCTCTAGTGATAATGGTAAAACATTTCAATTATTGAAACAAAAGGCATTTTATAGGTTTGGGAACCTATATAGTTTAGTGAGCTTCAGCTACCTTTCAGCACACTGAGACAAAATGCCTGTACTTGAAACATTATGCCATTTTATTTCGGTTTACAGATATTAATGGCAGCATTTTCCAATTTTATTTCAGATTTCCAGATTTTCGTCTATTTTAACTTCTTCTTGTCCTTATAGCTTCCCCCGGATGTTTGCTCTAGAATTGCCCAGTCCTTTTATGAACAGTTTTGTGATCAGTATGAACAGTATCCTTCACTTGCTTTGCTCAATTCTGAACACCAGAGAACGAGAACAACTCCTTTAAGAAGAGTGACAAAAACATCAGAGCGGGGGAGTGGTGCAGCCCTCTGGGGAACATACTCAATGGAATTTATTCTAATGTTCATTTTGCTACTTTCCAGCCAAAGCTTGAACAAATTTGTGCTGCAAGGGCACATTCTAACTTCCACAATTAGGTAAAATGCTTTTCTGTACCCTGTGTGTCTTTCCCCTTAATCAAATTAGAGGACTGAGAGAGAGAAAGAGGAAGGTTAGGAGGACTAGAATGAATTGGAGTTAAAACAGGCACAAAAAAAACCAAGAAAGGGAAAGACTGAGATAGTAGGGACTGCAGATGCTGGAGAATCTGAGATAACAAGGTGTCGAGCTGGATGAACACAGCAGGCCAAGCAGCATCAGAGGGGCAGGAAAGCTGACGTTTTGGGCCTAGACACTTCTTCAGAAATTTCTGAAGGAGGGTCTAGGCCCGAAACATCAGCT
>JAHRHZ010000267.1:11966850-12017219 GCA_024137785.1 Ginglymostoma cirratum
ATCACCTCACATTTATCTGCATTGAACTCCATTTGCCACCTTTCAGCCCAATTCTGCAGTTTATCCAAGTCTCCCTGCAACCTGCAACATTCTTCCACACTGTCCACCGCTCCACCGACTTTAGTGTCATCTGCAAACTTACTAACCCATCCACCTATGTCTGCGTCCAAGTCATTTATAAAAATGACAAACAGCAGTGGTCCCAAAACAGATCCTTGTGGCACACCACTAGTAACCGGACTCCAGGCCAAATATTTTCCATCAATCACCACTCTTTGGCTTCTTTCAGAAAGCCAGTTTCTAATCCAAACTGCTAAATCTCCCTCAATCCCATGCCTCCGCATTTTCTCCAATAGCCTACCATGTGGAACCTTATCAAAGTATGGGGTCATAATCTGTCCTGCAGGTCAAGTGTTACCAGTGCAAGGATTATAGGTAGGTCAGTCAGAGTTCTGGGCAAAAATCAGTCTGGGAGCTGGACCATGCAAGGTCAGGGCTGTCCTCAATGGTCAATCTAATGGTTGGCCACTGACAGTCCTGAGAATCAGTGGCCTGCATTCTCATCAGGGAGCAATCCATAGGGTCCTGGGCAGTATGGAAGCTCAAGTCAGTGGTTTGTGTCCATTGGACAGGGTCAAAGAGGAAATGAAAGTGAAAGTGGTAATTCCAGATAGGGTGGGATTTCTGAGAGCACAAGAGCTCAGGGACATCTAGGAGAGGTGGAGATTTCACGAATGATAATCACTCTAGTCTCAAAATGGAACGATCATATAGCCAACAACGGCATGGCAACTCACAAAGCCATTGGCTTAAGGAATAAGTGGGGGAATTAACAGTAACATAAAATGGGTGAAGGACATAAAAGGGGATATGTCATCAGGGAGATGAGGATAGCTACAGAATAGAGAACATGAAGATTGGGGCGAGTGGGGAGTCACTTTGCATCCAAGGTGGAGACTGCAAGTCACTCACAAAAACACAAAATTGAATCCTTGCCTTCTTTAATCCAAAGTCAACTGCATAATAATGAGACAAAATGGTTGTCATGGCATGGAGAGTAAGTGGAATAATTTGCATTTTTTCTTTCAGAAGTGGAGGTAAAATTGTTTGAATTTAAGGCCCCACTTGAGGCAATTTCAGTAATGGTGCATCTACTGATTTCGTAATACTATCCATCTGGGATCAAATTGCCTTTCATTGGCAGATCATTCTTTTTGAAAAAAAAATACTTAAAATTTTGGTGTCATGTATTCATGATCATTAAGTAGTTTACATTAATTGCCTCGCAGTCACATCAGATAAACAATCCATTCAGACACCAACTGACATGCTGGAAGTCAGTCAACACTTCAGAGCTGCCACATTCTTATACTGAACTGTAAGTATGCGAGGACATGGTCTGAGGCGTCTAAGAGTGTTTTTGTTTCAGAAGAGTTTACCATAACAGTGGACTAATTCCAGAATTTCACTCTTCCAATGCAGCATCAGTAAGGTGGATCTGCAAACATACATATGGATGAAGTTGCCTAACCCAGTTCTATCTTGAGGCATGAGATTGGTTTCCTTGCAAAGCCTCCAGAGCAACGTGTCAGGACATAACCGGAGGCTTCATTATGATTGATGTGAGAGCTCAGCAGCACTGTTACTAAAATCCTATTCTTCTTTCAGAGCACATGGCAGAAACATAGCACGTGCAAATTCCACACAGACAGTCACCCAAACCCAAGGGTGAAGTCGAACCCAGGCCCCTGGTGCTGTGAAGCAGCAGAGCTAAGCACTGAGCCACTGTGCCTGTATTTGGCAGCTAGGTTTGATGGAACTTCTCTGTAGTTGACCCTGGTGGCCTAGAAGACTGGGCCAGTCACACATGGGACTGTTTTGGCCTAAAGGGCCCAGGCCAGCTGAGAGTGTCCTGCCCAGGTGCATGCTTAATCTCCTCACCTAAAGCTGCTGTAGGCTTTAGGATCACAGTCAGAGAATGAGAGAGGAGATGGGCCAATAGTGTGGGTTCAATTCCCACACCAGCTGAGGTGACATGAAAGATTCTCCTTCTCAACCTCTCCTCTTGCCTATGGGTGACCCTCAGGTTAAAACACCACCAGTTGTCTCTCCCTGTCTAATGGGACGGTGGGTCTATGGTGACCTTTATTTTAAAAACTGAGCATTTAAGTCATTCCTTTTTCTGAATCAGAAAAACTAGACTGACATTATTTAGACCAATATCACATTATTAAAATGCACTAGCGTCATTCATTAACCGGCCTAACTTTATGTGGTGAATTAAATGGGCAATTGCTGTGAAAATCTAACAAATGCCGAAATGGATGTGGAAGCTTAAGGCACAACCCTGTTTCAGAGATTGATTTCTTCATTTCCTGAATTTGCAGGTCTATTGCACAGTAATAACAGCAAGCATCATTAACTCTACTATTTTTCCAGTAAGGCTAGGCCCATTATTTTGCTTTCCAAAGGGAGGCCCATAGTTTAGATTTAAAAAGGCACTCATGGTCTGCGATGAAAATATACTTAAAAGTCATTTACTTAGGCCTGTTTAAAACAAACATTCTTAGTGCTATCATGTTACTTAAGACCTTTTATTATTCAGTGCAGGGAAGTGTTTTACACAATCTGAAAATAAGCAGTAATGAAGGTGCACATGCACTTTTGGTAAATGCTAATAAGATAACCTATTGAAAGTTGAGACCAGGCTTAAGCTACAAGTGTTCAACCAAATATTACTTGTTTAATTTGCAGTCACTAGTCAATGTCACTGAACTGAACTTCAAAGGTTGCAAATTACTGTTTGCAATTTTAACGTATGTAGGATTTTGCTGCCTCCATTTGAGTAAGTCCCATTTTTTCCCTCTTGTGGTGTAGTGGTAGTGTCCCTGTCCTGAAATAGGGAGGCCTGGGTTCAATTCCCACCTGAAAAGGTTGATTAGAAATTATAAGTTAATATAAAAAAAATCCATTTTGGCCAGCAGAGAAATGTGACTCCCAGGGGAGAGAAAACTGTATTCAGCAGGATCATTTAAACTCGGTGTTGAGTTCAAGCAGACTAAATGTTGGCTGTTTAAGCGTGGAGCTCACGAATTGTGGGAGTAGATTCAAATGCTCTTGAACGTTGAATAAGGATCTATTCAAAACCTTTGATCCAATTTTAACTTTAAAATTACAAGAAAAAGTCCAAAGCCGAGTGTGGAAGTTAAAAGAACGCTGTCCGCTTTGATTGACAGGCCATTTCAAATGTTTTAAGAAAAATCTTTTCATGAAATTTCAATAGAAATTCTTCTTGACTTTACCCAATTGCTGTTATTATGTGACAATATGAATGCTCCACTTTGTTTCAAAATCTACAATTATTTCAGTGGGGGATTCTGGAGTTGATTGAAAGTTTAATGAGGCTAATGAAGGATTAGCCTAACACAATCCCACCTCCCCACCCTAGAGAAAAAAACTTGTGTTTAATAGTCTTCTAAGATGAGGCTGCTCTGCCAAGTTGGGAAATACCCATACTTAACCTACTCCGCTCAGTAGAAAATGAATCAAACTCTTAATCCATTTATTTTAATAACATCGCCAATAGTAATTTGTAGTTTCATGTTTCAGTTCCGAGATTGACAACATTTTCCGATTTTTTTCAGCTAACAAGTTTATTTTGTTCACAACGAAAACCCAGTCACCGCATTGATTGCATCATTCCATAATACTTAGACTTCAACGCAATTGAATGTCAAAGACTGTATACCCACATACTCCACCTACAAAATGGAATGCATAAGATGCCTAATGAGTATTTAGTAACAAATGTGGTCAAGACGGATTAGCTAGTTGGAAAACCAAATGTAGAGGCACGAAACACTATAAATAGAGGGTGAAGTTGAATGAATGTTAGTAGGAGGGTTAGGTAGTTTGTCATTTTCAAACAAGAAAAGAATCAATTAGGACAAAATGTTAAGTCATACAGCAAATTCACTCAAATATAAACTGACACTGAGATTGTACAATGATCAGTTCAGTATTGTGTCTGGAATTGTTGACAAAGCATTAAATATTTAACACCTGAAAGAACTGAGAAAATAGCTGCGACATTTCCCACCAGTATCAGAAGATTGAATTCAGATAACAATGAGGCTGATTGGGTCTTGATTGAACCTTGTAAAGTGATGAGGAAAAGAGTTATGTAAGATATCAAATGATTACGTTTTCTTGACTTTCCCCCAGAAAGACAATGGCTGAACTCTCCTTTGCTGCCTCAACTCATTAGACAGGGTTAGTTAGAAATTAAGAAGAAATTGTCATTTGCAAAACGACTGATCATAAAACAACGGAATTTCACGTTAATTTGGGGAGTGAATTGATTAAGTCTACACAGAGGTATAAGGGATGAATGGCTGTATTACATTTGATAAATTAGATTAAATAATTCTTTGGTGGACAAGAAAAGGCAAAGATTGTTTTAAAAATCGTAATCCTCAATAGATATGTATTCCCTTGAATACATTCAATTCCCTTAAATTTTCCATTGGATAAGTCGTCATTATTGGCGGTCCCTTGCAGACGAAGATCACCCTTTTCCAGTCTCAGGGTGAGTCCGTAGGTGGCTGTTCAGACAGATGCAGCTTCCGCAGGCCCTGTTACACTTGGGGCAGAAGGTGGTCATGGGAAGAGATGCGTGGCGCATCTGTGTGGCAGCATGCTCCTTATGCTGTCTTCTGCTTTTTCCTGACAGCAAGTCTCAAGATGCTCGACACCTTCCTGGATGCACTTCCTCCACTTCAGACGGTCTTGGGCAAGTTATTCCCAGGTGTCAGTGGGAATGCCACACTTCGCCAGTGAAGCCTTGAGGATATCACTGAAGTACTTCCTCTGACCCCCATGGGGCTCACCTGCAGTTTCAAAGGTGGGAGTAGAGCAGCATAGTCATGGCTAACTACATTAATAGCACTCAATAACTTTTTGTTTATTCAATTGTGGGATGTAGGCATCGCTGGCTGGTCAGCATTTATTGCCCATCCCTAGTTGCCCTTGAGAAGGTGGTCGTGAGCTGCCTTTTTGAACTGCTGCAGTCTTCCTGCTATGGGTTGACCCACAATGCTATTAGGGGGGGAATTCCAGGATTTTGACCCAGCGACAGTGAAGGAACGACAACATATTTCCAAGTCAGGATGGTGAGTGCCTTGGAGAGGAACATGAAGGTGATGGTGTTCCCATATATCTGCTGCCCTGTCCTTCTAGATGGAAGTGGTCATGGGTTTGGAAGGTGCAGTCTGAGGATCTTTGGTGAATTTCTGTAGTGCATCTTGTAGATCGTATACACTGCTGCTGCCGAGCGTCGGTGGTGGAGGGAAAAGTTGCTTGTAGATGAAGTGCCAATCAAGTGGGCTGCTTTGTCCTGGATGGTGTCAAGCTTCTTGAGTGTTGTTGGGGCTGCACACATCCAGGCAAGTGGAGATTATTCCATCACATTCCTGACTTGTGCCTTGTAGATGGCAGACAGGCTTTTAGGAGCCAGGAGGTGAGTTACTCACTGCAGTATTCCTAGCTTCTGGCCTGCTTTTGTAACCATTGTGTTTATGTGGTGCTTCCAGTTGAGTTTCTGGTCAATGGTAACCCCCAGGATGTTGATAGTGGTGGATTCAGTGATGATAACACCATTGAATGTTAAGGGGTGGTGGTTAGATTGTCTCTTATTGGTGATGGTCACAGCCTGGCATTTGTGTGGCACGAATGTCACTTGCCACTTGTCAGCCTAAGCCAGATCTTGTTGCATGTGAACATGGGCTACTTCAGTATCTGAGGAGTCACATATCGTGCTGGACATTGGTCAATCATCAGCGAACATCCCCACTTTTGACCTTATGATGGAGGGAAAGTCATTGATAAGCAGCAGAAGATGGTTGGGCCTAGGACACTACCCTGAGGAACTCTTGTAGAGATGTCCTGGAGCTGGGATGATTGACCTCCCACAACCACAATCATCTTCCTATATGTCAGGTATGACTCCAACCACCGGAGAGATTGCCCCCGATACCCATTGATTCCAGTTTTGCCAGGGCTCCTTGATGCCACACTCGGTCAAATGCAGCCTTGATAGCAAAGGCTGTGACTCTCACCTCACCACTGGAATTCAGCTCTTTTGTCCATGTTTGAATCAAGGCTGTAAAGGGATCAGGAGCTGAGTGGCCCTGGCGGAACCCAAACTGGGTGTCACTGAGCAGGTTATTTCTGAGCAGGTGCTGCTTGATAGCACTGTTGGTGACACCTTCCATCACTTTACTGATGATCGAGAGGAAACTGATGGGGCGGTAATTGGCCGGGTTGGATTTGTCTTGCTTTTTGTGTACAGGACATACTTGGGCAATTTTCCACCTTGTCGGTAGGTACCAGTATTGTAACTGTACTGGAACAGCTTGGCTAGGGGAGCGGCAAGTTCTGGAGCACAAGTCTTCAGTAATATTGCTGGAAAGTTGTCAGGGCCGGTAACCTTTGCAGTATCCAGGGTCTCCAACCGTTTCTTGATATCACATGGAGTGAATTGAATTGGCTGAAGACTGGTATCTGTAATGCTGGGGACTACTGGAGGAGGCAGAGATGGATCATCCATCGGCACTTCTGACTGAAGATTGCTGCGAATACTTCAGCCTTATCTTTCTGGACATTGTAGGGAACGAAGAGTGTAATTATAGCAAGGAATTTAAAATAATTTCTATTATTAAAGATAAAGCACTTCAGAAATGAATTAGATAAAAAGCTGACACATCATCTATACTGGATGGCGAGATTCTAAAAAGATGACAGCAAAGCTGATATATTAGTTTTGATCTTCTGGAATTTCCTGAATGCTACGATTGTTCCAGTGGATTGGCACGCAGCACATTGGTGTGACCACCCCTCAGGAAAGCACGCTTATTATCAAGCACCGTTGCTCCCAGGATCACCATAAGAGTTCAAATTTAATCAACGCATACCACGTCTCCAATTTACCTGCGTGATGGAATCAAGCCACCAGAAAAAGCTGTCTAGGTTCCGCTGTTAACTAGAGTTATTGTTTGTTATGTATAAGTAAATTCTAACCACAAGTAAATAACTATGTACTATAAACCTATGGGTCTACCAGTTAAATCTCTAACATGTTATTTTCTCTATATCATTTGCTGGATTCTAACTTTCTCCTTTATTATTCTGGATTTCTCCTGTTCATTTCCTAAAACCATATCTCTTACATCTGAATTTTTTCTGTTCGTCCAATTTCCTTGTGCATTCCCAATATGATCATCTGCCCACTTGTAACTATCTATGTGAGATATCATCTACCAGAACTATGGCCACTTTAGTCTTTCATACTTGATGGTCACCTATATAGGTATTTAGGTTTACAGGAATACTATTTCTGAACTCTTCCAAATCTAATTTTGAATGGATGAATGATTTATCGTAACATATATTATGGGAGATACAGTGAAAAGTGTTCAGTCACCACAGCATGGTGACATTTTGAGGCACAAAAAAGTGAAAAGAAAGTACGTAAATAGGGTTCATCTTCATTGGCTATGGTTCCAAATGCAGCTTCAGGACTTTTGCAAGGTATTCGCCCTGGGGGCCTACTGCCACCAGGAGTCCCCACTCCTTAATCACTGCAGCCAACGCCTCGTCGCCAATTCCAGGAGTCCACGCATTAGGCCTACAAAGCCAGAATTCCCCACTCCGGTCACCGCCTATGCCATTCTAGCCTCCCCACATTGTCAGGGAGATGAAGAAAAGAAGAAAGGAAAAACCGACGAAAAGGAGAGAGAGCGAAGAAAGGATGCAGCCGGCCTTGGGTGGATAGGCCTACCATGCTGGTGCTGCCATCTTGACGTTCTCAAAATATTTGTTTAGTTTTACTGATGGAAACCGTTCATCACACAGCATATCTTTTCCTTTGCAAATTCAACAAATGTCTGATCAGGTTTCTATAGGCATGTTATCCTAAATTTTAATTTTAAGCTTCAGAAACAAGCTCATAAGCTTTTTAACTGTTCTCTTTTTGACAGTTTCATAATCTAAAGATTATTCGCCTGACAAACATGCATATGCAACAATAGCTCTATCTGAGAAAATATTTTGTAGCATTGTCTTCCAAAGAACTTCTGGCCATTTCATCTGTTCAGCCGCCTTCTCAAATGAGACAAAATATATTTCCAGTCCATCCTCAGTAATTTTAAGTACTAAGAATAGATTTTTAGATATATCAAATCCTTATTAGAGTCAGAATGATCCTCTGAGCTACTTTCCCTTTTTTTATTCCTTACTCCAAGGTTTTCAATGGCCAACTCATGATGTTTAATTTCCTTCTCTCTTGAAGTTCAAATTTCTCTTCTTCTAATTCTAAATGCTGGATAATCACTCTAAGCTTCTCATCCTCATGAGGCCAGATTTTATTTCTTCCTTCAATTTATCTACCAACTCTTACAGATTTGCCTAAGTCGAATAGTTCAAATAATCCACCGTGATTTTTTTTACCTCCACACAACTCTTAGCATCATTCAAAGCTGTCTTGAAAATTCAAGTAATAAACATTGCTACAACATAGCCACTTTATGTCCAGAACCTCCAGGTGTTGCTTCTTTAAAAGTAACTCTGCCACAATAAGTCCTGAGGTTTTCTCTCCCTGCTTGTACTCTTACACTCTATAAACAAGCTTCCATTAACACTCCAGCAGAGACACACAGTCATGGTTCTGGAATGTCAGATCTAGATAATTTTTAAAACATTTCACAAAAATAGACCAACACCCATATGCCACTAGTGAAATCCAAACTCTTAAAAATGTGATATTAATATCAATAAATAATACACTTTTCTTCACAATAGAGTTAGTAGTCAGTGTACCTTTTGGGGCGGCAAAGGTTAAATGACAATTAAATTAAGGAAACTTATACAAATAAAACATTTTGTTATCAGGGATATACAAGAACCCATTCAGACCACAGGACTTGGGATGATTTTTTCAGGACAACGCAAAGATATTCTGCCTTAACTAAACCTGTGTGAGATTTGTTTGAGCAAAAGTGTGGAAAAGATTGCAAAGAAACTACTGACCTGGCACATCTATGTGTTGTGCTTCGTTATTCTGGAGCATATCAGTGATACTAGCAGGGTTTGTGTGAGGTAATTGACAGCAAAAGAGCTGAACTCATTTGACCAAAGTCAGGTTGATCAACAGTATGAGGATATTTCTTTGGAAATTGGGGATCATAAAACATTATCAACACTGACTTCCTCAGACATTATGTTAGTTATATACTTCGTAAGAGTCATTGAATTGGAAAGTGTAGGCACTTTGGTGCACTTACATGAGAAAGTGGTGTCTGTAAAATCAAAATACATCTCTGACAGAAAGGTAAATTACAGACGTTAAAATTTTGCTGCGATATGTTTCAGATATAGTGGCCTGAATCTGCTAATGGACAAAGAGTTGTTTCAGCTGTGCAGACTGGAGTGGATTTGTAAAGTTAAGGGGTGACTTAACCAGGCCTGACAGTGAAGTTACTGGAGCAGACATTTAAACTGTGCTAGTAAAGCTATATTTACCAAAAAAAGCATTATTATTTAAAATTATGCATCACCATGCCATCTATGCTGTGATGATGCTATGATTTTAAGAAGCTATTGTGTGTTGATTTTTTTTTGAAGAGAGGTTGTAATGCAGAGGTCCCAAGCTGGCTAGTTAAGACCACTTGAGTAAACAGCTTGGGAGACCTTGGTTTTTAACAACTTGAATGGATGTGGCCAGCTCTCACAGATCAAGATTTTTGGATTTTTACATTCAGCTTTAAGCAGAAGCTGTTGGGGTCTCAACAGATGTGCAAGTTCAGTGAATGGCTCCTAGCTGCTATTCTCCCTGAATTTTCTCTCGATGTTTTTTTTTTCATTCTGGATTGGAGAACTGCATGTGAGAACTTATGTCTGCATTTGCGTTTTTGCCAAGGGGGTTTTTTTGATGGGATGTTACTATGTTGAAATGGTTATTTACTAATAGTTGCTGTATCTATTATTCTGTTGTTTTCCAATAGACTTAAGTTATTCTAAATTCCTCTTTCTTGTATTTTAACTACAGTGGTTTGCTTAATGTTGAGTAGTTTGACCAGTCACATTGTGTCAGGAACAGGCACTTCACATTTGCCTTTAAACATAAGAAAAAGTTAGGGTCTAGGCCGCCTTCTTAAAATATTTTGAGGGGGGCCTGGTCTGATTTATAACAATGTATCCTCAGTAAGTCTTTTCTCCTACGCTTACCATTTGCAGTTACAGTGGAATGAGTCCATGAGAAAATATTTCTGCTGAATTAATAAAAATCAAAAGAAGGCAAAACTTACCGTCCGTACAAATGTGCTAAAATAATAATGATCTTTTTTCCACAGCAGTTAAATATCATGCGTGTTATAAGCCCACATCAAAGTAACTTCTTTGCGTAAATGCCACTGCAAAAAGCAGTTCTTGCTAAGTGCATATTTCTGTAAATCTACGAAGACTGCTAAAGACGCTGGTCAAAAAAGAGCATATAACAAAATGGGTTTTTTGTTGATGATGCTTTTGTTACATTTCAACTCAACGCAATACAGTTGCAGAATACACAATACACAATAAATTAGCTTTAACTGGACTTATATGTCTCCTTCTATTGCTACAAATTGATAGCACAATTGGCAAGAAGACTAGCCTGAAATTACAGTAGACAAGGTTGTGTTCTAATGTCTTGTGCTGTGAGATTCTAAGCAATTTTACAAAGAATGTTAAAATCAAGGTTTTCTCATGCTCAGTTCATACTTTGAAAATGTCCTTTTTTAACTTTCGAAAGGTTCTCATGATTTCAAGGTGTTTAATAGACATCATAATCACCAGGCCGTGGGATCTTTCCATGCATCTTATTAATTCACATTCCAAAGTTACTGGTTATACTCCTTCGGACCTGTCCCAGACTTGTTTATCTCTAAGGACTACTCGAATTCTGTTGCCCCTTGTAGTCCTTTGCTACCACTATCAAATTCTGTTACTCCTCATATTTTCCACTGTCCCAATTATCTATATAAAAAATACAAAAGACAGTTGGCTCTAATAAACTGCTATATGATTTGTAGTGTTAATTCCTATTATGAAGCTGGTTGTATGTAAAGATTTACAGCTACTCCTACTGTTAGCACTTTTTAACCAATAATTTGCAAAATCTATTTAATTCAGGACGTGTCAGGCAACTTTTTTAGCGATAAGGAAAGTGTTTCCCGAGACTAATTAACTTTCACATCTGTGTTTAAATGTTTTTCCCCTACGTTTCTATTATACCTTGGTTATACATGTGTATCCATAATTATGTTGAAATCTATCTCTCTGATTATCCGAAAAGTCTTTAACTGGAACGTATTTCTTAATATTGTGAATAACTTCAAAGAAACAACTGATTACTAAAAAATAACTTTAGCTGTTGTTTTCATAGCTGCTTAATGAATATGACTGCCTCATGGACTGACATGTACACCTCTTGTTCTAACTGGTACTGTTCATCTGATGGGCCAACATCCTTTCATTAATTAGGCTGGAATCAATCACTTGTCATATTTTAGTGAACTTGTGTCTATCCTTAGACATCCTCCTATCATACTGTCTCGGAAGGCTGTGTGTATATGGCCACCCAATTACCTTGGAGTAGCCCTGTTCAAAAATACCGTTATCTTTCACTTAATGCTGGAGCAGGCAGTTTAATTCTGTTTATCCCTTGTCAGCCATTTTGGGTCTTTCAAACATGGGCAGTCCTTACACCTGTTCTGGTAGGTATCGATTTGAGATCTACCTTCTTGTCCTACCTGTGTTAGAGCTAAGGTGTTTTTGGTCTGACCTGCCTTTTAATATTTTTTTAAAATTCACTCAAGGAATGTGGGCATCTCTGGCTAGGCCAGCATTTATTGCTTTTCCCTAATTGTCCAGAGGGCAGTTAAGAGTCAACAGCATTGCTGTGGGTCTGGAGTTACATGTAGGCTAAACTAGTTAAAAATGGCAGATTTCCTTCCCTAAAGGGCATTAGTGAATTTTTTTTTTCCTGGCAATCAACAATGGATTCATGGTCATTAGACCCTTAATACCAGATTCTTTATTGAATTCAAATTTGACCATCTGCCATGGCAGCATTTGAACCCAGATCCCCAGAGCATTAGCTAAGCTTCTGGATTAATAGTCTAGCAATAATGCCACTAGATCATTGCCTCCCCAAATATTCTAGGTTTTGATGTGCTGTTAAAAAATACTTGCAGAGTCTGCTGAGCTAAGGAAAACACCGTGAATTTTATTTAAAGGATATATTGTTATGGTTTCATCTTGTTTCAAGGCTGCATAAGAAATCATGCAACATTGCCTCAATTCTGTTGATATGTTCTGTGTCTCAGTAATATATCGGACAATCAGCCAAAACCCTTGATACTACGACATTGATCAGAGAACTGAAGAATAGTATTGCAAAGTTTCACATTTTGAGAATTTGGAAGATTTCTGTGGTTCCAGGTTCGATTAGAGATCTTGCGGTTTTTAATTTCCATATCCATTCTGGGAATTTTTTTTTCCTCTCTTTATTCATTCACAGGGTGAGGGCATCGCTGGTTAGGCCAGCATTTATTGCCCATCCCGAATTGCCCCAAGAGCAATTAAGAGTAAACCACATTGCTGTGGGTCTGGAGTCACATGTAGGCCAGACGCGGTAAGGATGGCAGTTTCCTTCCCTGAAGAACTTTATTGAGCCAGATGCGCTTTTCCTGACAATTGACAATAGATTCATGGTCATCATTAGATTCTTAATTCCAGATATTTATTGAATTCAAATTCCACCATCTGCCGTGGCAGGATTCGAACCCAGATCTCCAGAACCTTACCTGGGTCTTTGGATTAACAGCCCAGCAATAAAATGACTAGGCCATCCTCTCCCTCATACTGATATCACCTGCAAGTTGAGTAATTATTGCCCATCCCTATTTGCCCTTGAAATCTAGTGATATGTCTTCTTCATGAATTGTTACAATCTCAATGACCACTGGGCTGTTGAGGAGTTCCAGCGCTTTGGCTTGCTGACTGCAAAGGAACAACTATATATGCTCAATTCAGGATATATAAATGAAAGATAATCGTATTTCCAGGCATCTGATGTCCTCGCCCTTCTGGATGGAGATTCCCATTCATGCTTCTCCTGTAGCCCATGTACCATTTGAATATTCCTTTTCACACAGCGACTCTTACATAGAATAATGAAATTTGATCTCATTGAAGAAAATGATTCAATGGTGCAAAGGATGAAAAACAGAGTGTTCTGGATGGATAACCTAATATACTGCCCAGAGGGCAGAATGAAAGAGATGCCATTTTTTATATTGCAAACAAGTGATATAATCTTGTTTAAATTACTTTATTTTGAAAAACAAAGGACCCTTGCTCGATCTAAGATGGATGTTATTGAACACAGAATGGGCAGGTTTGTTGTTAGAAATTTCATGCAATTACTAGGATGCACATGAACACAGTAACTCTCTGGAATGTCACAGCTTCCATTTATATGAACATTCCAGTGAACTCAGCGCATAAGAGTACCAGTCAATGTATCTCCATAGCTGATTTGGAATAGGAAAAAGACATTGAAATCCATTATGCTTGACTTGGTGCTAATGATGTTATCTGCTACTAAACCCAATGGTTTTATTTGATGAGGGGGCGTCAAATTCCCACTATTAGATGAGTGCTTCTACCTAAAATCTAGCTATTGATGAAACTGGCATGTTTTAAACAGCCATAATTACACCGTTTTGACTCCTTCAGTCAGGTTGTTTGGAACACCACAAGAGAACAACAACTCCAGGCTTAGCTAATGTCTGTCACTGATCCCAGTCTCTCTCAAATGTCGAGAACTATTCCTGTATCTTGTCTGTGAAGGAAGCCAATTTTTGACTTTGTAACAGCTGCACCTTGAACTGCAATTCAAATGAGGAGAACACAGGAATATGGCATTTAGATAAAGGATTAACCATGAACCTATTGAATGTGAAGCAGGCTCTTCTCCTGCTCCTAGTTTCTATGACTTCATCTGAACTCGTGTGAAAGGGGCTTCCATGCATAGCCAATGGAAATGGTCTTCACTCAACATTTACTTACTGGACACTGATTCATGACATCTCTGCTCTTAAGTAATTTGTAATTTGTGACTTACTTACTTTCTTTCCCTTCTCCCTTGAATATTAATGCATATGATTGTGTGTTGTAAACAATTTTCCTGGGATTTGAACTCATTAATAAAGACTGCTTTGTTTTAACCCTAAAGAGTTTGCAGTGGGTCATTTTTAAATTAGAATTCACAGACAGGATTTCGGGAAACACAGCACCATTTATTTACAAGGAAGAAAAAAAATAAAATAAAAATCACTTCTGTATTGGACAGAAGTGGAGAATCAAGGGAAAAAAAAAATCAATGCACCTCTCACTCTTGTCCTGCGACACTACCATAAGCAAAGTAACCCCTCTTTATGGTTGGTTGACAGATAACCTTGCTCTATTAATATGAAATTTAACTCCAACTCAAAATGTCAAGCAAAACACATTAGACTACTTGAAAACAGGATAACTCAAAATCCTACTTGGAACAGGGGAGTGGAACAACAACTTTGCTTAAAATCTCTCACTAGTTGATTTCCTTTTGGAGAACTGTGTTAAAACCTCTGAACTAATATTCCTATGACAAAGAAGTTAGGTGGCCCTCTTTACACTGTGACTCCAGCGTCAAATCAGGTTTAACTATATTGTGCATTGGTAGATGCTATTCGATAAATGGAAAGCAACACATTATCACCACAGCATAAATGGATTGTTATCAGCACTGAATTATTAGCCTAGATTCTGCACAATTAGAAGCGCTACATGACAGGTAAAATCTCAATGTTGCAAAGTAATAAATCAACATGATGGCTTAATGGGGAGTGTGCAAGCTGACATATCAATTTACAGCCCAAGCGAAGCTGATGATTACTTCAATATAACTGAACTGTTAAAATTAAATTGATACATGTGAAAATGAGTAAAGAAATTCAACTTTCCTGAATGTACGCTTAGATTAGCAAAAAAAGAACATTGCCATTTAGAATTTTATAAATACAGGGATGCAGCAGAAAGAATGAAAAATACTCACTGGTCATAATTGCAGAATGCAGGCACAGTTTCGAGTTCTGCATTATTGGAAGAACATTGAAGGCAATGAATGTGAGCCAGATAGATTCATTTGTGTCCAGAAAATTTAACTGTACAATTCTCTCTGACACCTCTGCTCTGTCATCCTGTTCCAAGGAGTTGTCCTTGCATGGTCTCTTTCTTATCTTCCAAAGCAGAAACAAAGACTCTCAAGTAATTGTTTATCTTCCTTCCACATACTGTTTCACCTTCTGAACATTTTTATCATGGCACCTGCAGTTGTGGAATGAAGTCTACTAATCCCCACACAAGAAGGATAATAGTCCTTCTTTTCCCACTGAAGTCGAATATGTTCAGACCAACCTTTTCCCAAGGACTTGAGAAAAGGTTGAAGGCAACAAAGGTTCTGTTAGTACTGGATTTCTAATTGTCTAAGCTTGGCATGCTGCAAGATAAATTTATGGCAATTGAGATTCCAGGCAATCATACAGATAGTTGTGTTTTTGTTCTTCACATTGTGATTGTCTAGATGACCTTTACGAAGTCTCAGGAGAATTTCAACTCTCAAAGATTTCAAGATCTTATTAAAAACTATTGAGTCATCTACTCATAATATTGTCTTACAACTCTGTTGTTTGTCATCTTCCTGATGCAAACAAAACAGAAATTGCTGGAGAAACTCAACAGGTCTGGCAGCATCTGTGAAGAGAAAACAGGTGATATTTTGAGTTCACTGACCCTTCTCAGTTTTCCTGATACAATGCTCTGACTTGCTTGCAATCTCTATGTTTTAACTGCATCCCTTGGATTTCAGCTAAATTGTTCCTCTGTTTGTACAGTGTTTGCTAAAGTGTAAAAATATGATTCTACCTCAGAAATGACTGTTACATGTTGCTGTAAACCTTCACCATTTGTAGTTCTTGACAGAATATTTACTGTTGTTTGTGTGTTTTCTGGTACATACTGAGTTGTTGAGTCATATGGGGAGGTGATGGCCTAGTGGTGTTATTGCTGGACTGTTAATCCAGAGATCCAGATAATGATCTGGGGACCTAGGTTCGAATCCTGCCATGGCAGATGGTGGAATTTGAATTCAATAAATACCTGGAATTAAGAGTCTAATGATGACCCTGAATCCATTGCAGATTGCATCTGGTTCGCTAATGTCCTTTAGGGAAGGAAACTGCCATCCTTACCTGGTCTGGCCTACATGTGACTCCAGACCCACAGCAATATGGTTGACTCTTAACTTCCCTCTGGGCAATCAGAGATGGGCAAAAATCCTGCCTGGCCAACGATGCTCACATCCCATGAGTGATTAAAGGAAAAAAGAAATCACATCAGTCTTAATTGAAAAGATTGTTCAAGGCAAAATCTTGTTAATTTCTATACAGTTTAAAGATATAACCAAAGGTTTGTAATCTGTGTGGATCTAAACTGTAGCACAATCAGATCGTTTTCACCAAGCTGTGGTCTAAGCTTCCTTTTGAATGGCTGCACAACACAATTCTGTCTCTGATCTTGACAAGAACCAAATGGGTTTTTGGGCCATTAATTTAGACTTGGAAGAGAATGGGTCCTAGTCATTTAGCAGATGTGTATGCTGTCTTGGATGTGTTATATTGTAGAATGCTAGCTTATCTGAGAAAAGGAGCAATTTTTAATCTTCTTAAAAGACTTCTCGTAACTGCACTCCAATGACAGTGTTGGCCCTCTGCTAACAGATCTTGTATTGGCTCATTAACAGTTGATACATTTTAACAATCACAAGGAATCTTAGTATTCCCCACTATTTGTTTGGTTATCAGAATTCTCAAAATGCTTTGGACTTCAGGAAGACAAGTGTTAAACATTGTTGCTGAATTATGTGCCCCAAAAATGTTATAGTAATCTTGTCAATTTCACTTCTCCCATTCAAAGTAAACCCCGTTTTCTGCAACGTCTTAAAGCTTCACAGACTCACCAAACATCTTCTTCTTCTGTAGCAACATGGATGAGTACATCATCCATGTGGCAAATTCCTCTAACCTGCCTTGGAAGATGCTGAACATCATGCATTTAAAATTGTTTGGCACTGGTGAAATGCCAAGTTGAACTCAATTAAAATGATATTAACCACAGTGAGTAGTGAATGTGATCAGCAATCTTGATACATGGTAAAATCATATTTACCATAACACACTCTTGGCATCTCATTTTATAAAAAGAATGCTCTTTGACAATTTTCCAGGGTGGCCATCCATGAATATAGCAGATGGATTTCTCTTTGTACTGCATTGTTAAGCTGTGTTAAGTCAACACGAAGTTTGACCTTGATTTTGAAACTGTCCCTAGTCCTGAGCACCACTTGTTGATCTGTAACCAATGAAATTACTCCTCAATTTAATCTCTGCTTTGACCCGATGTATTAAGGGATTTTTTACTCTTCTTGGAAGAGTAAGAAGCAAACAGGCTTGGGATCTGAGATTAGCATAAGGCTCGTTTTCACTTTTCACAGCCTTTGGAATAATTCAGGAAACTCCGTCCTGAAAGTTACCACAGTGGTCTTGTACGATAGTCAAGTTTCAGTTGATGACCCAGCAGATGTTGAAAAACTGAACCAAACACAGGAAATGTTTGAGAAAGTCTGCAAAGATCTACCTATTAAAGTTAGAGAGGCAATTACAAAGAATCTGCATTTGAGTCCAAAGTGATTTACAGCAAATTTCCTTTTTGAAATGTAAACATTGTCATGACATTAAAAAGAGGCAGGAAATTTTGCACATTCAGAGGTCCCACAAGCAACAATTACCCGATCAGTTAATCTATTTTGTGTTATGTTGCTCGAAAGATAAATATTAACAAAGACATCAGGGATAACTTCAAAACGCTGTCATTGAACTTTTCACATACATCTAAGAGTCAGATGGGGTCCCAATTTAAAGTTTAATCAGAAAGATTTGGCAGTTCAGTGCTTCCTCATTTCTGCACGGAAGTATGAATGTAATTTTTTTCCATTTAGATTGCTTAGTAGAGCTATTGAATCAGAGGCCTGAGCCTGGTACAGCCTAGCTTGATGCCTTTTCTTGCACCCCTTCTATTTGACGGCCAGGATGGCAGCCAGAGCCCAACTGCTCTATCCATTTCTTTTCTTCTTTTTGTCTCTCTTTCCATGTTTTTCTTTCTCTTTTCACCTCCCAGCCTCAGGTGGCATCAGTGATGGCCGGGGTGAAAGCCAGCACGGACTCAGCACGGCCTCGCACTCCTGGCCTCAGCGTGGATTCGAGTTCCTGCCACTCCCATCCTCAAGGTGAAGCCTGGCGTGGTCTGAGTTAGAAGGGCTGTTATTCTGAGCTCTTACTCCTCTATTTTTCTAATTTGTTGCTGGACTTTTTAGTTGTTTATTTTTCTAATGTTTTTCCTGAAAGAATTGTACTTAAAAATTTGTATCGATATACCTTGGTACCTAAGATGGTGCCATAAGTGGCAACTTGTAAACTTTCCATGTGAGTACATGTGACAATAAAGCTATTTCTTCGTATTCTAGGATAACAAGGTGTAGAGCTGGATGAACACAGCAGACCAAGCAGCATCAGAGAAGCAGGAAGGCTGACGTTTCGGGTCTAGACCCTTCTTCAGAAATGGGAGAGGGGAAGGGGATTCTGAAATAAATAGGGAGAGAGGGGGAGGCGGATGGAAGGTGGATAAAGGAGCAGATAGGTGGAGAGGAGACGGACAGGTCAAGGAGGCAGAGATGGAGCCAGTAAAGGTGAGTGTAGGTGGGGAGTTAGGTTCAGGGTTGGTCAGTCAAGGGAAGACGGACAGGTGAAGGAGGCGGGGATGAGGCTGGTAGGTAGGAAGTGGGGGTGGGGTTGAGGTGAGAGGAGCGGATAGGTGGAAGAAAAGACGGACAGGTCAAGGAGGCGGGGACGAGCTGGGCTGGTTTTGGGATGAGATCGGGGGCGGGGAGATTTTAAAGCTTGTGAAGTCCACATTGAGACCATTGGGCTGCAGGGTTCCCAAGTGAAATATGAGGTGCTGTTCCTGCAACGTTCGGGTGGCATTGTTGTGGCACTGGAGGAGGCACAGGATGGACATGTCGTCCAAGGTGTGGGAGGGTGAGTTGAAGTGGTTCACGACTGGGAGGTGCAGTCGTTTGTCGTGTACTGAGTGTAGGTGTTCCACAAAGTAGTCTCCAAGCCTCCGCTTGGTTTCCCCGATGTAGAGGAGGCCACATCAGTAACAGCGGATACAGTATACCACATTAGCAGATGTGAGGGTGAGAATCTGTTTAATGTGGAAGATTTTCTTGGGGTCTGGGATGGGGGTGATAGGGGAGGTGTAGGGGCAGGTGTAGCACTTCCTGCGGTTGCAGGGAAAAGTGCCAAGGGTGGTGGGGCTAGTGGGGAGTGTGGAGCAGACGAGGGAGTCACAGAGGGAGCGGTCCCTCCGGAAGGCAGGTAAGGGTGAGGAGGAAAATATATCCTTCGTAGTGGGGTCAGATTGCAGGTGGCAGAAGTGTCGGAGGATGATGCTTTAAATCTGGAGGTTGGTGGGATGGTACGTGAGGACGAGGGGGATTCATTTTATTCATCTGCTCCCGAGATGAGGCATTCCACTCCCGGACATCCCAGATGTCCTCGTTTTTCAAGGACTGCAACTTCCCCTCCACAGTGGTAGAAAACACCCTTGACTGCATCTTTCGTGTTTCCCGCAACTCATCCCTCATACTCCCTCCCCGCAACAACTACAAAAACAGAATCCCCCTCATCCTCACGTACCATTCCATCAGCCTCCGGATTCAACGCATCATCCTCCGACACTTCCACCATCTGCAATCCGACCCCACCACCAAGGACATTTTTCACTCCCCACCCTTGTCTGCTTTCCGGAGTGACCACTCTCTCCGTGACTCCCTTGTCCGCTCCACACTCCCCACTAGCCCCACACCCAGCACTTTTCCCTGCAACCACAGGAAGTGCTACATCTGCCCCTTCACCTCCTCCCTCACCCCCGTCCCAGACCCCAAGAAAACCTTCCACATCAAGCAGATGTTCACCTGCACATCTGCTAATGTGGTATACTGTAACCGCTGTTCCCGTTGTGGCCTCCTCTACATTGGGGAAACCAAGCGGAGGCTTGGGGACCGCTTTGTGGAACCCCTACGCTTGGTTTGCGACAAACGACTGCACCTCCCAGTCATGAACCACTTCAACTCCCCCTCCCACTCCTTGGACAACATGTCCATCCTGGGCCTCCTCCAGTGCCACAACAATGCCACCAAAGGTTGCAGGAACAGCACTTCATATCTTGCTTGAGAACCCTGCAGCCCATGGTCTCAATATGGGCTTCACAAGCTTCAAAGTCTCCCCACACCCGACCTCATCCTAAAACCAGCCCAGCTCGTCCCCACCCCCGACCTCGTCCCAAAACCAGCCCAGCTCGTCCCCGCCTCCTTGACCTGTCTGTCTTCCCTTGACTGACCAACCCCCATCCTAATTCCCCACCTACACTCACCTTTACAGGCTCCATCCTGGCCCCACTGACCTGTCTGTCTCCTCTCCACCTATCTGCTCCTTTATCCACCTTCCACCCGCCTACCTGTCTCTCCCTATTTATTTCAGAATCCCCTTCCCCTCCCCCATTTCTGAAAAAAGGTCCAGACCCGAAACGTCAGCTTTCCTGCTCTTCTGGTGCTGCTTGGCCTGCTGCGTTCATCCATCTCTCCACCTAGTTATCTCAGATTCTCCTGCATTGGCAGTTCCTACTATCTCTTTTCGTATTCTGGTTCTATTTAATAGTGGCTTAGGCTAGATCAGATTTCCTCTTCCTCATGCCCAGCCAGACTAACTTTCCTTTATCCATCAGGACAGATTTACGTTTGGGTTTTTGTTACCTCTCTGTAAAACTTTTCTAATGTGTTGCAAACAAAGTCCTCCAAACTGCTACCCGCCACGGTAAAGCTAGCTTATTTTGACATATAATCAAATGTCTTCAACAGCTGGCCACTATTTGGCTTTTTTAGAATTAGATATTGGATAGTTTCAAACTCAGATGGTCCTTCTTAACACTTTTGTATAGTTATGTAAACTACCTTTAGTAGAACATTCATGGGAAACATAGTCACTGGTGTTCCTGGTAGATGTGTTGTCTTTTGAGACTTATCCAGTCTGAAGTATTGTCAGTTTAAAGGAGATTTTGATACAAGTTTTTTTTTAAAATTCCAGAATGATTGGCTGTAATACATTGGGATTAGACATTTGAAAATAACAGTGACAGAAAGACAGCATGTTCAACCATTGACTGCATGAAAGGCTTTCCTCACTTTTAGTTAATTTGCTAATCACTTAAAATACATGTTCTAGTGTTCAATGCTGTGGGGACAATTCCTCTCCATTTGCTGTGGTTAGGCACTCTGTTACTTCGAGCAGACCCATGTAAGCATTTCTCAATCTTTCTTCGTGGAAACAACCCCAGCATCTCCAAACTGTTCGTGTAACTGAAGTCCTTCATCCTTGCTATGCGTCTTGTATTTCTTTCCTGTACTGTCTCTAGAGACTCATGTCCTTCCCAAAGTGTGCTGCTCAGAATTTGACATAATCTTCCAGATGGTGTTTTATAAAGATTTATCAAAACTTTCTCACGTATGCAAACTCCGTCTATTTACAAAGCCTAGGGTCCTGTATGCCTTGTTAACCACTTTTTCAAACTGCACAAGCAAGTTAAAATTTTGTGCACATATACCACTGGATGTCTCTGCCCTGAAATTGCTTAGAATACTTTTTATTGCTCCCCTTCTCATTCTCCCTCTCAAAATATACAACTTCACACTTCACTGCATTAAATTTAACCTGCCATATGTCTGCCCTTTGTCTGTCTGCCTATTTCCAGTTGAGGTCTATCACTATTCTCCTCATAGTTAACAATATTTTTAAGTTCAGCATCATCCATTTTTTTAAAAAATGTACCCCGTACACTCAAGTCTAAGTCATTAATGTGTATCAAGGAAGGCAGCGGCCCTAGTACTGCCTGACAGGGAAATTGACTGTAAACCTTTCTCCAGCACAATCAAGCCAACATATAAAACAATCATTACTCTGTCTCCTGTCACTCAACCAAACTTGTATCCATGTTTTCCCTATCACTTTTATTCAATGGGGTCCAGTTTGCTGGCAAGCCTACAATGTGACACTTAATTGAATGCCTTGTAGAAATTGACGCACAGAACATCACATTAGTGAACTCAAAAACTCCATTACCTCATTAAAAGTCTCAATCAGTTTCATTGAACATGGTTTTACTCTTACAAACCCGTGCTGGCTTTCCTTACTTAAGCCAAACTTCATTTGTGTATTAATTTTGTCCTAGATTACAGTTTCTAAATTGTTTAAGAAAGTATGTGTAGACTAATTGAGTGCACCTAGTGGTTTGTCTTGAGAAGCCTACCTGGTGCCTAATGGAACTGGGATGGAAATGAACTTGGCCATGTGCTTATTGAACACACTCTCCACTATCATGATATTTTTATTTGTAAGCTTCCATTCCTCCTTAAATTCTTTTGTTAGCATTTTCAAGCATTTGCTTCTTGGCTTTTTTTTTCTTGCTGGTTTGGAGCTCAGTGCAATTTGGATTGAAGCTCAGCAATGTTTCTTCAGAGCTTATTTATGGCATACTTTTTCCGCAAGGTCAAAATTCTCAGGTAGCTACTTTTCCAAGACCTTTGATTCACGTTGTCTTGGGCAAATCTAAGTTAAGTGGAATATGGACAAAGGATGACAATAATGGAAGGCTAACAGAAGAATATACATTCCCGCTGCATCAAATGGTCTTGAGTAAAAAATACACCATTGGTGCCTTGTTTCGCCATGCACATTAGTTTGCAAACATCTGACAAAATCTTGTCCCTATATTATGAGAATATCAACTCCCCACAATCTATCCAGCTACACAGGTTGTCCATTGACAAAATTCATTTCCTCCATCTTCAAATGAGCTGAACTTGCAGCAGTCCAAAAAGGCTAGGACTGGATGAAATGCTGAATAATTGCAACCATTTATGGCGAAGATAATTTCTAAGCATGAGGAGGGTGTTGTTATGGTTTATAATAAGGATAAAGCAAAGAAAAGTAATACATCGGAGCTTCAATCCAAGTTTATCATTTTCTCCTTGATCAGATTTTCCCCAGTTGAGACCTGTAAAACTAGCTGGTCCTAGCATCTTCAAATAAACGGGAGAGGAAAGGGGGTGTGGGGGTAAATAGAGAAAACAGCTGACTACCTACCTGTGGTAACAGACTTTCTCACAGAAACAAAAACAGAAATTGGTGGAAAATCTCAGCAGGTCTGGCATAATTTTGTAGAGGGAAAGCAGCGTTAACATTAGGATGTCCTGAGATCCTTTCTCTCTATAGATGCAGCTGAGATTTTCCAGCAATTGCTGATTTTGTTATCTGATTTCCAGCACCTGCATTTCGTTGGTTTTGTTTTCCAGTTTCTCACAGAATGGTCTTCCTAGATCCAAACCTATTATTGAATCCGAAATGTGAGAACCATGCCTTGCAGTTAGTCAGAATGTATTGAGGAAGATGTGAAATAAAATTCCTAGCATAGTCATATTTCTGGTTTAAAGGTCAGCAGCCCAATCTGACATTTAAGATATATGAATGGCTTGTGCCAGTAAAAGGTTATATATCGTGAGCTTATAATTTTGCAGTAAGTGTGATATCCACCTACTCCATGACAGCCAGCGGTTTTGACATGTTAAATCATCTCATAGCTATTACAGTCAACAGAAAAAAGATTTTGAATACATGAATTTTAAATAAAACTTTTTCATGAAATTATAATACTTGTTTCCTGTCTTTTTTTTTGCAGTCATCAGATTACGGAAAATGAAAGTCGTATATTTAGGGATTTTTTTTGGTTCTGTCACATCACATCCTGCACTTGCAGTTTTTTCTTTAGTAATTGTTTCCAATTTTGCTGCTTATTTTAGTGCTATAAATATTCCTGGGGGCTTTTAGGAGTATTGAATGTAATTTCTGGAATCACTTTTCTCGATAGCTTGAGGTACCTGTCGTTGGATGATATCAATTATTAATATTAATGAGTTGCACTCTGAAAGAATCTTAATTCAGCACATCTGCCATTCTTTTGATCTGTCAGTATAATCCTAGGTTTATAAGCAGCTTGTTGATCTGATCTAAAATTTTGAACTACCATAGCTAGGCAAATAAACATCAAATTTTAGGCATAGCCAAGAATGGTCAAGAGCTCCCTGTTGTCACCAAATTTCCTATTTTCAACTTCGTATCAGGTTCTTTGTTCATCTGTTTAATTTTCTGGATCATATTTTTCACCTCAAACATGACTGATGTCAAAAATTTGTAGATGAATCCTCACTATCCATAAAATAATAGTTTTAAGTGTTTTCATTCACTTCTGTACTGTATTCTATGAAATGGAGTCTTCTATCTTCACGCTATTGATATTACATGCATCTGGAACAGATGTGGATTACTTTATCTCAAAATGTCATTTCTCATTAAAGGAACCAAACTTCTCATCACGCACTCATTTCCTTTTGAAAATATGCTATCTCTTCGAATATGTAGTTTAGAGTTAAAGCACCACCCAAAACAAAAGAAACCCTCCATTTACTCAACCAAAGGTCATTTGTCTATTATTTAACAATAATATTCACTGCCTCTTCATCTCTTCAGTTTACACATTTACTTGGAATCAACTCATTTGTCGCCATGACATGGACAGAAGACAGAGGGAAAACTCAGACATGAAGACTGTTAGAAAAACCACACTCTATACTAGACTGGACTGATGTGTGTAGTGTGAGTAAGGAGTTGAAATTATTTTACCAAATGCCAATATCCATATGACTGGTAGAACGGAGCAGATAAGGACAGCCCACTTGATTAACACCAAGGGGAGAAAGAAAATGCTGGCCTTAAAGAAAAAGCAGACAGGATCATAGTATAAATCTCTATTCCACAGTCAAGACCATCCCAAAGGATGGTGGCAGCACTACAGGCTACAGCTAGGAGCAACTGATGCCAAGAATTAAAAAAAAAATTGATGATGATTTGCAATTATCCAGAAAAAGAACAAAACAAAACACAGTTCAAAGAGATAGTAGGAACTGCCAATGCTGGGGAATCTGAGATAAAACGTTGTGGAGCTGGATGAATACAGCAGGCCGAGCAGCATCAGAGGAGCAGGAAAGTTGACGTTTCGGGTCAAGACCCTTCGTCAGAAATGGGGGAGGGGAAGGGGATTCTGAAATAAATAGGGAGAGAGGAGGAGGCGGATAGAAGATGGATAAAGGAGAAGATAGGTTGAGAGGAGACAGACAAGTCAAAGAGGCAGGGTTAGAACCAGTGAAGGTGAATGTAGGTGGGGATTTAGCTGGGGGATAGGTCAGTCCAGGGAGGACGGACAGGTCAAGGAGGTGGGATGAGTTTAGTGTGCAGGAGATGGGGATGGGGCTTGAGGTGGGAGGAATGATTAGGGAAGTGGGGACTAGCTGGGCTGGTTTTGGGATTTCATTGGCGGAGGGGAGATTTTGAAGCTTGTGAAGTCCACATTGATACCCTTGGGTTGCAGGGTTCCCAAGCGAAATATGAGATGCTGTTCCTGCAGCTTTCGGGTGGCATCATTGTGGCAAAGCAGGAGGCCCAGGATGGACATGTCATCCAAGGAGTCGGTGGGGTGGGGGTGTGGGGGGGAGAGGGGGTGCGAGTTGAAATGATTCGCGACTGGGAGGTGTAGTTGTTTGTTGCAAACTGAGCGTAGGTGTTCCGCAAAGCGGTCCCCAAGACTCTGTTCGGTTTCCCGATGTAGAGGAGGCCACAACGGGAACAACAGATACAGTATACCACATTAGCAGATGTGCAGGTGAACACCTTTTGATGTGGAAGGTCTTCTTGGGGCCTGGGATGGGGGTAAGGGGGGAGGTGTAGGGGCAGGTGTAGTGTTTGCTTTGGTTGCAGGGAAAAGTGCCAGGGGTGGTAGGGCTGGAGGGGAGTGTGGAGTGGACAAGGGAGTCACGGAGAGAGTGGTCCCTCCAGAAAGCAGATAAGGGTGGGAAGGGAAAAATGTCTTTAGTAGTGGGGTCAGATTGTAGATGGCGGAAATGTCGGAGGATGATGCATTGGATTCAGAAGTTGGTGGGGTGGTACGTGAGGATGAGAAGGATTCTTTTTTGGTTATTATAGCGGATAGGGGGTGTGGGGGATGAGTTGCGGGAAATGCGGGAAACACAGTCAAGGGCATTTTCGATCACTGTGGAGGGGAAGTTGCGGTCCTTGAAAAACGATGACATCTGGGATGTTCGGGAGTGGAATGCCTCATCTCAGGAGCAGATGCAGCGGAGGCGAAGGAATTGGGAATAGGGGATGGCCTTTCTACAGGAAGGTGGGTGGGAGGAGGTGTATTCTAGGTAGTTGTGGGAGTCGGTAGGCTTAAAATGGATATCGGTTTCCAAGTGGAGGCCAGAGATGGAGACAGAGAAGTCCAGGAAGGAGAGAGAGGTATTAGAGATGGTGCAGGTAAACTTAAGGTTGGGGTGGAAGGTGTTGGTGAAGTGGATGAACTGTTCGAGCTCCTCGTGGGAGCACAAGGCAGTGCCAAAACAGTTCAAAGAGAACTGAGGCCAGCGGCAGCAGACATGTCAGAAGCAAGGAAGACTCTAGAAGCAAGGAAGACTTCAAGACCATGTAGTCTCCAGGAGAAAAAGGAAGCAGAACAATTTGGCAAGTATGAGATGTTGACATCCATGGAGCAACCAACCACTACTCCAATAGCCCAGGAACATCGAGGGTCTGCAGAAATGACAGAGATGGCAGCTCTGAAAATGCCAGTTTGAGACACACAGAACAGCCTCTGGATTGCAGATAAGTGTCCGAAGCACCAGTCAGTGTGCTTTTTTATATATAATAGCACAATTAGCTGACAACTGTTCCAGTGAGACAAGGAGCTGATGAAACTACAGTATAATTTCAGGAAGTTTTGAAAGCACTTACTCCAGTTTGAACAGAGGGGACAGAAACTGGGTGAATCTGCCAACACATTTATAAACAAGCTTTACGGATCAGTTAATAATGGTGACATTGGACATTTGAGAGGTGAATTAGTTACTGACTGGATAGTCATTTGAGTGATCAATACTGTTCTATCAGACCGTTGCAGGACAGGAGGATCTTGCTATTTAACAAATCATGAATTTTCCAAAGCAGGCTGAACAGAGAAAGCAAAACGAGGGTATATTTTGGGGAAATAGCAAGGCTTTGCATGGTGTTGTCTAGGTAGTAGGCTCAAAGATGGCTGCTCTGTCCTTCAGAAAATCAATGAAAAAGCCCGAAAGAAACCTCCAAAACAGAGGGAAACAGTATTCTTATCATGTTAATATGTTTAAATTGTATTGAGGGAAGAACACATCTTAGGAAAGCTGTGCAGTGGTGGGTGCAACAAAAACAGATTACTTTAAGAAATACATCAAGTCTGCAAGCTCTTTAAAAATAAAAGACAAGTAAAAGTTGTTGATAACGAAGAATTTATGACATAACAATCAAGGAAAGCCAGGCCTTGACTTTCTGGCAGAAATTAACAATCCCGACAAGAATTTCTCATCAGTGATATTCAGCTATAAAACAGAATTCGAGCTGGATACTGAAGCTGCAGTTTGTGTTTTAGTAGGCCGTTTGGAACGACTTAGCAGAGTTCAATTTCAGGCAACTAATATTTAACTACAAGGGTCAGAAGGCACAGTCTTTGAAATGAAAGGACAGATTGTCACAGCGCTTACCAAAGAGCTAAGAAACTCTTGAAACTCTTTATGTTGCAAGATCAACAAAATTCTTTGCTTGGCAGAATTTTGCTTTCATCTATCTTTAATTTGAATTGTAAATTATTGTTTGACCAAAACAGGAATGCTGAGGGAGAATGGCAAAATATTCAGCAGCAAAATGGCTCCCTAGTTTCCCCACAACCCCACTCATAGAGACAGCACAATTTATTTCAACACTGATTATACTTGTCCATCTCAAGATACTGTAAATGCATCCAGGATCAGTTCAACAGAGATGGCAAGAACTGCAGATGCTGTAGATAGAGATAACGCAGTGTGGATCTGGAGGAACACGGCAGGCCAGGCAACATCAGAAGAGCAGGAAAGTTGACGTTTCGGGTCAGGACCCAAAATGTCAACTTTCCTGCTCCCCTCATGCTGCTGTGATCCTCCAGCTCCACACTGTGTTCTCACTTCAACAGAGATAGTCATTACCTTGGGCTTCTTGAAGCTTATATTATCAAAAGATTTACTGAAATAAATACAGAAATAATTGCACATTGAATCTCAATTGCATGCTCCTCAACCTTCCAAAATGTGACAAAATAACGGAAACTTAATGGATCATTTTCTTTCCGCTCTTGAGCTTGGTTTATCATTCTATAATAAAAGGGGAACTTAAAAGATGGCAATAATGGGGCACTTTGTGGAACAAGCATCATAAAAGCAAATGATGGGTATTGAAAAACAGAACCGAAAAGGAGAAAGAGGATTTAGAAGAAAGTAAATATTTTCTGATCTGCCCGTTAAAGACGTTATGACACATGGCTGGAGTAGGTGGGACTTGAAGCTGGCCATACTTGCTCAGAGGTAGGGAAACTACCACTGAACAACAAGGGTCCCTCTCTGGTAGAAAATAACCTTAATGAGATAATGCTTATTTGTTGATCAAGGTCAAATCTACTTGTAAACTCTGTGTGTGTGTTAATATTGGCATTTATAATGAAATTCCCTGCTCCTCGGCTCATAAGGAGCATTCTACTCTGAGAGGATACATGTTTGATACAATACATCCAACTTCATATATCTTTGGACTACAAGAAGGCTTTCTACTTTTGCTAAAGATCAAAGCTAATGTAGACGATAAAACAGAGTGTTATGGTAAAGTTGTTACATATTCTCAACTAGGAAAAGGAAAATTCATCAAATCCCAACCTTTAAAAGTGGCAAAAGGAAGGTTCCATTCAAACCAAGTGAAGAGTCGGCAAGACTACCAAATGTATTATTTAACATTAGAGTCTGAATCACAGGCCTAAAACTACCACTGTGGCAATTTTGCTTTCAAGAACTTGGGTATCCCTATGATAGGAAAAGTTGAGAAAATCATATTTGGAACAAATCAAGTGAGCTGAACAAGAAACAAAGCATAACGGAGGTGGGGAAATCCCCAGGTATGGATAGGTTTCGAGTAGTGGCATCAAACCACTGCAGAAAATTCAAATAAGAATTAAGCAGGATGGACCACCAGGCAGCAACCTAGGCATGAGAAATGTCAGAAGCACTCCCAGCTCAGCTGACCCTGAAAAGTCTTGCTAAATAATATCTGGGCTTGTGTTAAAGTTAGAAGAAATGTTCCAAAGACTAGGCGATCATCTGCCTGACATTGCCAGTGAGGTACAACTCCATGAGTATGATTATGTCTCAGACACCACCAACACCACCCTTGGTTATGTTCTGAACAACTTGTGGTGGTCTACAGTGATATCTAGATTATAGTGATATCAGTCATCCGTAACAAAGAATCCAGACCCAAAGCTGTCTCATGATATTAGGTTAAATATGGTCTAGGAAACCTCCATTTTATTACCACATATCATTCTCTATTACCTAATGAGTCAGTCTTCCTCCATGTTGAACACTACTTGAAAGAAGCTCAGTGGGGAGGAATGGTCCTGAATGTACTCTGAGCAGGGTTTTTCAAGATGCATCATGAAGAGTAATTCATAGCACTACTGGTAAAGCTGGTTGAACCCTGTAGAACTGACTGGACTTGAAGTAGGTGCTAAGTGCTACTAACCTCATGTTTACCAATTTACCTGCTGTTGACTCATCAGTTTATGGCAGAATGGCTAGGACTGATAACTGCACAGTTGTTATGGAGATGAAGACCTGCATTCACACTTGGCTGTCATGTTGTGAGGCACTTACTTAATTAGACTTACTTCCTCTATGGGACAATGGGCAACAAGACTCTGGTAATGTCAGCTCTGGTAAATCAGAGTCTCTTTTGATATTGCTTTTGGAGGCCCTCCTTACAGGTACTTCACCGACTCTGTTTTTTTGGCAGGTCCCACCTTCTTCCTCAGCTTTAGGTTGCCCACTGTGCTGCCATGCCGGCTTGGTGTATATCCTGGAGGTGATGGACATGTCCTGCCAATATCAGCCATTGCTTCATCACGATGTCCACCTTCCATCATCATTGACAATTTAACTCTGGAGGTTGTTGACACCATCATATACCTTGCTTCAACAATTACCAGCAACCTGTCCATCGATGTTAAAATCAGCACTGGAGTTATCTAGACTGCAGCTGTCATGTCAAGAGTTGAGAAGTCAAATGTAGATGAGTGGCAAACTAAACAAAAACACAATCTTCTGTATGTACCAGGCTTCTGTTCCCTTTATCCTCCTTTACAGAACTGCAGCATTTTGAAGCCAAGAAAAGCAACTGAACAACTTTTATTTCCCCTCCTCAGACGAACATCAAGAGTTTCCCGTAAAACAGCGGCAAATATGGAAGTACACCCATGTACGGAGATATCCAGAACATTTCCTGGGTCAGCAGCAAGTCTATTTACTTGATCATTAATAAACATTGGCTACCTCTCAAAGACATTCGCTATGACACAAGACCAAATGATCTCCCACATCAGCAACATAAGGATGTCTGCAAGCAAGACTTCAAGTTGTTTATGATCTGAGTCAAATCATGGCAAGTCCTCATTGCTGACAGAAGTACCTGGAGACCGGCAGTCATCAAAGATGAAAGAAATGACCAAATAGCAATAAAGAAAGCCCAACAGACGGAAAGAAACTTTGGTCCACCTCGGTCTGGCTATAGTCGCGTTAGTCAGCTTCAGAAAGAATTGTCATTGCAGCCACAACAGATGATGTTCAATACCAGATGGTGACATATGCCCCAGGCACAACCAGCAATCTCCTGAGTCAGACAGATGTCAACACAATCAAGGGGGAGGCCAGAATGCACAATATGAAGCTAAAAGATTTGCAACACCTTCAGCCAGATGTGCTAAGCAGATGATCCATCTGCCCTCCTCTTGAAGTTTTCAATTATTATAAATTTCAACCTTCAGACAATTTGATTTCCTCCATGCGATTTTGGTGCTCAGGCTCTAAATTTGTTGAACTCGATATTGAGTTCTGAAGGCTACAGCATCACCCAGTGGGAAATGAGAAACTGTTCTTCCAGCTTGCGCCAAGCCACATTAGAGACCTGCAGCAGGCCTGAGACAGAAATGGTGGCCAGGAAACACAGTGGTGTGTTGAAGTAACGGTCAACCAAAGCTCAGGGTCATTTCTACAGATAGAATATAGTGCTCTGTAAAACAGTCACCAGCCCACACTTAGTCTTCCCAATGTAGAGATGAGCACATTGCTAGGGGCAAATGCAGGAGACTAAATTCACTTGTGGGTGAATCACTGCTTCTTCTGGAAAATGTGTCTGGGGCCTTGGATAGTGAGGAGGTATGAAGTAAATGGTTAGGTGCTACACCTTCTGCAATTCCATGGGAAGATGCCATGTGGGTGTGGGAGGTGTTGGGGGTGGGAGGAGTGGACAAAGGTGTCCCAGAAGGAACAGTCCCTGTGGGACGCTGACAAGGGAGCGAAGGGGAATGTGTGTCTGGTGGTGGCACCCTGCTGGAAGCGGCAGAAAAGGCAGCTAATCATCCTTTGGATACGGATGCCGGTGACGTGGAAAGTGAGAACTAGGGACACCCTATTATTGTTGTGGGAGGGAAGGAAAGGGGAGGGCAGAAAAGAGGGAAATATATCGGACATAGCTAAGGGTCCTATCAACCAGTGGTGGGATTCCTCAGTTGAGGAAAAAGGTGAACATTTCTAAGGCCCCTTATGGAAGATAGATGGAGAAACTGGGAGAATGGAATGGAGTCCTTACAGGAAGCAGGACGTGAGGATGCATAGTCAAGGTGATTGTGGGTGTGGGTGGGTTTGTAGTGGATATTGATGACTAGACTATTCCCAGAAATAGAAGGGGAGATGTTGAAGATAATTCTTTCCAATTCCGGATGTGAGAGGGAAGCAGCACCGATAATGTCATTGATGTACTGGAGGAAGTAGGACTGTAGGACTGAAACGAGGAATGCAACCCCACAAAGAGACAGGCAATATTCCAGTTGTAATACTGAAGACCAGGCTCCAGAACAGTTTCAACACAAGCATTTATCACAAATATGTATGACACACGTCTGGAGCATAAACATGCTCTTGAACATGGGCTTTCTGACCAAGGTGGAGACACTACCATTGCAGTACAAGAGCCCTACTTATATAAGTACCAGCCAGTAACTGAATGCACCACAAGAGTAAGACATAAGAATCTACGATACAACATGATAAATTGCACCAGTATGTCTGTACAGAAAAAATAGGAATAATTCAATCTGGCCAATTACTACATACAATTAGATTTAGGTTTTTAGATTCAGGTTTTGTTGTGACATGTACTTAAGTACAGGGTACAAGAGTACAGTGAAAAATGTAAAATATTGCCACACAGCACCATCTTAGGTACAAAGTACCTAGGTACAAAATCTTTGTTAAAGAAGTAGAAAAATAAAGAAAAAAATCTAAAAAAAGTTCAGCATACAGTTTTCTTAGTATCAAAGTAGAAAATAAAAGAATAAAGTTAAAAAGTCATTTTTTTTACAATTAGTTTATTCTCAATCATCATTTAAATGATAGAAGATGTCAACGACGTATAAAAAGAAAACCTGCCCACTAACACTCAGGTTGGGTTCCACCAGCACCATTCAGTTCCTGAACTCATTACAGCCTTGGTCCAGCTCAGGGACAAAAGAATCTAATTCCAGAGGTGAGGTGAGAAAGTGACTGCCCTTCATATTGAGATAACATTTCACTGACTGACATCAGAGAACCCTAGTAAAATTGAAGTCAATGGGAATCAATGGGGAAGAACTCTCCCAAGGTGAAGTTATGTGTCAAGTAAAAGGAAGGTGGTTGTGAGGTTGTTGACTTGCTCGCTGAGCTGGTTGCTCTTGATCAGACATTTCGTCGCCATGCTAGGTGACATCATCAGTGGAGCCTCCAATGAAGCACTGTTATTCTACTTCGCTTGGAATTTATGCTGTCTGGTCCGTTATGATGAGTGGTGTCATTTCCATACTCACCATAATGGACCAAACAGTATAAATTCCAAGCAGAGTAGAATAACAGCACCTCATTGGAGGATCCACTGATGGTGTCACTTGGCATGGTGATGAAATGTCTGAACAAGAACAAGTCAGCTCGGCGAGCAAGTCAACAACCTCGCCCACAACCCGAGCTACAGATCTTCGCCAAAACTTTAAAGGAAGTTGGTTGTGTTTGTTAGAGATCAAGAACCTCAGCGCCATGATATCATTGCCCACATCCTAGGCCCAACTATCTTCAACTGCTTCATCAATGACCTTCCCTCCAATACAAAGTCAGATGTTGGATATTTGCTTATGGTTGCAGTGTTCAGTGCCATTTGCAACTCCTCAGATACTGAAGCATGCCATGTCGGCATGCAGCATGACCTGAACAGCATTCAGGGTTGGGCTGATAAGTCGTAAGTAAATTCGGGTTACACAATTGCCAAATTTTGACTATCTCCAACAGAAGTAACAGAGAACCTAACCTTCTCCTCTGGACATTCAATGCCTTTAATGTTGCTGAATGCCTACCATCAATATCCTGGGCCCGCTATCGATCAGGAATCAAACTGGACCAGCCACATCAATACAAGGGTGCAACAGCAGGTCAGAGGCTGGAAATTCTGTCTGGAGTAACTCACCTTCTGACTCCCCACAGCCGGTCAATCATCTACATGTAAGGCAAGTCCTAGAATATTTTCCAGTTGCCTGGTTTCATGAAGCTCCAATAACACGCAAAAATCTCAACACCAAAACCATGCAGTGCAGCAATAGTCAAACCTAGCCTTAGACCTGTTTAATTATGATAAAATATGCAAAGGTTTTTGGATCCGGTATATTATTTCACAGTCACTTGCAAGCCTTAAACATTCATTTCAGAACTTAACAGCTGTATCGAAAGCAATAAGCACCTCCTGTTGCTGCAGATTTCAACATTCTGGCTTTCATAGAGTTAGTGACATTTGAGTCACACTGAAGTATGCCTGTTGGTTTTATAATTATCCCAATCATCGGCTTTGTCATTGTGCTTTTACATATTTATCCTTGTTCCTGGGTCTTCCCCTGTCTGCTGAAAAAATGCCCCATAAACATTTCCGCAGCACATCAAAATTGTTCCACACACAGCTGACAGTTAGCGTGGTTCAAGCAATGTGAGTCAAGCCCTAGTAACTCCTTTGTCCTTTATTTCCCTCTCTTCCCTGAAAAGGATGTGTCACTGCACTGCAGTCTTGCTATACCTTGCTTTTCATGTTGAATTTCTGAGGGCATAATCTCAGTGTACGTTTCAGGGTGGGGATTGCCCATTTAAGGCAGGGATGAGGAAGAGGTTTTTTTTTCTGAATCAGAGAGTGGTAAATTTGTGGAATTCTTCAACACAGAGAGCCACAGAGGCTGGGTCATTAAGGTATGTTCAGGGCTGCTGTAGGCATTTTTAATCACCAAGGGAATCAAGGGTCACAGGGAAATGGCAGTGAAGTGAAATTGAAGCTCATCAGGTCAGCCACTGAAGAGCAACACTTTCCAACACTGGTCAGCAGTTCCCCCCACCCCCGACATTTCAACAACAATACCCCGCTCACCGACACTCAGTTTGGGTTCCACTAGCACCACTCAGCTCCTCGCATCATTATAGCCTCGGTCTGTCTCAGGTACAAAAGAAATTAATTCCAGATATTGAATTAATTGATATTGAGACAACATTTCACTGAGTGACATCAGAGAACCCTAGCAAAATTGAAGTCAATGGGAATCAAAGGGAATGAACTCTCCCCAGGTGAAGTTATATGTTGAGTAGTAGAAAGATGGAGTGAATGGTCAGCACAGCAGGAGAATGACATGGATGAAGGAGCCATCTCTGGAGGCAGCTCCACATCCATTGCAAACAGATAATTCATTCAAAAATGCCAGGTAATGTGCATAATTTAGCAGCCACAACCATCAGATCTGGTAAACAGTAATTGCAGAGACCCCTCTCCCCTCACCTTCCCCCTAGCATAGGGAGGTTTTAGATTACCTTCATTCCCAAGAGGCACCATTGAGCATCATTGGCCATTACCTTCTGACACTGAATCTCAGTGTAAAAATATCTGACCAGACTGAAGCGACTAGAAACGAGCCAATTTACAACATATAACAAACATGAAAGGCAATGAAAGTTGCTATTTGGGGTTGTGAGGTGTGGGGAGAGGTTTGTGCAATCCTTAGTGCTGTTCTAGAACTTAAAGGCCTGCCAATAAAAGGGATAATACTTCATCGAGTAAGAGATTTCAGTGAAATTAAGAACACAAAACTGAAGCCTACCAGAGCAATTCACTCAGCCCACTGCAGATGTGCCTCCTTGGGAAACTCTGCTTGACATCATTGAGACGAGCCACGCAAACAGCCTGGGACTGGAGGATTGTAAATTTCCATGTCAACACTGTCTTAGCTTTCTCAGGAATGTGATTACAAACAAGGATTAAGTTCAGGAGCTTTACCAGCTTGCTCAATATAGGAGTGTCCTCAGTTTCCTTACACTAAGTAGCTAAGACATCTGTCTGTCACAACTTGTTTCCTCCCTTTCACTCTGCCGATGTGAAAAAAGCTTTTTCTGTATTAGGGAACATTTTGCAATTAAAATCTATATCAGCAACCCTTACCGCACATTGTTAAAGGGCTACATCTCAAAAATCCCTCCACTTGATTATTGCTGCTAATGCCTGCAATTGTAATTACACCCACGATGAGCTGCAGGATTGACACTCATTGCAAAGCGGCTGATTCTTTTCCAGCCTTTCGACATTGCTCATATACCGAGTCACTGCAGGTTATTAAACAGCAGCAATAGATCATCTTCTATCATATAGGTTGATGTCGTATTATGATTTTAGGTTTGAGACAAATTTCTTAAGGAGAAAGTAAAGTCAAGATGCATCTTTGGGACTAAACTTCAAATTAACATAATTTAATATGAGTTAATACTAAATACTATTTTATGTAGTAACCACAGATAAACTAGATGCTGACTCATAGTTGCATTAAGTACAGACTAATCCTTTTCTTTGTGTGTTCCCGTCTAATTCCTCTCCAGACTCTGTCTCGTTATAAAGTGCAGTCTAGACTGCCCTAGACTCACATGTTCCACTCTAGTCTGGACAAACTTCACAACATCTGCCACCATAGTGTGGATTTTTGCCTCCAGCATATTTGTGCTTCATTCGACAATACATATGTTCACTCCCATAACATAAGAACTGGATGTGGGTGACATATTTTGTAGTTATTTGTTACAGCTTTTGATATATGCATATACTGTGGTCACGAGCATTTCAGTGTCTGGACTAATACTAAGATATTGGGTTATAAGCAGTAGTTCACGTCTATCAATGTGCCATGCCTCAAGTGATCTCCAGTTAAGAAGGAGTCTACAACTTTGATACCATCAGGTTCATCCTATGATATGGTCATAACATCATGAGTATGTCTCTTAAATGCACACTGCATAATAGCTGTGACTCGTAAAACAGCATTATACACAATATGATACTTACATTCAGTCATGTGCTGCTCTGTGATGTCATTACAATGTTGCTCCAGGATGCAGAAGCCCTTCCACAATACCCATGTCCGAGCCCTTTTCTCTCCTAGGAATATTTCTCGAATAAATTATCTACACGACTACTTTTTACAGAATTTACCATACATTTTCTACTCCCTTTCTTTCCCACATTTCTCCAAGACTTAGACTTGATTCATCCATGGTGATAGCTGGGTGAGGGTCTATGAAAAGGTATAGAAGCACTTGAGCTAAAGATGATGATTTTGCTTTTTTTGTGCTGGTTTCCATTAGATCAGAGATTCAAATGATTTGGCAGCTTAACCACATGCGCCAAACAGGTAATATGAACTAAGGAGATAACAAGGTGTAGAGCTGGATGAACACAGCAGGACAAGCAGCATCAGAAGAGTAGGAAGGCTGACGTTTCGGGCCTAGACCCAACTAAGGGATACGTTGAAGGTACTGAAGCTTCGGCTAGTGGTGTCTGACTTTTTTTCAATGATGGAGGTGGCTCCTACATTAAGTATAGTAACTGGGTCTGCTGGGATAATGAGATGAAGTGATAGTAGTTATGATGGATGGGGCATTGCTAGAAGATCCCTTGCATTAGCCTCGGCCATTCTGTGTTAAGCACGTGCAGACTGGTGACAAACATTAGACAGAAAATAAAATCTTATTAAAGGGATCCCTGACCCCTGAGATCCCTTTTGTATTGAAGGTGAATGCCATGTCCTCACAGTGAGGAATGTGCAATAGAACTACTGTGCAGGGTTGAGAAAAAATTCAGAGCACTGCATCCTTTAATCAAGTAACATTGCCCAACAACTTCTCTATTTGGTCTTGACATGAGGCAGCTGCCAGTACCCCCTCAGAAAATGCCTGATCCCACCCAAGTATAGTAATAGCAGGCCTCCTGTTGTTTACCAAGATGCAGTAGGTGAGGGCAGAGGCTTCCAATCCTCAGGGCTGTGTGTTTTGACCCATTTGGAAAGATGACACTGTAATGTCAGGTGCCTTGGTACACTGAGTCGTGGTGAACTGTCAGATTACAAGGTGGTAGTGAATGGGTGCCATGCAATCCTCCTGAGTCGCAAAAGCAGAGAGTGGGGATAAAGGGGTCTTTCTCAGGATGGCAGCCAGTGACAAGTGGTGTCTCGCAAGGGTCAGTGCTGGGACCACAACTTTTCACTTTGTACATTAATGATCCCCATGAAGGAAGTGAGGGAATTCTGGCTAAGGTTGCAGACGATACAAAGATAGGTGGAGGGACAGGTAGTATTGAGGAGGTGGAGAAGCTTCAGAAGGATTTGGACAGGTTAGGAGAACGGGCAAAGAAGTGGCAGATGGAGTACAACGTGGGAAGGTATGAGGTCATGCACTTCGGTAAGAAGAATAAAAGCATGGACTATTTTCTAAATGGGGAGAAAATTCAGAAGTCTGAAGTGCAAAGAGACTTGGGAGTTCTAGTCCAGGATTCTCTCAAGGTAAACCTGCAGGTTGAGTCAGTCATCAGGAAGGCAAATGCAATGTTGGCATTTAATTTGAGGGGATTTGAATATAAAAGCAGGGATTTACTACTAAGGCTTTATAAAGCTTTGGTCAGGCCACATTTGGAGTATTATGTGCAGTTTTGGGCCCCACATTTCAGGAAGGACGTACTGGCCCTGGAACGAGTTCAGAGGATATTCACGAGAACGGTCCCAGGAATGGAAAGCTTAACATGTGAGGAACATTTGAGGACTCTGGGACTATACTCATTGGAGTTTAGAAGGATGAGGGGGGATCTAATTGAAACTTACAGAATACTGAACGGCCTGGACAAAATGGATGTTGGGAAGATGCTTCCATTGATAGGAGAGTCTAGGACCCTAGGGCACAGCCTTAGAGTAAGGGGCAGATCTTTTAGAACGGAGATAAGGAGAAACTTCTTCAGCCAGTGAGTGGTGAATCTATGGAATTCACTGCCACAGAAGACTGTGGAGGCCAGGTGATTGTGTACAATAAAGACTGAGATAGATAGGTTCTTGATTATCAAAGGGATCGAGGGTTACGGGGAGAAAGCAAGAGAATGGGGTTGAGGAACTTAACAATCATGATTGAATGGCGGAGCAGACTCGATGGGCCGAATGACCTAATTTCTGCTGCTATGTCTTATGGTCTTATGTTTGCTTATCTGAATTGGATCTTAAAACAAAATGAATTTGTTCAAACAAGTTATAACACATCTATGGGGCAGGTGATACTTCAACCCATAATCTGTAGTCTTGTGGTGAGGATATTACCATTGTCTTACGAAAGCTCTTTCTGAATCATATTCTGGGAGCAATGTTGGTTGTCAGATTAATTGTAAATTGAAAGCAACCATTGATCGACCACTTGAATAACTGAGAGCAGTAGCCTCTTACAAGGGCTCATATTGCAGCAATACACAATCCCTTGTGTAAAAAAAATACTTACTCTGCTCACTTTACAAACAGTTCATTACAGCTCCAAGACATATTACACACATGATTTTGGGATTTTTATAGTAAGGTTCTAACCTTGTGTTAGTGACTCGTAGGCTCTGCTTGGGATCCATGATTCACCGACCCCATTCTTCACATTCTCTTTCCCATTGCCATCCTTGTGAAGCCAACGGTCCTTGTCCCTTCCTCCATTTCTCTTAAGCCTTTTACAATTCTATGAATATGACATCTTCCCCAGAGCCCTAGGTGCCTGTGCCCTTGCCGATCCTGCACCCTGCCCATAGTGAAGCAAAAGTGACCATGGCTTGCACTGACTCCCCTCCATATTCCAGACCCCACAGTCCTTTTCAATGCACTATCAGATCCACCTTATTATTTCCAATTGCCCCTATTTCCGAGGCCATTCCTTCAGCCACCAAATACAATAAGGCCAATGCCTGTTGCCTTATGGACTGACACTTCAAAAGTATTATGCATGACCCAACCATCTGTTGACTGAGCATGACTGATCTTCCACTGTGACTTTTAAAGGCATGCCCATTGACTGCTGCACAACACTGGACAGATTTTGCAGCACTACCCTGATGGAATGACAGGGCTGCTTGGATTTAATTTCCAGGAGTGAATGTAGCCCAATCCCCAGGCCACAATGGCAGAGCAACCATCTTGTCTGACCTTGACCAAATCCCTGCTCTGGAAATAGCCCAGACCCTGGACTGACTATGGCAGTACACCCTGACTGACTGGAGCCAGCACTCACCCGAGTAAACACTCCTTCCTGCCATTGTCACAGAATATGCACGGCTGTCAATCTGCTTTAAATCCACAGGATGCTTTGCTGTCCAAATATGCTAACGTTACCTCGGAGTTAAATTGCACTGTATGAGTCCGGCTGGTGGCAAGCAACTGAATGTTCTCAGGCTGATGATTTGCCATTATACAGTTGTGTGAATGGTGGGTCCATAGTGGTTACAAGGAGAATAAAGAAAAGGGAAAAGGCTGATCTTGCGTGACTTCGTTTGGACTCATCTGTAAGGGTCGATCTTGACCCGTTCAGTTTTTACGGTTGAGGGTTTGTACAATCAAATATCATGACTTACAAGAAGTTAATCAAGAAGGGGAAGTTGATGGGGTCAATTTTACAATCAATGAGGTACAAACATATGCCACTTTGCTTCTCACTATCTGACAGTGAGAATTCAATCTCACCATCTAGGATGGAGGAATTAATTGTAAACATTTATCTTAACATCAAGAATCTGATTTTTGGACTCCCACCCGACTAAGTCATCACAGCGGCCATGAGCCTCATCACCTCATTGAAGGAAGAATTGCTCCCATACTTTAAGGAGGTTGAGCACAAAACAGAAAGGTTATGCTGAACTTTTACAAAGCTTTGGTGGGCCACAGCCACATATTGTTTCCTCTTGCGTTTCCTGCGCCTCTGCCCTCACACCCCCTCCCTGCAATAAAAACAAAGACAGAATCCCCCTTGTCCTCACGTATCACCCCATTAACCTCCGGATTCAACGCATCATTCTCTGCCACTTCCGCCACCTGCAATCTGACAGCACTACGAAGGATATGTTTCCCTCCCCACCCTTGTCTGCCTTCCAGAGGGACCACTCTCTGTGCGACTCCCTCGTCCGCTCCACACTCCCCACTAGCCTCACCACCCCCGTCACCGTTCCCTGCAACCGCAGGAGGTGCTACACCTGCCCCTACACCTCCCCTATCACCTCCATCCCAAGCCCCCAAAAAAACCATCCACATCAGACAGATGTTCACCTGCACATCCACTAATGTGGTCTATTGTATCCACTGTTCCCGATGTGGCCTCCTCTACATCGGTGAGACCAAGCAGAGGCTCGGAGACCGTTTTGTAGAGCATCTGCGCTTGGTTCGCGACAAACCTTCCAGTTGCGAACCATTTCAAATCCCCCTCCCACTCCCTGAACGACATGTCTATCCTGGGCCTCCTCCAGTGTCACAACAACGCCAGCCGGAAACTGGAGGAGCAGCACCTCATATTTCACCTTGGGAGACTACAACTCAACAGTCTCAATGTGGACTTTACTAGCTTCAAAATCTCCCCACCCCCGGCCTCATCCCAAGACCAACCATCCCTCTTATCCCCACCTCCCTGACCTGTCCATCTTCTCTCCCACCTATCCACTCCTTCCACCTCACTGACCAATCCCCCACCACCACCTACCTGCACTCACCTATCACCATCCCACCTACCTTCCCCAGCCCCACCCCTCCTCTCTCTATTCATTCCAGAGCCCCCTCTCCCTCCCCCATTTCTGAAGAAGGGTCCCGACCCGAAACGTCAGCTTTCCTGCTCCTTTGATGCTGCCTGTCCTGCTGTGCTCCTCCCTTGTTATCCACACTGTGTTATCTCAGACTCCAGCATCGGCAGTTCTTACTATCTCTGAATATTTTTAATACGTTTTGTTTCCTAACTGTCAGTTTGACTTGCATGAGTGTGAGTAAATCAGTATAGGAGATTTAAAAAATGTAGTCTGTCAAGCATGCTCCATCGTTCAATATGATCTTGGCTTCGAGGAGATGACCTTAATCCTGTCTCCAGGAATGCAGCCCAGCCTTCGGGACTGATGATCGCATCTGCAGAGAACAATATTCAGCCCTTAATGATACTTTCCCCCATTATAATTCCAATGATTTTTACTCCCCTGACTTGAGTGGCTCCCAGATCCATGGAACTGAGATCAATTTGCTCACCTACCTCGTTGTCCCTGCTCTCATCCACGTAATCTCAAGAACATATGAGATAAGGACAAAGGCTCTTCCATTGCCGCCTTCCGCATCGTCATACTTGCCTCAATTGCATTCATACCTTCCTATCCCTGATTACAGGCTAGACAGGAAGTACTTAACCTGAGGGATGTCTCAGGTCCTTTTGCCCTTCCTAATGCATTGTAGTGTACAAAGCTCATCATCTCACAGCCATAGATTCTTGACCCATAGACAATTAACTGAAAATATGGTTTCCATGGAACGCACAGAACACCTCTCCACCCACCTGCTGCAGCTGCAGCACAGCACCTGCCCTTCCATCCTTAGTGTGTTGTATTTAACCAACTAAATTTCAAGTTTAGAAGTACCACATAGCAGTGACCTGCAGTTATATTGAGAAGTTTTTAAAAAAAGTAAACAAAACATAAAGGTGTGATTTACAGGTATAACCACTGACCTAGATTTCCTGATCTCAAAACCGATAGCAACCATTTGAAACAAAAACAAATGCTCCTGTTAAACATTGGAAAATCTGAACTTAGATGTGAGCACACAAAATGACCGACATATTTCATCGCATTCAGTGTCAGTTAATTTGGAAGAAATGTTCAAAGCAACAGCTTTTCTGAATATTTTTCTTTAAAGCAAAAACAGTTGTGTTGTCAGTAATATGAAATTCACTTGCATGGTAAAGTAATATTGCTGTAGCAAAGAAAGAAGGCAGTGTTCCAAATAAACTGGAGGATAAGCTAACATTTGCGATTGCCTTTCACCTCTCTTACTTGGGTTCTAAACTTTTCCTGAAAACCTCTTACATGTTACAAAGGTTCACTGTACAAATAAGTTTAAACTCCACATGGGACCTTCTGGGAACTGGCCCAGAAAACAAAAAAAATGGAGAATTGACAGCAAATTGTTGATTTTTCTTCGAAAGATCAGAGTTTGGCTTGTGTGGTAAATGAAACATGTCAGTCAATTGCTGTGTGGTGTCTGTCTGAGATAATGGTAGAGTTACATCATGAGGGCAGAAGTGTGGAAAACATCTCAAACACATCTGATCTAATGGTCTCTTATCTATGTATTATATTCACAAATCTCTACCCATGAACAACACTTATCAAAAGAAAATCATGCTGATGAATTGCGTAAACTATCTCGTGCTATTGATTGAGAGCATTTTCATCTTTCTAACATTCATCATATGTCTTGGGGTGAACAGATATGATGGCAAGCTCACCTTTCTTTTTGTACCCACGCAGATTGTAAGTTTAAAGGGTTGATCCTGAACTTGTGAACAAATGATTGCTTAAAAGGAAAGACACTGTGAATGCATACATTTGATTTAATGTGGGAGATGTATTTCAGTCATAAAAACTAGCAAGTTTCCAGCCCAAGCACGGAAAATGTAACTGCGATATCATTCTCTCTTGCTCACTTGTTTCGATTCATGCAGATAATCCGAACCACATTGTGTTAAACCCTAACTGTCAGACCAAAGATGGGGATCTAATGCTCATAGAGTTCTTGTTCTTGTGGTTGTGGTTTGACTTTCAGTTCAATTAAATTGAAAATAAAGGGTGAGTGTGCCAAATGAAGTGCGTACATTCACTTCAGCCACTCTTTGTGGCAAGCACTTTGTCATTTTTAGAGCTCAACATTCCAAACCTTTAAATAAGGCAATTATGAATTACAAAGAAAGAAGATGGTAAGGTGGTTGGAGGTGCAAGTCTTCAGTTTCCTTCATAAAAGATTGTACAACTAAAAATTATTATTAGCTCTGTTGTGTTGCAAAAGAGTAGCTATAGAATCTAATCAATGCCCCTTGATATTGAATGAAATTACTACTTTTGAATTCTCTACTATGAACTTGTCAGGTGTTATGATCAACCAAAACTGAACTGGGCCAGACACATAAATATAGTGGCTAAAAGAGCAGGTCAGAGGCTAGAAAACCTGCAGAGAATACATCACTGCCGTTCTCCAAACATACAAGGCACAAGGAGTGTAATGGCAATTTGCTTCACTTGCCCTGGATAGGTGCAGCTTGAACAACACTCAAGATGCTGGAAACCACTCAAGATAATGCAGCCTGCTTCACTGGCACCCCAACCACAACCTACAATATTTACTCCCACCACCACCTACATATAATGGTAGCAATGTTCCATATCTAGTAGATGAATTTCAGTAATTCACCAAGGCTCCTTTGTTGGAAAAGTCCAAACCTGTGACTCTACGATCCAGAAAGACATGAGCAGCAGATATATGGCAACACCAGCATCTGCAAGTTCCCCTCCAAATCACACACTATCTGGACTCAGACCTACATCAGCATTCCTTCAGTTTTGCTGGATCAAATTCCAGAAGTTCCTTCTTGACAATATTCTAGATGTTCCAACACCCCTGAAGTAGTCAGAGTTTGAGTGAAGATTTGTAGTTTGGGTGCTGACTGTAGATGTTGGTGTGTTCGCCGAGCTGGGAGGTTTGATAGCAAATGTTTCGTCCCCTTACTGGGTGACATCCTCAGTGCTGTGGAGCCTCATGTGAAGCACTGGTGTCTTGTGCTGTTTCGAATTTATATGGTCTGGTTTTTGCTGCTTCCAGTAGGTGCAGGTTCCTGTTGTGCATTGTAATGGTCAGTGTACCAGAAGCAGTAAAATCCAGACCATATAAATTTGGACTGGCACAAGACAACAGCGCTTCACAGGAAGCGCCATTGCACTGAGGATGTCACCTAAGGGGACGAAACGTCTGCTGTCCAACCTCCCAGCTCGTCGAAAACACCAACATCTACCCCCAAGTGGTTCAATAAGGCAACTGACCGCCCCTTATCCAGGGTAATTAGGGATGGATAATAAATGCTGGCTTAGATAATGACGCCCAACATCCCATTAACGAATTTTTAAAAAGCATCTTTGAAAGAAAAGGTGACAGCATTGATCACTGCTTGTACAAGGCAGAAAATGCAAAGCCATTGTATCCTAGAAATAATATATAGATAGATTTTTGAGCGCTAAAGGAATTAAGAATTGTGATGAGTGGGTGGGTAAGTGGAGCTGAGTCCATGAAAAGATCGGTCATGATCTTAGTGAATGGCAGGCAGGTTCCAAATGGCCTACTCCTGCTCCTATTTCTTACATTCTTGTAATAGGTGTTAGGAGACAGAAAGCAGGCAAACTGTGTGCTAAAGTGCAGTTTATTGCAGCCACTGTGAAGCTGTCTGCATTCCAAGAACTATGGAACGTGTGGGATATAAATAACACTTGGCCCACCTATGCTAGAAATCTGGCTCCAAAATTGCAAGCAGAGGCTAGAACAGGGTACAACCAAACAGAAGGCAGAGGCAGCAGAATGGTATCTGCAGCAGTGAGTGCACCTGAGACCTACATGGATGTAAGCCAATACACAACGTTCACCACAGGACAGGACGTCAAGAACTTGTGAACGCAATACATTCTGTGGATGAATTCAGGTGACTAGAAGAATTTGCCACTGTAAATGCCATTTGCCCAAGGAAAACTGGAAAACACACAACCAAAACAAAGAGTGAGACAGGAACTAGAGCAATTATCCTGCCAATCTGAATTCTGAAGAACATGTACTGGGATCTTCGGAACTCAATACTATAGCCAATAACTATTCAGTTGACTGCATGCAATGGGTCACCCGTTACATTGGCACATTAACAATGCAATGCAGTTATTATGATTTGGCATGGAAACCACAAACAGACACAAATGGCAATGGCAGGACTGTCAGCTTACATGGATCCCAATATTATGTCTATCTAAGAGATCACCAAGGTATCCATAGTGGCAAAAACACTCACATTGAGACAGTCCCAGATATAGAACAATTGTACGTGGACAGGTTTGATGCCGTAGTAAGTTTTAAAAGCAATGCCATATTGTACCTCAGAGAAAGTGCAATTCCATCAGCTGTCAAAGAAAGTGCAGCACTCACACACAAGAATAGCTTAAGGGAAAGCTGGAATGCCACGGCACTATCTGTTGTGTGCAACACTACATAGCTATCTCAGACACACAGAGCAAGTTGCTGAACCTAAACACCGATGCAGAATTTTCACTGGCTGTATAAGTAGAAAGCATAGACATTGAGCAGGAAGCTGAGCTAAAAGTCAAACTATCACATTTTGGTATTATATATGCAACAACCTTTGGTCAGAAGCATTTAACAAATCAAAAGTGAAAGCACATTTTCTTTTTTAAACTTTACAAACTCCACTGCACTGATTTTTTTATTTGTAAATTAGCCTCCCTAAAATTCTGAATCATCGAACCATTCTTCATCCTAGCCTCAGCCTTCCTGCCCAAATGAATGTTTGTTAATGTCAAGCCATCCCTTGACTACAAGAGATCTGACAATGGTTTGTCTGAGAATCCTAAAATAATCCCATCCTGATTAATTCTTCTTTTAAGCTTCAAAAGGCACAATTTTTCACCAACCTGTACAGCATCAACATTACTCTTTGGCCTCTGGTTGTGTTACTAAGTTTCACCTTGGTTGAAAATTGCATTTTTGTAGTGACTAAAGAAGGCTTTGAATTTTTATTACTTCATCATATGTCATATTTTTCTTGTCGGTGTCAGTCGCTGTTATAATATCTGCGAGGTGGTCGTTGCAACCTCATAACAGACTTGGTCTTAGGCCAAAGAGTCTACTGACAGTGATGAAAAACATTAACATTTATTTAGAAGCATAGCTAGCAGCAACAACATCTAACAACAGGGAATTCAACTTGCCACAAAGCTACCAGGGAACACAATTATGTCATCTGACTATTGACTGCATCACTTCCTGAGGATGTGCACTGTGTCTCGTTTGCATGTAACTCCTATACCTCAAATATTATAGAAGAGGTTAAATTGGGTCCACATGTTTTCTAGTCTTGAAAAATGAACATATTTGAAGCTATTAATACAATTAGTTCAAAGTGCACTCATCACTCCATTGTTGGCTCGCTCGAAAAATTATAATTACGATAAATTTATTAGAGTCATTCACTCAACACTGCGATAGAAACAGCATAGAATAATGATTGGAATCAGAAGGGAAGGCAAAAGTCACAGTTCCTCAAATCTACTTGGGTAATTGGATATCAGTGGGAGGTAGCTTCCCCTGGCATGTAGTTTTAGTCAGAAATTAGACCTGAATGTTCCTCCTGCTCAAATGTTAACTTAAAATGAATGAATTAGTTAATTGCTTAGGAACGCAACGCAAGTGCTTTAACCGTTCATGCATAAATATGACTGATTGGAAAATGTCCTTTGCTGCTTACTATTATCCAAGCCTTTGAAAGGAAGTTAAGCTGAGAAAAAAAGTACTAAATGGTTGGTTTAGAACTGATATATCTTGTCAAAGGCTTGGCTTGAGAAAATAATGCGGAATTGCATGAGGGGAGAATACAAAAAATCTCAAGTATTTTCAGCATAATAACTGGCTTTGGCCAAATATTTCAAGCTATTGTTCATACTCCACTGTAGTTCCCTCCTGCCATTCTCTATCTAAACCCATCGACATATCCTTCTATTAACTCCTTCATGTATTTATCTAGTTTACCCTTAAACACATCTATGCTGTTTGCTTCATATCCTTCTAGTGGCTCTGAGTGCCATATTCTAACCACTCTCCAGGTAAATTTGTCTTGAAATCATTATTAAATTTATTAGGTACTATTTTATACTTATTTATTTATAATATGTCCCTTTCTGCCAACGAGAGGAAACATTGTCAGCAAAACAAAACTCCTGTAGTATTGTTTCAGCACTACGGACACCATCTGTTAAACTAACGTGGCACCAGAGCTGCCAGGTGACTTCACTAACCTAGCTAGTTCAGTATGGATGAATCTGTGTTCAGTAGCATGCAGGAACCCCACCTATGTAAAGGGGTCTTCAACTATTTGCAAGTTTGTTCCCCACTAATCTGAGTTTCTGAAAAAGCTTGGTTTTTTGAACAGTTTGTTAAAGTGGGCCAAGTCTGCATAGAGTGGTCCTGTACATGAAAGGAAGTCTAAAGGGTCCCTGGTACAAAAGTTTTTCTGAGGAACTGTCACCTTTGCTATCCTTTCCCTTTGCTCTATAAGAGCATGTTTGTGAAGTTCTTGTGGTTGTGGTGAGATTCTCGTTTCAGTAGAATTGAAAAATACAGGGGATGGTGCCAAATAAAGTGCACAGGTTCACTACTCTCCCTGGAAATCACATAATTTGGAAAGTTCGACATTTCGTATCTTTAAAGAAGGCAATAATAAATTAGGGAATGAGAAGTGAAGAGATAAAGCTGCAGTACAAAGAGCTTTAACATTGCAAAAAGGAGACAAGAAAGTTGAAGCTTTCAATCTTGCACTTATCGGGACGAGGTCAGAAGAAACAGTCTTGAGGCTGTTGCTATGGGAACGCCACAGAGATTGGCAGTTTCCATGATCCTTCAATTAACCAATGAAATAGTGCATTGTATGTCTAAATTTACTGACCTACACGAAGCAGGGTCTGGTGTGTTAACTATATGTAGTTTTTAGCTTGCCCATATGGATCACGCTGAAAGCCTGCCTGGTAATCTTAAATTAGATTCTAGTGTAATTCTTAGCACAGTTCAGATTATCCAATATAAGAAGTACATCTAATGATGGACATGCTATTCAGAGGCTTGCAATCAGCTTAATGCCCTCTGTGAATAGTCAATGAACATGTTGTTTGGTACAGTCTATCTGTCATTCTGGGTAAAAAATGTCATTAGTTTAACTTTTTCCACCATTTGAATAAGGTGATCCACTATCTCCGTAGCTGCTCCCTTTAGTATCCTAGGATGCAACCCATCAGGTCCAGGGATCTTATCAGCCTTCAGCCCCATTAGTTTGCTAGTACTTTTCCTCTAGTGATAGCTATTGTATGTGTTTCCTCTCCACTTTTGCCCCTTGATTATTGATCAATTTTGGAATTTCGTTCGTGTCCTCTAATGCAAAGATTGATGCAAAGTATTTTCCTGGTTCCTCATATTATCTCCCCAGCATCCCCCTTTCTCTAAGGGGCTTACGTTCACTTTGGCCCTCTCTTCCTTTTTTAATATATTGAAAGGAGATCCTACCATACTATATATATTATATACAGTGTGTATGTGTACATATATATGTTGTATATATACAAACTTGCTAGTTTACCCTCAAAGTTTATTTTCCCCTCCTTTATTATTTGTGGGCATCCTTTGTTGACTTGTAAAACATCCCCAATCCTCTGATTTAGCATCGATCTTTGCCACAAAGTGTGTTTTTTCTTTCAATTCAATTCACTATCGCCCTTATCTTCTTTAGTTGATGATTGGTTGCTTTACCCCGTTCCAATAATCCTTCTTCGTCACTGGAATATATCCTTCTTGCAGTCATAACTTTTTTTTAAAATGTCTGCAATTGTTGGTCAACCATTTTTTCTGCTAAACTCTTTTCTCAATCCACTCCAGCCACCATTGCTCTAGTCCCTCAGTAATTATTGTTATTTTAAGTTTAGCACAGATGTTTCCAGCCCAAGAACTTCACTGTCGAAATCAATGCTAAATTCGACCTGTTTCCTGGAGATCATTGTATGCTGCGTTCGTTCATTGTGCCTCATTACACATCACAGATCCAAAATAGCCTGATCCCTACTTGGATCCATGGCATATTGTTCTAGGAAACTGTCCAAGTACACACTATTAATTCTTTGTCATGGCTACCTCTGCCAGTTCTGCCAAACTACATTAAGATTAAAATAATATCTTTGTTATAAGGCATCACTATCTCCTCATTTATTCCCTCTCCTATAGCTACTGTTAGGGGCCTATAAACTACCCCCATTAATGTCCTCTTGCAATTTCTTATCTGCACCCATGTATTCTACATCTTCCAATCCAAGATCATTTCTTGCTTTCACATTTATTCCATCTCATACGAGCAAAGCCACCCCAGCACCTTTCCTTGATAACAAGCATGGGGCTGGATGAACACAGCAGGTCAAGCAGCATCATAGGAGCAGGAAAACTTGACGTTTCGGGCCTAAACCCTTCATCAGAAATGGGGGAGGGGAAGAGGGTTCTGAAATAAATAGGGAGAGAGGGGGAGGCGGATAGAGGATGGATAGAGGAGAGGATAGGTGGAGAGGAGGCAGACAAGTCGAAGAGGCGGGGAT
>JAHRHZ010000267.1:12027219-12058924 GCA_024137785.1 Ginglymostoma cirratum
TGACGTTTCGGGCCTAGACCCTTCTTCAGAAATGGGTTTTCTGAAGAAGGACCTAGGCCCGAAACGTCAGCTTTCCTGCTCCTCTGATGCTGCTTGGCCCGCTGTGTTCATCCAGCTCTACACCTTGTTATCTCAGATTCTCCAGCATCTGCAGTTCCTACTATCTCTGAAACATATAGACAGGGTGTTTGCCAACTCAAAAACATGGACCCAGACCTTCCAGTTTCCAGGTAGTCAGAGACGAGTGGTAGCTAGAGTAATAAGACACACCCCTTGGAAGCCCCATACAGTGACCTTGTGAATTGCCCAGGGCATTTTAACGTCCCATGGGCAATTGTCCTGCTCAGTGGGGCACTGCGCAAATGTCTCCATCTCCCTTTAAGTCAAAAACCTGGGAGAAATCTGACGTACTCACCCGGACAGTTACCTCGGAAATATTACACAAATCAGGCCCATGTCTAACTCCTGGTTAACTAGATAACTGACTCACTCTGAACTCCTGACTCCCTCAATCCCAGATTCCAATTTCCCCCACAAATGTGCTGCTTTCATGCATTCAATCAATTTTGCAATGATGGTTATTAAAAAAACACATAAGTGAGCTTCAACAGGAATTGACCACAATTGGGCAGAAATCTCTGTGCGTACTTTCACAACACTTTGTCAGCATGTTTCCTCTCTTCACTACGACACATGTTATTAAACAAAAAGATAACATCTTTCTAAAACAGCAGAAAGAAATGTAAACTCCAGTGGAAATGAAACAAGGTCAAATATTTTAAATAAATCAAAGAAAGGTGAATGCCAGAGTTCTGAAGCAAAAAACAGGAAGCAATGGAGAAACTCAGCTGGTCTGGCAGCTTCTATGGAGATCAGGTGAGTTTATCCAACATTTCCTCTTTCTATTCCAATATTTTAGTATTTTATTCTAGAATCAGAATTTATCAAGATTGAATATTGATTCAGAGTAAAGTGTACTATTGAAGTCACAATTTGTCCTTCATTTCACAGGTTTCTTTTTATTTCACATTTTAAGAAAAGCAGCGCCACATTTTTGGTGAAAACAGCAATTCTACACTTTTCTGTTCCTAATATAAAAAATAACTTGATTCGAACCAGCGAATTCTCAGCAAAACCTACTTTTTCCAATTCATTTTTTTAAAAAATCTACTGATATCATATCGAAAGCAATATTTTAACTGCGCGTCACTCATTATCACAATGTTTTGGAGTTGCGCCACATTCCCAAGGAGGCACCTTTCATTGCGCAAAGGGAGTTGGGAACCATAGTCTGGATGCAGGATATTTTGAAAAATAATTTTCCTATCCATGTTGCCGTCTATCCCCCAATGCCTCTCAAGCCCTCCTTGCCAACTCATGTTCTTCATACACTCTATGTTGATTCGTAGCTCAACCATGTCCATCCACCGAGTATACACTTGATACACTCTGTACAGAACCAATGAACTCTACGACTTCAAAAGCTATTCACTACTTCATTTAGAAAAATTGTCGTTCTTACAATCTTTTAAGTGTCTCATCAATCAGCACTTAGAGTATCAATAGCAGAGACTTTATGCACTTGACACCTCTTTTCTTGGGTGAATAAACATTAAGCAGCCGACAAAATGATCAAAGGAAAATAAAGCTGTCAAACAAGTGAAGTTTTCCCTTGTGTTCATCTGTTTCAACAATCTAATGAAAGTCTGGAGGGGCAATCATTAAAAAATTCTCTCACTACTAACTTATTGGAACAGAGAACGGTTAAGTCAAATGATTGGTAAATACAAGGTTGCTTGGTACTACATATAAACAATTCCATAAAAGCCTTAGCACCTATTGACACACTGTGATCACTGGACATAAAATAAATAAGTGGTATTTCTTTAAATTCTCCTTCATACAATTATTATATAATTTACAATTCATATCAACAAAATAAACATCCACCTGAGTTTTCCCACAGCTGCTGACCCTCCTCTGATTTTATACAATGTACAGCCATTCAGATTAGGCCTCATCCTTGCTTTATACTCAGTTTAACTGTTCTCAATGAGGTTTGGTGTAGATAGGATCATTCCAATTTCTCTCAATAACCCTATGTTAGGGCAGGGAGAATGAAATTCGGTTTCATCTCTTGATGGTTATCTACTGACCTCCCACTAATAGATGTGTGCAGATGTGGAACTTTAATATAGTCAGACCTGGAAGTCATTCCAATTTTTCCTTTTGGTTTTTCCCATTGTATTTGGGGGTCACCGTGACGATGATTAATCACCCTTCTTCATTCCTTCTCTTCAGTGACCCAGTCCTCTTCCAATTCTCCTGCATCTTCATGGCTTGCCACTGTATATTTTCCAACTGGTCCAAGCCTTTCTCTTCTCCTACCCCTGGCCGTCCCATCTCCATTCCAAGTCCCCTCACCAATTTCCTCACTCTCTCTCTACAAAAAAGATAGTCATAGCTTTACAAATTCCTACAGGTTACTTTCGTCGATGCTGGCTTTTGTTGCAAAACCCATTCTTCAATACTGACACCTTCTGCTATGAATCATAGTCACTTCATTGCCTAGGCGCTTGAATTCTGCACAGCATCAACGCATTGAGGAAAGAAAGGGAGGGGATAAAGGTGATGAGAATTTGTTTGAAAATAAACAAGCTGCCATGTTGCAAATTCTGGCACCAATGACGGTGAAAAAACAACATAGATATTGATATTCTTAATAATGTCTAACATATCAAGCTATCGCTTAGAAAACAGAAATGCTTTTAACTAGAAACTAGAAAAAAAATTGCAGGTTTCTTCCGATTTCCATAGCCAGGACATTCTAAACAAAACAGATATTCTGGTTTCAAGGTAAGTCCAAACATAAGTTCATTGGTACACAGCGAATCAATTTTCAATGTGGCTCATATCCAGAGAGTTGCATGTTATCAGTCTGTGAGGTATGAAAGGTTCGCTTTTTAGTCAAGCCCTGAAATTCACAGTCAGTTATAAATTGAGGTAGCTTTATGAATTGTTCTAGATAGTCTGGATTGCCATTTAGAGACTGATCATCAGCTGTTGTCAAGTCACAAGTAAATTGGGAACAAAAGTCTTCTGTTTTTAAGAAGTTGGAGATTCCATCCCCATAAGCATCCACAGCAGAATTGTCTTTATCAGAGTCATTGTTAAAACAAAGTTTAACTGTACTCAGAGGAACATCAGCAGAATTCCAAAGCTCTACGCTCATGGGCTTTACTTGAATTTCCTGGAATAAATTGAAGTTGCATTGCAAAGTCTCTTCTATTGAGACATTTTCAGCAACATTACTGCTTCTGGCTTCTTTGACATCTCTTAAACTTGACCAGGACTGTAAATTATCAGGCACTGGAATTCCAGGGTTGTTCTGCTGTGTAGGGCTTGCACTGTCTTTATCTTCAAAGGATGATGGTATGTAGGAAGGAAGGTTGCCCATAGTCCTATACATGCAGACATCTGGCTCGTTCAGAAGGCTGTTATGCTCGCAACTTCCACCACTCAAACCGTTACTTTGGTAAGAAACATTTTCGTCCATATCAGTTAAACGGTTATCTGAGGTGAGCTGTAATTTGTAGGCAGGATCTGTGCTCTGAAATTCCAACGGACAATTATTTGAACTATCATCGTTTATAAGAAATGAGATGCGATCACCCTCTGGATTCTCATTTGACTCCTTGCATTGCAGATTCATATGCAACTCTTCAGAAATAATGACCTGTTAAGATAAGAAAGATATTTCCTTAGTTTTTTCTGGTCATTGATGAACTACCAATGGAAAATGAAAACATCTGTTTAATTATAACTCAACCCTATAAACAAAGATTTATCTGGATTACTGATCTGTTTGACAATCAAATGGATGTTAGCGGCAGTGGTAAAGGATTCTTACCCCTCTTATCCTCTAATAAAGAGGGAGAAATGGACTTACCATAGCAAACTTTCAGGAAATATAAAACAAATTTAAAAGGCATTTTGGATAGGTATATGAATAGGAAGGGTTTAGAGGGATATGGGCCAAATACTGACAAATGGGACTAGATTTATCTAGGATATCTGGTCAGCATGGATGAGTTGGACTGAAGGGTCTGTTTCTGTGCTGTGTGACTCTATAACTGTAACAGCTTCAACAAGCATATAAAAAGCGTAGGAAAAGCAAACTTTGGTCCCTTTCGGGGGAGGCTAAGTGTTTGATGATGGAAATGAGGAGATGGCAAAGACTTTGAACAAGATATATTGAACTTGCTTTCACAGTAGCAGCCACAATGAGCATCACAAAGACATCAGAAAATCAAGGGGTATAAAGGAGAGAGGAACTTTCAAAAAAATCTCAATCAATATAGAGAAAATACGAGGAAAACTAATAGGATTAAATGGTAACAATTCCCTTGGATCTGATGGCCTGCATCAGAGCAAGACACTTTCTTTATCTCTTTTGAAGTAGCCAGTCCATTGTTGGACTGTACTGTTACACAGCAGGCTGACAAGGAAAGTTTATGAGTTGACTCCGTCTTATCTGTGGGCAGTGCTACTGACCATGAGGCAGTGAAAAGGGGTTATTTTAAGCAGATACAAGTAAGATCAAAATACAAATATCTTAAGCAGCTCACATTTGATCGGTGAGTCCATGCACTTAAAACTGAAGCCACCTAAGAAATATCCCAGCTTACTGAGCTAATTCTCGTTGCAGGGTTCAAAATCTCGATATTCTTTCTAATTCCAAATCATGTTAAGGAACAGAGGGTTGAAAGGCCCAAACAGGCAGCAGTTCTGGCTGATGACTATGAGCTAATATACAGGCACGTAAACTCAGGGAAACTGGGGTCACAAGGCTGCCACTGTACATGCAGTGATCACAGCGAGGTAAATACCCCAGAGACAGGATGGGGAGCAAAGGGGAGGCCAGACAAAGCTGCCAATGACCATTAAAAAGAGAGAATTAGATGGGAGACATGTGAGAAGTCTCCACAAATACTTCCAATTCAGGAAACCATGGCATGTGAAGCAAAATGATTAGCTCCGATTTTCCCCAGAAACTACAAATCCAGGGGCTGTAACTTTAGGCAGTCAGTGCCTGCTTATGATGTGGAGGTGCCGGTGTTGGACTGGGGCGGACAAGGTCAAAAATCACACGATGCCAGGTTATAGCCCAACAGGTTTATTTGAAAACACAAGCTTTCTCAGCTGTGCTCCTTCCTCAGATGTAGTGTGGAAGAGGAGGTATAGCGACACAAGAATTTATCAGCAGAAAGATAACAACCCTAAAAATGGCTCGCTGACCGCCTCCTGTTGAATCTTTAATCAGTTAGAAAGGAGACTCAGGTTTCTATTGATTAAAATGCAAATCCCAGAATTTCTTTCAAGTCATTGCCCCGAGATGATTAAAGGTGACATCTCAGGTCAGACAATGCAATTTTAGGTGTGAGGCCTTGTTTAGAATCTAACTGGGTTTTAACATGGAGTCAGGCTGCTTTTACTTTGTTGAACAAAATATAATGTATGTGCAAATACACAGACATGTTGGATAAAATAATTCACCATGTAGATTGAAGTGTGTGTGTGTGAGAGTGTGTGTGTGTGAAAGAGTGTGTGTGAGTGTGTGTGTACGTGAGTGTGTGTACGTGTGAGTGTGTGTACGTGTGAGCGTGTGTGTACGTGTGAGAGTGTGTGCGTGAGAGTGTGGCCGTGTGAGTGTGTGTGTACATGTGTGTGTGTGTGTGTGAGAGAGAGAAAGTGCTTGTGTTTGTGTTTGATTGTGTGTGTGAGAGAGAAAGCATGTGTGTGTGTGAGATAGTGTGCGTTAGTGTGTGTGAGAGATAGTGTGTGTGTGTTTGAGGGACGGTGTGTGAGTGTGAAGCAATGTATGTGTGTAAGAGTGTGTGCATATGTGTGTGTGTAAGTGTAAGTGTGTGTGTGTGAGAGAGGGTCTGTGTGAGCGAGCGAGTATATGTGTGCCACTATGTTTGTGTGAGAGAGTGTATGCGTGTGTGCATGTGTATGTGTCTGTGAGAGAGTATATAGTACGGGTCACCTGTAGCTTGACATGAACCCAAGATCACGGTTGAGGCTTTCACACACATGCACGCACACTGTCACACACACACACAGACAGGCGTACACATACATATAAATCTATGAGGTGAGTTATTTCATCCAAGATGTTTGTGTATTTGCAAATACATTCTATTTTGTTCAAAAAATTGAAACCAGCCTGACTCCACGTTAAAACACAGACAGATTCTAAACAAGGCCTTGCACCTAAAATTGCATTGTCTGACCTGAGATATCACCTTTAATCATCTCGGGGCAATGACTTGAAAGAAATTCTGGGATTTGCATTTTAATCAATAGAAACCTGAGACTCCTTTCCAACTGATTAAAGATTCAACAGGAGGCGGTCAGCGAGCCATTTTTAGGGTTGTTTCTGCTGATAAATTCTTGTGTCGCTATACCTCCTCTTCCACACGCATCTGAGGAAGGAGCAGAGCTGAGCAAGCTTGTGTTTTCAAATAAACCTGTTGGACTGTAACCTGGTATCGTGTGATTTTTGACCCAATGCCTGCTTAAGTAGATATGATTCGGGTTTCATTCTTATAACTCAAAGGCTGAAAAAATGCAAACTGCCCTTTACTGTCCTGTCTGTAGTACAGACCCATCCTCCCACACCTTCCACTTTCTTTGTAAGCTCATTACTTGTGGTTTGTGTGTGTTTCTTGTTGTGTTTCATTATCTTTTTCAGGTACTAAAACACCACTGTCTTTCACTCAGGAAAACCTTGGAATCGGCTTTCCTTCATTTTGTTCCCATCAACTGATTTGAATTTAAGTGTGAAGGCTTTGTGCTAACAAATTGAAATCAACTAAAAATTTGTTGTGACTGACCAAGGGTGGTAAATAATAGAAGAGGGCTGCGGTGCCTTCTCTCCTGTTTGTAACAAGATATCCCCGTTCCTTCATTGTTGCTGGTTTAGCAATCATTTTCTTCATGCCCATAAAATGCAGTGCAATAAGTTGCTAAATGCTTGTTCATGATAAATCCACGTGCAAACTTGTTTTTCTTGTGGTGCCAGGTCACAGGGGATTGCATTCCAATCACACCGGAATAACAAGGATTAAAAAATAAGTACTATGAAAACTGCCTCTCATCTAATCCATTCTGGGTCTGACAATCCGTTCAATTGCCCATCTCTTTGCTGTCAGAAAATCTTGCAGTGGGGAAAATGGCCCATGATGGTTGTTGTTGTATATGGGACTGCCAGGGTTAACACTGAGGAGTGTCATAAGCTCTACGCACAATAATAAAGTCATCTATCTGCGCCTCCTCAGAGTCTCTTACTGATCTCTATCATATCAGTGTAATCTGTAGCATGTAATAAACTATACCTTGTTGACTATAAGAAACTGTTAGCTTAGAAAGTGGTTTGACTCTACCATATTAGACCTAGCAGTTACCTAGACTTAAAGATAATGGTTGTAGCTAGAAATGGCATGCCCCTACAGCATATTTTTATCAAACACTTACAACAATCAAAGGTGATCTCATACATATGGAGTCAAAACATTTTGGGAGTCTTTCTTTCCTACAGTGTCTGATCACTTATAACACTGCTCTAGCTGCCGATGAAGGATCCCATTCAGAACACACCTGTACATCTAATTCAGCTGATGACCACAATCCCAATGTTTTCACTGTTATCTCTTACCAGCTTTAACCCTGTTTGTAACTCCATCGAGTGTGATTTATGGGTGAGTGGAAAAGCGTGTATCGTCCTGCCCACATTGCAAATGTTGGCCCCATGCCAGGTGACATAAAAATGCCCAGCTTGCAGCCACAATGTATTGCCAGAGAGCTAAACGAGCAGAAAGCGTGAGACTCTAACCTCAGCAAGAGGATGAGCCACCCTCAAGAACTGTTGGTCAAGCTGATCACATTTTCAAGAACAGGGAAGCACAGGGCTCTATGTGTTTCAACGGAAATTTGATCCACTCATTTCCGACTCGCATTGCCTCATAAGCCATTGTTATTTAGTAAGGTAATTCAGATGAATAATCCGAGGCTGTAATGATGGTTTTGAACGCAACCTACCTTCACAAATAGCATTTTATGGCAGTTACAGATCACAACAATACAGTCCTATAGAATTATCCCTACCACGAATAACCTTTGATGATTTCATTTTCTATTCATTGTATTATTGGGAGATCTTTGTTTTAAACAGATTGCAGCTGTTACATTTAATGATATCGCAACGGCCCAGGTGAACTTGCAATTGCAGAGTTTGTCACTTATGTCACAGTGAAAACCTGCAATTCAAGTATGCTTTTCATTAATCTAATCAATTCATTAAAATTCTCATTCTCCACTGATTCTCGTCTCCTGATACTGTTCAATTTTTCACGGGTATTTATCCAAATGCACTGCGTGTATCCTCGGGTCTGCCATTCAACTGTGGTATTAATACACATGGAGGTGGACTTTACACTCCCACACTTAGGTGTTTTGAATGTGAGGGATGAGAGGGGAAACCATAAAATGTAGCATGTGGCCACCAAGTGCCACCCCATTTTACAAGGGGGCACACTCAGTGATGGAAACATTGGGGGATCTGCCCACCGTGGGGGCTACTGAGCTCCTTAAGTGACCATTGTCATTTGTCAGAAAAACCTGTCTGGTTTACTAATGTCCTTCAGGGAAGGAAATCTGCCATCCTCACCTGGTCTGGACTGCATGTGACTCCAGAGCCACAGCAATGTGGTTGACTCTCAACTGCCTTCTGAAACGCCCTACTAAGCCATTCAGTTGTACCAATCGCTACAAAGTCTCAAAGAAATCAAACTGGACGGATGATCTAGCATCGACCTACGCACCAGAAAAGACAATGGCAGAAACAGTCCTGTTGACCCTGCAAAATCCTCCATACTAATACCTGGGAGCTCGTGCCAAAATTGGGGGAGCTGTCTCACAGACTAGCCTTACACAATCATACTTGTGGAGTCAGACATTACATATATGTCCCAGTCACCGCCATCACCATCCCTGGATATGTCCTGTCCCAACGGGAGGACAGACCCAGCAGCGGTGGCAGCACAGTGGTATACAGTCGGGAGGGATTTGCCCTGGGAGTCCTCAACATTGACTCCAGACCCAATGAAGTCTCACGGCTTCAGGTTAAACGTGTGAAAGCAAACCTCCTGCTGATTACCATGAACCGTCTTCTCTTGGCTGATGAAACAGTACTCCTCTATGTTGGGTGACACTTGGTGGAAGCACAGAGGGTGGCAAGGGCACAAAATATATTCTGGGTGATGGGCTTCAATGTCCATCACCAAGTCTGGCATGGCAGTGGCACTCCTGATCGAGCTGGGTGGCACTCCTGCTGCAGCGGTGGGCAGGGACTCAAGAGTGCTTGCAGACTGAGAGATGGGACTTTGTGTCTTTGTTCTTCAGGCAGCAAGGACACATGGCAGAAGCGGGGGGAGTGATCGGGACGTTTCTTGTTCTTTCAGCTGTTTCTTTTATTTCTGCTTCTGTTTTAAATCCCATCTTTAGTACACTAAGATGGTGCCGGAGAGTGGCAGCTTTGTACACTTTTCACTGTGATCGAGTACACGTGACTAAAAAAAATCTAACTCTAAATCTAAACAGCTGCAAGGTTGTCTCTGCAGCGGGTGGTGAGGGAACCAACAAGGGGGAAGAGGATACCTGACCTCATCCTTACCAATATGCTGGCTGCAGATGCATCTGTCCATGACAGTATCAGTAAGAGTGACCACCACACAGTCCTTGTGGAGTATGACTGTGTAAGGCTGTTGCCTGACTAGTCTGTGAGACAGCTCTCCCAATTTTGGCACGAGCTCCCAGGTATTAGTTTGGAGGATTTTGCAGGGTCAACAAGGCTGTTTCTGCCATTGTCTTTTCTGGTGCGTAGGTCGATGCTAGATCATCCATTCAGTTTGATTTCTTTGAGACTTTGTAGCGATTGGTACAACTGAATGGCCTTCTAGGCCATTTCACAGGGCAATTGAGAGTCAACCACATTGCTGTGGCTCTGGAGTCACATGTAGTCCAGACCGGGTGAGGATGGCAGATTTCCTTCCCTGAAGGACATTAGTAAACCAGATAGGGTTTTCCATCAAATGACAATGGTCACTTAACGAGCTCAACAGCCCCTATGGTGGGCAGATTCCCCAATGCTTCCTTCATATTCTAAGTATGAAGTCCTGCCTTCATACTGAGAATACCCTCCATCGTGTGGTGTGGCCCTATCACCGTGCTGAATAGGACAAACTGTGAACAAATCTAGTCACTCAAGACTGGGCATCCATGAGGTGCCGTGGGCCATCAACAGCAGTAGAACTGTACTCGAGCACAAGCTGTAACCTCATGGCCTAGCACATGCGCCACTCAACCATTACCATTAACCAAGGGTGATCCATCTGGCCTCTTCCACTGGACTCCAGCATCACAGATGCCAGTCTTGAGCCAATTTCATTCACTCCATCGATATAAAGAAATGATTGGAGGCACTGGATACTGCAAAAGGTTATGGGCGCTGACAACATCTGGCAATAGTATTGAAGACTTGCGCTCCAAACTTACTGGTCCCCTAGCCAAGCTGTTTCAGTACAGTTATAACAATGGCACTTGCCCAACAATGTGGAGAATTGCCCAGGTAAGTCCTGTACGCAAAAAGCAGGACAAATCCATACCCAGCCAGTTACTGCCGCATCAGTCTACTCTTGGATCATCAGTAAAGTGATCAGAAGAGATTTACCAAGATGTTGTTGGATATGCAAGGTTTGAGTCATTAAGAAAGGCACATTTTTTCACTGCAGAATAGGAAGTTGAAAGGTGATCTTATAAAGGCTTATGGTCGGTGTCTTTTCCCTAGGATGGCAGAATTTCAAGACCAGGGGGCATATTTTTTAAGGTGGAATGAGAGAGATTTATAAAAGACCCATGGGGGCAAATTTTTTACACAGAGGGTGGTTCACATGTGGAATGAACTTCCTGAGGATGTGGTCAATGCAGGCACAGTTACAATGTTTAAAAGGCATGAATAGGAAAGGTTTGCAGGGATATGGGCCAGGAGCAGGCTCGTGGGACTAGTTTAATTTGGGATTATGTTCAGCACGGACTGGGTGGACTGAAGGGTCTATTTCCATGCTGTATGACTTTATGACTCTATGACTAGGCAGCACCTGCTCAACGTTAACCTGCTTCAAGTGATGCCCAGTTTAGGGGTTATAAGAGCAGGTCAGAGGCTAGGAATACTGCGGTGGGTAACTCACCTCCTGACTCCCCAAAGCCTGACCACCAATTTCAAGGCACAAGTCAGGAGTGTGATGAAATACTCCTCACTTGCCTGGATGGGTGCAGATCCAATAACACTCAAGAAGCTTAAAACCAGAAACAAAAACAGAAATTGCTGGGAAAGCTCAGCAGGTCTGGCAGCATCTGTGGAGAGAAATCAGAGTTAACGTTTCATGTCCAGTGACCCTTTCCCAGAACAGCTTAAAACCATCCAGGACAAAGCAGCCCATTTGATTGGCACCACATCCACAACAATCCATTCCCTCCACCACCAGCTCTCACTAACAGTGGTGTGTACTATCTACAAGGTGCACGACACAAATTGACCAAAGATCCTTAGACAGAACCTTCCAAACCCACAATCACTTTCATCTAGAAGGACAAGAGCAGGGTGTAAATGGGAATGCCACCAGCTGCAAGTACCCGTCCAAGCCACCCACTATGCTGGAAATAGCTCACTGTTCCTTCATTATTGCTGTGTCAAAGTCCTGGAATTGCTTCTCTAAGGGCATTGTGGGTCTATCCACGGCACATGGACTGCAGTGGGTCACGAAGGCAGTTCACCACCAACTTCTCAAGGGCATCTAGGGACAGGCAATAAATACTGGGCTGCCACCAATGCCCACGTTTCACAAGTGAATGAAGAAAACAGAGGCAACCTGACAAGCTTTTCTGCATCGGCTGGTGTCGGGGACGTGGGGGTTGGTACAGCAAACTTTTTATTAACCAGCACCTATGGGAACAGGAGTGTGCCAGTTGACAAATATTCCAGTTGATCAAGAGGAATGCCTAGTCAATGTAAAAATGCACATTTTGTAATAGAAACATTATACAGGGATTGTACGCATCACTGTTATACTTCATTTACAGCATTAATTACTTAAATAATAATGCATCTTTGCCTTAAATAAAATTTACTAGCAGACAGCCTCTCACCCGCACACTCAGTGACTACTCAGACATCACAGTTGATGATGATAATACAGTAAACTACTGGCGTTTCGATATGTATTTTTTTCTGGTCTATTGAGAGTGATGGTTCATAACATGCCCGTTAAAACAAGTTAGCTGCACATCTTTGAGGTGACCTCCTGTCCCCAGCAGAGGCAAACCACCTCAAGGTCATATCCCTTCTTTGACCCTCCTCTACATCTCTCAAACTCCTGAACTGTCAACCCCATAACCTCTGCGCGCCCCCCTCCAATCAGGCTTGCCTCCATAACCACGTGTTCTCTGTGAACTGCCCGTTGTCTCAGTAATGGCCACCACTTGACCTTGTCACTGCTGAGACTACGGTGTCGTCAGACAATCAGGTTTACCAGCAGCCCTCAAAGGCAGGTTTTGTCCCAGTGAGAAAAGGAAGTTTTGCTCGAACCCATTAATATCCTGCCAAGCATAAAATTTCAATAGGGCAGTCAGCTCTGTCGGGGGCATCACCTCCAAAACTCAGATCCCTAACCTTACACTCTCCTCCTCTCTTATAGCTCCCTTTTCATTTATAGAATCATAGAGACATACAGCACAGAAACTGACCCTTCAGTCCAACTTGTCCATGCCGACCAGATATCCTAAATTAATCTATTCCCACTTGCCAGCATTTGGCCCATATCCCTCCCAACCCTTTCTATCCATCCAGATGCCTCTTAAATGTTGTAATTGTACCAACCTGCACCATCTTCTCTGGGAACTCATTCCATAAATGCACCACCCACTGTGTGAAAATGTTGCCCCTTTTAAATCTTTTCCCTCTCACCTTAAACCTGTGCCCTCTAGTTTTGAAACCTTCAAAGTAGCTGTATCCATGCACCATAGCTGTCTTCATCTGTGAGTCCATGCTTGCAGTCCCAGCAGCATCTACTACACATTTCTGACCCTTCTAGAACTGCTACAGCAACCAAATTGACTTGAGTGCGAGACATCTTCCCACTGAGGAGTAGACTCTCTGCACTACACTCTCTGCTTGTTTAGCTCTCATTGACAAAGCGGCCCACTTGTTTGGCATCTCATCCATAAAGATCCGTTCTCCCTCCGCCACCAATGCTCTATCACAGCAGTGTGTACTATCTGCTAGATGCACTGCAGAAATTCACTGAAGAGCCTGAGACAGCACCTTCCAATAAACTGACTGATTGACCAGAAGGGCTGTGTTCCCCAAACTTCTGCCAATTTAAATCACAGTACAACTGCAAATGAACAAAGACAGTTATCTAGGCCATGCACAAAGTGGTTTACATACCAAAGATTTAGGAAGTTGTGACTTAGTCAAACATAGGCAGGCAAATTCTTTCAGCAGCCAAATCACAAAAGCGATGATAACTGCACCTGCAATGAAAAGTAGTGCTGCTACCAAAGGTGCAATCCACATTATATCTGCAAAAGAAATACAGGCAAATTTATGACCTCTATTAGAAGCTTGGTGAATAGCAGCAGGAGTAGACCATTTGGCCCTCTGAGCCTGCTCTGCCATTCAAATGATCATGACTTATCATCCAACCCAATAGCCTGTTCCTATTTCTCCCCCCATACTCTTTGTGCCCCAAGTTCGACATCCAATTCCTTCTTGAAATCAATGTTTTGACTTTGACTGGTTTCCATAGCAAAGGATTCCACAGGCTACCCAATATCTGGGGAAAGAAATTGCACCTCATTTCAGGCCTAAATGGTTGGTTCCACGTCCCTTTACTGTGACCCTGGGTTCTAGACTCGTCCACCATCGGGAACATCCTTCCTGCATCTACTCTGTTAGGACTTTATAGGTTTCTGTGGGATTCCCTCCCTCATTCTTCTGAACTCCAGTGAACACAATCCTAACCAAGGTAGGGACACTACCATTATGTCACAAGGTTGTCATCAGCTTATGCGTTATTATGAATAGGTGTGCACTGTTCCCAGTCTATGTATTGATCACATTAATTCCAGCTAGGGAAATTCAGGTAGATGGATAGCTAGATAAACAGACGGATAACCACTAATGGAATTACTGTTACAACGCTTTCGAATACACAAAGGCCAACTGTTCTTTTTTTTAAGTCGTTACATTTAATAATTTTTTTGTAAATTTTGTGGCTTGTAATCTCGTTATCAGTGAGAAAGTCCTGGGAGCTCCAGAAAATGGGCAGAATTGGGTCAAGAGGAAGGTTAAAAGGATTAAAAATCTGAATCTTCTCCCCCAATCCTGCCCAGTTGTAAATGATGAGAGCAGCCAATCAATTCACAGGAAGGAAGTTGGTGACTTAAAGAGAATAACGTCACAAACTTATCACCAATAACTTAAATCTTGGCAGTGGGTTTCCCAGACCGCTAGGCAAAGCCCTCCAATCTCTCAGTTCCATCTCCATCCTCCAACCTAGATCTCCGATCTTGAACCTAAACCAACCACGTGTCCCATACTGAGGCCTCAGATCCACATCAGGACCCTGATCTGTGGGACAACCCCTCCTCCTCGGCCCTAGTGTCATTTCCCCTTCACAATATGCAGGGAAATCCTGAATTCTCTAGTGTTACAAATCCTTTCGCATTGAAAAAGCATTTTTCTTTTACTATTAACAATTAGTTGGCATGTTTATTGAATGTGAATGTCCTAAAGTCAACAAGATATAAAAAAGTACATTATTCACCACATAAATGAATGGAGAAGTTTATATTATTTACTTGTATTTTGAGGTGAGGTGGTTGTGCAGATTTTTCTTGAATCCTTAGTGTTGTGATTTGATACTGAATCAAACCTTGTTACAACACAGTAAGTGAACTTTGGTTTTAGATTTTTAAACTGATAGTATCCTTTCCCTGAATCATCAGGCCATACTGTCTCAGTCTGGTGAGAAAAACACATAGTCATTAATCTAATGCTTATTACACAGAAAAATCATGAAATAGAGAGATCAAATAACTCATACTTAAGCCAGGACAAAATTCTGTGGACTTTCAAAATCGTAGATAAAGACGGAAAATGTTGTAAATACTTAGCAGGTTCTGTCAAAGGAGAACCAGAACATATGACAAGGCATTTGTCTGAAACATTAAGGCTGAATTTTCCCCTCCCTGGTGTAAGCAATGGTGAGAACGGTAGGAGAATATGGAGAAGAATGAAAAAAGATCTAGAATCTCAACAGAGAAAATTATGTGCGATTTATCCCTCAAGCATTAAATGTTAACTTCAAAATCTCACCATTTATGGATGACTACTTCTGTATATTTGCGTCTGATTAAAGCCTCAGCTGGCCTTACTTATACACTACTTCCAATTCTCCCATCCTTTCCCAAGCTGATACAAATTCCCAAAATGTTAAAACAGCACAGCATCTGGCAGCTGCAGCTTGCCAAATGTGTTTCCTAGCCATGAGCCAACAGCTTCTTCACAACATCCCTACATTCTCAAATGGCCACCATCCTCCATGACCCTTCATCCCATGCATATCAGCAGCGACAAATCATCAACTTCAACACATTGTCATTCCTGGTCTGAACCAACCCACATACCACTTCAGTCCTTCAACACTTTTACTTTGGAGCTCAGGCACACCTATAACTTGTGAGCCTCCGCCAGATCATCTTGCATGCATCCCCTCATACATCTCCACAGGCTGCATCTTAGGGCTTTTGGTTCACTTCCTTTGCACTCATTCATGTTGCGCTAATTTTGGGGATGGCCAGCTCCTGTATCCTTCAGATTAGCTCACGATTACTGACTAATGGCCTGCTAGCCTCTGTGTGGGTCATATTGCTTTGTTAGTGTCCAAGGTCTTTCATGCTGTCAGACTCTAGGCCCTTCCATCACTTTTTACTGCAGAGGGAATGGCAGGCGGCTCGTTATAGTGGGGAGCATTGAACAACCAGGAGGCTGGATATATCCCTGCACAGCACCATGTTGCATCATTGGCGGGCGCCAGAAATTTGCACAGTGAACACACTGCATATGCTTCAAGCAAAAGGCCACATGTGAATGTCTAAAGAGGGCAATCCTTAATGGTGTAAAGAGAGACGACGCTCAGTCAGGAGGCACCACCACTGCCAGTGAATGAGCTCATTCTATTATAGTCCAGGGCCTTGTGCCTGACTAATCACTGCCTTAGTCCTACCAGATTCTAGAAATCCAAGTCCATGCAAAACCAGGGATTGGGCTACAGTCAGGCAACACTGTCAAAGGCAACCATTTTGAAGATTACAGGTCAAACAGTTGGGTTCAGTGGAGACATTGGCTGGGGGATCAGGCCAATTGTTCCTGCGAAGAGACAAAGGGAAGAGTTAAGCATGATGGAAGTAGTTGGAAGAGCAGTTAGGGATGTAGGAGCACAAGTGGTGGTGAGGTGTCCCAAGTGACCCAGCCGAAAGCACAGACGGCAGGAAGGGTCAGTAGGTTGGGAGGATGAAATCGGAGAGGGGCATTGAGTGGACATGCTGCGTGCAATAGTAAGAGCGGCAGTCCATGTCTCTTGGTGTGGCCCTGTTAGTTTGTTACGGGCACAGAGAGAGTGCGTGCTGACTCTGTCAGTGTGAGGAAGCAGAGAGCAAGCGATGGCACTTATTGTTGTATAGTCTAAATTAAAAGCTTACAGACAAAGCCCAGACATACAACTTCTAGTTAGCTTTACATCAACCAGCCACACACCTTGAAACTCTCCTACATTCAGGATGACCGTTCTTTGTATACATTTGAACACAATTAACTAATTTGTTCACAACAGAGGTTTGGTTAGCTCAGGTGGTTGCCGGCTGGTTTGCAATGCAGAGTGACACTGACAGTTTTGGTTCAATTGCCACACATGCTGAGGTTACCACGAAGGACTCTCCCCTCGCCTGAGGTGAAGTTAAACGACCACAAGTTGTGTGTCTCTAAGGAGAGAGCAGCCCTACAGTCTGGTAAGGTCCCTATCTGTGAAACAGGGAGTGAGTTTTCCCTTCCAGTGGATTGGGTCCTTAGTAATAAGAGTCAGGCAATGTTCCTGGCTTGCAGTGTCTGAAGTGATCTGCAACTGAGCTTTCAATATGGTGTCTGTCGTGAGAATGCTGCAAGGTCCCAGCAGCGACGAACATTTCCACATCTCCTGCTTCACAATTCCCTTAGATGAAAGTGCCCAAGAACCTGGTTGGGTAATTGATGAGATGGAAGAGTGGATGATTGTGAAAAGTTGCTCTGAGACGTGGCAGACTGGGTGCCGTGATTCTCAGCGGACCAGACATCTTAATCGAAAATGGGAAAATTCCACCCGTTATCTCCATTTGTCACTCCACAGTTGTTACTGGACTTCATGAGTATTTACAACATTTTCCATAACTACTTTATTCCTTAAACTGACACATTACATGCAACAATTCTGGATTAAGTTGATGCAGATATTTATCTGCATGCACAACAAAGCGGCATAAATGATTTATAACTCAGAACTTTTTGAAGAGTAGACTTTCAGAACAACATTTTGTTCCTATATTAACAGTTAAATTAAAATTTCTAAAATAATCTTGCAGAAATAGTGTACAGATTTCCTATGTAGAACAAACGGTTTTATACATCACAACAGTAGGCAATAACATTTTGATCAGACTTTACCGTCTTAACACTTGTATTTACTTTAGATCAAGTGCTCGCAACAGGAATCAATGTACACCTGAAATATTTAGCAGAGGCTTAACTTGGAAGGATCATATTGTTACTAGATAGGTAAACACTGGCCCAGCAATATCTTGTAAATGGCATGCATATTGTTACTAAAAAGATGTTGCATTGCTCAATATAGCTAAGGAACATGGCAACAGGAATTAGCCATTCAGACCACAAGCCTGTCACAACATTCAATTTGATAGTGGTTGATCTTTACCTTAGCTCCATTTATTTATGGCCATACAGAGCTAGTAAAAGGTAATTTCAGATACATGGATAGCATTTGTTCATATAGTTAGTTGAATTCCTACCACAGTATAGGAAACAAAATTTTAAAGTAGTTCCATTTTGGTCTCAAGTAGGAGAGCAGACAGGCTGTAATAGTACAGTCGGTTCTGCTATAATGCGTGTTCCATCAGCGCAAATTGGCTGTAACGTGATTGACGAATGCAGGGACGCTATTTCTAAAACGTGAACTTGTGATGGCTAAAACGCCATTCCATCGGTGCACCAAGGAGTACACGTCGACACCACATGTTCATTTAGCAGGCTTTGTCGTGAATACGTACAACCGTTAGCACCGAAAGAGTCTCCGCATCAGCATCATGTGATCATTTTGCGGGCTTTGTCATGAAGTGTTTTCTGTGAGAGATACAGGAAAACCTCCTCCCCCATCAAGTCACCTTGAAATGTTTTTCAAAGTCAAGTGTTACTTTTATTTCACTGTTAGATATGAATTAAACATTTATTCAAATTGTGCTATCCTTTGTGTTAGGCTTTTGAGTGACTTTTGAGCAATTTTGAGTGATTTTTCTTTGGTGGTCTACCCCAACCCCACTTTTCCCATAGGCCCCATTATTTCTATAGCGCGATTTTCTATAATGCAATGTTGCACAGGCACGCAACTAACACGTTATAGCAGAACTGACTGTAATAGCAAAATATTTCTTCCTCTTATTGACACAACACTTACTAGCGCAAACATGTAATTGCATGCCTACACACAAATGCATATAAAATATAACAGTTACCGCATATTCTGAGCCATCTTTGTTGAGTAAGATAACAACATATTTTAGAGAGCGATCGATATCCTTCACAGTTTTTAACTTATCATTTTTCTTTTGTGGAGTCAGAGGCATATCAAGAGTAACTTCAACGATCTGATTATCGCTCGTCACATTGATAATCGGGGGACCCAAGATGGCTGTATGAAATGATAAGGAAAAAAGCATTTAATAACTTAAAAGATGTAGAACTTGTTAATATGGTACAGTCACATTCTGGGATTTTAGGTAGATAATTTTGTGCTCAGTATCATGAGTAATTGCAGAACCCCAGAATGCAACGAGGATTGCACCTGTCTTAATCCAATCTCTAGCTAAACAATTGCAAGTATTTCTGCACTGCAATATATTATACCACCAGTTGACAATCTACTGCATATTCCCCTTCATGTCATTTGACGTTAAAAGTACTCCAATGAAACAAGTCACAGGCATTGAACAGATAAGTAATTGATCTTCATGAATGAATTAACAAACGTATTTTATTTTTACACTCCTTTAATTATGAAGCAACTCTTGTGCTTAGCATGTTCTGTGGATTCCCTGCCAAAATATTAGGCCTGAAAAATCGCAGGCGAGGAAGTGTGTGCTGAATCTTATGTTCTCTTTGGCTGATTCCACGTGGGATTGAACTTTTGACGGAGATTTTTATCACAAGGCCTGGCAAGTTCTCTCACCATACCTTGATAAATTCACCACCTTAACTACCTACGGCATCCCTACATTGACACCTCACTCAATCCATCCCTTTCCCTCATTCCAAGGGTTGACATCCCATTACAGGACAGAGTGAACCCATATAGGTACGGGGATGCCCAACGTTAGTTTCTTCAACCTCTATGAAGAAGGAACCCTGTTCCTTCCAGGAAAAGACCGGGATTGCAGCTACAAGGGTAGTGAGGCATCTATATCCCATCAACCAAGTATCACTCTTCATTCCAATTCTCAAATTAACAGCACTAGCACGCTCCTTCACTGCATACTACATGTAACCATTAGCTATGATCACTGAACCGGACAGCTCTAGCTGAGAAGTGCCCAGATCCTCAACTGGATGCTGTACATCTCCCCATCAACTTAGCCCCACTACCCAGGATTGGCCGCTATGGAGTCACAGGACTGACCATGACCCACTCTCAGGACTGCAGGGGCATGGATCCTCCGACTGTGGACACTCCAGACAGACACCTGACCGTGGCCAATTACATGAAGTGGTATGGGATGTTGCCCTTGACTTGTTGCTGGGGCCTCCTGACCGATGAGTCCCTCCATAGACTTCAGTGAAGATGACACCCCCAAAAGTTTGAGTTGCGGCTGCCTGCTTGCTGCACATGTAGAGTGTTGCTCCATAAGCTGCTGGCACATGGTGCAGGGTAAGACTGATGTAGCACCCTGTCATACAGCAAGATGTCCATCCCCTGACTGTGGGCTGCTGAGCAGTGTGGCAAGCTGCCTGGTTACCCAGAGGGAAAAATCCACAAGAACACCGTAATACCAGAAACAAACATACTGCTCATACTAGGATACTGTTACAAGGTATACAAAATAAGTCGGATCAATATGTATCATTTCAAGTTTTATGGATTTTCCTTTGGGATGTGGGACTGTGTTCATTGGCATGGCAAGGCAAGGCATAATGGCACGAGCAAGCAGGTAGGCACTAAGCGAGCCAGCGCTAACAGAAAAGCAAGCACCCTGGAGATGTTGCCTTGTCCACTATGTGAGCCAGGTACCTGTCTGTGCATGAAAACAATCTCTGCTGCAGCTTTCTCAGTTCTAGATGGCAGTGTGCACTGTAATGCTTCCAGAGCACTCTGCCTGTGTATCAGAGAGTTGCCGTGATGGTCATCAGGGGTTGGCAAATGTCATGCCAATATCCATGGATGAGCATTAGGGGATACAGATATCCATTGATCCAACCCTGGGCTGCAGGTTAATTGAACCCAGCACGCAGGTCATTGGGATCTCGTGAGGAGCAGAGGTCACCAAGTGACTGATTTCAATGTTCAACTTTATTCGACGTCCAAACTGTTTGGCAAGTTTTGTAAGATAGAAAGCTGAATAATAATGAGGTGTGTTGAGCTGTCAATGAGGCATTTATCAAGCAACAACCATCCCTCCCAACACCTTAATTAACAACTCGTCACTGCCACGTCGTTTGTCTAAAGCATAAGAAATAGAACTAGTTGTTTCCAAATGGACTTCACTGGGCTTCTTGTTCACTTCTGCCACACATCTCACCATAGACTCAGTCGATAAGACTTCACAATATGTAGCTTGTTCTCTGATCTGGGTTGGAAATAGGGATTCAAACCCAGCTCAGACGATTCGAGCCATTATTTACTATATCAACCAAGCACAGTCACTTAACATTTCAGCTTAGTTTATTCAATAAAATCCAGTGCTCCACCCTGAACAAACATATTTTCCCTAGTTCCATAACATCATTGCTGATGTCAAGAAGGACAGCTCCACCCATAGAGTGTTGCCATTCTGCAGTATCCGTGGCATAACTTCACAGTGACTAACCCTTCTGAAATAACACCACAGAGGCCAGTATCCACTCACCAAATCACCCCGTGTTTTCACAAGCATAGTACTTGACACTGATCCAGCTCCCTCTGAGTCAGCTGTCAGAGTGAACAGAATGTCCGACACTCTTGTTTTTCTCTGTCAGCCAGAGCTCCCTGACTGAACCAGATTAACAGCCCCAGTGAGGGAACTCATATCCTATGAGGTCCACCTGACTGACCTTGTTTCAATCACTACACCTCCTAGACTGTACTTCTTTCGAAGACCAAACAAAAAATGAAGTCTGAATGAGAGAAACAGTGATATGTTCAGCAGGCTTTCATCTTTGAAGGGGAAGAACTGTAATGCATTGAGTGTTTACTGATGAAAAAGATCTCTCAATTCTGACAGAGCATGTAAAACACACTAAACACATCCATGCACAAAGCAGTCAATTTAATGTTGGCATTGCTAGTAATCACTCCAAAATTTGTAATAAAACTATTTTCTCATGCCGAGAAAACATCACCAATCTGCAATTTATGGGACTGACAGTCCTTGTTTGCCAATTCCAAACACCATCCCAAACATAAAAGAATTGCGTCGTCATTTTCCTCCCCATCGACCTTAATGCAGGAAACTGTGCTTTCTGATGCATTAGTACAGGTGCAGCACATGTACACAGCTGAACCTCGAGTCAGTGAGACCCAAGTGGGAAACTGTATCCGTTGCTCCCGACGTGGTCTCCTCTATATCATGGAGTCCGAATGCAGACTCGGAGATCAGTTTGTGGAGCACCTGCACTCTGCATACACCAAACAATCCAACCTTCTGCTTTAACTCCCCCTGCCACTCCCCTGGTGACATGTCTGTCCTTGGCTTCCTTCACTGTCAGAGTGAGGCCAAACGCAAACTGGAGGAACAACACCTCGTATTTCTCCTTGGGAGCTTACAGCCCAATAGCCTGAATACTGACATCACCAGCTTTGAAATCTCCCCTCCTACCACCTGCCCATCTTCTGACTCACCTATCCGTTCCACCCTTCCCACTGACCAACCACAATAACCCCCCTACCTGCATCACCAGCTTCAAAATCTCTCCATCCCCGACCTGTCTATCTACCCACTCACCTATCCACTCCAACCATCCCACTGACAAACCACAATAACCCCCTACCTGCATCCAACTATCTCCATCTCACCTACCCCCAGCCCCAAACCCTCCCTCTATTTCTGGGCTTCCCTCCCCCTCCCCAGTCCTGAAGAAGGGTTCCAACCCAAAACGTTGACTTTCCTGCTCCTCGAATGCTGTCTGACCTGCTGTGTTTTTCCAGCTCCGCATTTTTTGACTCTAGCTTCCAGCATCTGCAGTCTTTTCAGTTTCCAAATCTTTCATGTTAAGTTCTATAATCCATTATGTCGTTTATTTCCAGTTTATTACATGGACCAGAGATTAGACTTCGAGTTTAAATACTGCTATACCATCAAAGGACAGCAACAGTATGAAAAGTAATTGGACTCCAAATGTGTGCCGTTGAAGAAGGGGACCAATTTTATGTGCTTTGCAAGTTAATTGCCATGTTTAAAATAAAAAAGAAAGTTAGGTATAGCTAAAATGTTGAGAAACAATGACAGAACCAAAATAAAGTAAAAGCAGCCAAAGCAGAATTTCAGGAAGTTCACTTTCTTACTAACGTAAGAAAACTGTGCATATATTTTCTACAATAGTAATCTTTCACTTTGACTGGAAGTTAAGGAAGGTTTAGCTTCAATCTCAGAGGACAGTGAATCTGTGGGATTCTTTAACAACCCAGCTATAATATAGCCCTCTGCAGTTATATATTCAAGGTGGAGACAGACAGATTTCTAAGCAGTAAGGGAATCAAGCATTATAGGAAAAGGCAAGAAAGTGGAAGTGAGGATTTCAGATTAGACAAGAACTCACTGAAACGCAGAACAGACTCAATGGGCTGAATGGCCTACTCTGCTGCTATGTTTTATGGTGGTATGGGCTGGGGACTCACATCCATAAACACATTCATGTGTGTATACCATTGCATCTTAAAGCCAGTAAATAAAAATCACCATTAAAATAATTCCAGCTTGAACAGTTTTTCACATTAACTGTTGTCGGCTGCTCCACTACCACGTCAGAAATTTTGCTGCCGTGTATTTTGCTCTTCAGCACATCACTGTGAACAGTGCTGCTGCGACTGTTGGGAAAAGCTAGACAGCAATCCAAAGGAGAATTTCACTTCAAACCTATTTCCTCCTGCAATGAGCAACCGAGCCTCTGCTCAGCATGTCCTTGCACAGTTTAGAGACTAAACAATTGTATTTATGGCCCCTCTATTCCGTTGCTCTTACTACCGTTTTTCGAATATGAGGTACCAGGTCATCACATTTACCTTTTGGTAAAATTTTTTTCAGGGCTGGCACAGTGGTTAGCACTGCTGCCTCACAGCGCCAGAGACCTTGGTTCAATTCCCAGACTTGGGCAACTGTCTGTGTGGAGTTTGCGCATTCTCCCTGTGTCTGCATGGGTTTCCTCTGGGTGCTCCAGTTTTCTCCCACAGTCCAAAGGTGTGCATGTTAGGCGGATTGGCCATACTGTTCAGGGATGAGTAGCTTAGGTGGGTTATAAGGGGATGAGTCTGGGTGGGATGCTCCAGGGGTCGGTGTGGACTTGTTGGGCCGAAGGGCCTGTTTCCATGCTGTAGGGGTCCTATGATTCTAGATGAGAAAGTTTAACAAGAGGTGTGATTGCTGTATTCTGTGTCATAAACATACCACTCTCTTAATTATTCTGGAAATTTAATTTATAAATAATCTTGAGACAACAGGAAACAGTGAGAGGGAATTGCCTGAGAATCCTCTACAGTGACTCTGGCCCCCATGAAGTTTCATGGCACCAGGTCAACATGGGATTACCACACATTGCCCTCCCTTAGCTGATGAATCAGTGCTTCATCCATGTTGAACAACACTTACAGGAAGCACTGAAAGGCAGGCTAAGACTGCAGGAAGTACTCTGGGTGGAGGGTGGGGTGGGGGGGGGCTGGTTTCAAAGCTCACCACCAAGAGTGGCTCAGCAGTAACAATACAGACTGAGATGGTCAAGTCTTAAAAGACATAGCTGCTAAACTGGGTCTGTAGTTGATAGTGAGGGAGCCAACAAGTGAGAAAAACATGGAACAGAAACAAAGTTGCTGGAAAAGCCCAGCAGGTCTGGCAGCATCTCTCCCCGAACTCCGTTCCTTCAGTATTGTTCTGTCAAAATCCTGGAATTCCCTCTCGAATGCCATTGTGGGTCTGTCTACATGAATTTTAGCAGTTCAAGAAAGTAGCTCACCAGTTTGTCAAGGGCAACTAGGGATAGATTACAAATTCTGGCCCACCCAGCAACACCCAAATTCCATAAATGAATAAAAATAGAGAAGCATTATGCAAATAAGTTATTCTATTTACTTTCCCTAAGCCTGACAGACCAGTTACATATTTCTAATATTTTCTGTTTATGTCTTATTTAAGTCAATAGCAAGATTTTCTTGTAACAGCTCTTAAAAATTCTCTACATTTTGGGATCTCATCTCAAACCTTTCCACACCTCAACCTCGCTCTCCTCTTTCAGACTTCAACTCTAACCTCTGACAAAATGCTTGGCCACCTGCAATATCTTTTAAAAGTCTCTGCAATTTGTATCAGTGATAATAGGAACTGCAGATGCTGGAGAATCCGAGATAACAAGGTGTGGAGCTGGATGAACACAGCAGGCCAAGCAGCATCATAGGAGCAGGAAAGCTTGACGTTTCGGGCCTAGACCCTTCATTTGTAATTGTTTTTAAAACTGTTGCAAAAGACTGCTAAGCATTTGTGTCAATTATAAACGGAATGATGTAATTTCCTTGTACGCCAGTTCTTTGTTATTCATGCAGGATAGGGGCATGGACCTGCCACATCTGACTCAAAAATGTGGATAGTCTAGATTAGACATTCCGGTTTGCTAGAAGGTTTGTGCAATCCTGTCAGTTGGGGGAAAATGTCTTTAGAAAGTAAAGAAATAAAATCAGGTCTGGGACTAATCTCACACATGCACGTGAATTCAGGGAGTAACAAATTCATATGTAATAACTGAGTGTCAAACTAGCCTCCAACCACCTCAACCATGTTCATATGCATCACTAATAGACACTAATAGACTAATAGAAGGCATTTAGCACACTTGCCTTCACTGCTCAGATCTCTGAGAATAGGAGTTGGGACATTATGCTAAGGTTGTATGGGACATTGATGAGGACTCGTCTGCTGTACTGTGTCCAGTTCAGGTCTCCCTGTTATAGGAAGGATATTATTAAGCTGGAGAAGGTTCAGAAAAGATTTACCAGGATGTTGCCAGAAATGGAGAGTTTGAGTTATAAAGAGAGGCTGGATAGGTTGGGATTATTTTAACTGGACCGTAGGAGATTGAGAGGTGACCTTATAGATAAAGGGATGTAGATAAAGTGAATAGCAGATGTCTCTCCCCTAGGGTGGGAGAATTCAAGACTAGGGGGCATATTTTTAAGGAGAGAGGAGAAAGATTTGGAAAGGACATGGTGGCAATTTGTTACACAGAGATTAGTTTGTGTGTGAAATGAACTTCCAGAGGAAGTGCTCTTTTAAAAGCCATTTAGATAAGTACGTGAATAAAAAACCTTTGAAGGGATGTGGGCCAGGCACAGGTAGGTGTGAGTAGTTTAGTTTGGGATTATAATCTGCATGGACTGGCTGGACCAGAGGGTCTGTTTCCGTGCTGTGTGATTCGATGATTCTAAGAAACACTGAGCCATGTGACCAGTAACAGCAACAACAGGAAGAAAGTTATGGCTAAAAGCCATGTGGCCAGACAGAAAGCAGAGGACAATCCAAGGAGCTGGAGGGTGAAGATAATCAGAGCATAGATCCAGACACCAAATAGAAGGAGACACAAATAGAACAAGGAACACACAGAATTCTGTGCAGAAGTGACCTGCTATTAGGTCAGTTTTTCTATTTGACAGTAAAAGAAAGACAGGATCTCATTTCAATACTGTGTGAGCGAGTTAACAAAGGTCTAAAACTTAGAAAGTTATGTTGATTGCCTAGAGATACTGAAGAGCTAGGTATTTTCTCAGAGATGGTTGGTCAATTGGAAAGAAATTCTGGAAAATTACACCATCAGGACAATCAAGACCTGATGGAGACACAATTAATGGAACTGTGCCTTGTTAATCACAGCCATGAAACTCAAAAGGTGAAGGTATTTTCTAATCAATCTTTTCAGAGATGTCACGACACCCAGCAGTCATCGAGACTCCTGACCTACTCTGTGTGCATATAAAACAGCGTATTGTGTAGCTACATTAATGTGGAGAGTGATATGAATGCTTTTGGCTTAAGATGCATCTTGCTGGCATTGATTTTATGAAGTGAAATGTTCCTTTTTATTAGCAGTGGTATTTGATTGTTAATTCATGTTGTTTAAGGAGAAACGTCTTCAGCCAGAGAGTGGTGAATCTATGGATCTCACTGCCACGGAAGGCTGTCTAGACCAGGTCATTAAGTATATTTAAGACGGAGATAGATAGGTTCTTGATTGTCAAGGGGATCAAGGGTTATGGGGAGAAAACGGGAGAATGGGGTTGAGGAACTTATCAGCCATGATTGAATAGCAGAGCAGACTCGATGGGCCGAATGGCCTAACTTCTGCTCGTATGCCTTATGGTCTTATGGTTGGTGTTTGTATTGGTTCTGATTTGTGCTAAAATAAATGCAGCAAAAATTGGAATGTTGTAAGCCATTTCTTCAGTTTGTTTTTTGATTTATGGTTTTTCAATGCATTTACAACAATACTAATTGTCACTATCAGTACTTAATTGCTTTCACCAACTAGTATTAACCCGATGCTAATAAAATTATGTGCCTTTGCAGTCATCAAATGTATTTTCTCACAAAACTCCAACTTATTACATATAAACTATAACACCTGCCACATTGGAATTGTTGCACATGCCATCACAGCACCTACTCCATTTGCAAACACGTGAGTTGTTTTGTATATAAAAGCCTACAGATATTAATTAATATAAATCTGACTAGAAACTTCCAATTAATTAAGGTTAGGCCACATAACTGTTGGACAGAAGAGTTTTTGACAAACAGCATTTCAAGACTGCTTAATCTGGCATACTCCCACCACTAGTAATCAATTAAAATGATTTTTCTTTCTTTGCAAGTGATTGTTTTCCAAGCCTGAATTAACAGGATTTTGTTTACTTTTTTTTTCCATCTCCTGTTAAACTGAATGGCAGGTGGTGGATTACGACGAGCATTTCCTATCTCTCACAGTCACCTCTCCATAAGGGCCACCGTTGATGACACAATCCAACAACAGACCTGATGTGCCAGTACAGCCTTCTACTAATCAATGGCAGTGAGTTATTGACCACAAAGATCTCCCCAAGGCAACAAAAGTGTACAGAGCAGTTGCCTGGACTGCAGTGATTCCCGGACCTCCTTGAAGCCAGGTCTTTTCTTTTCTATTCATTTGTGGGATATGGGTGTCGCTGCCCGGGCCAGTCTTTATTGCCCGTCCATAATTGCCCTTGAGAAGGTGCCTCCATGAACTGCTGCACTCCACCTGCAAACATAGTTCCTGCAAAACCATCTTCAATGTTCCGATCACCATGTCCATGTGACGAAAAGGGGCCTCCTCATCAGGTCCTCAAATGGCAAATGTGACAGTGTAGGGTAAAGAAAACATTCAAAGACACTCTTAAGTTATTTCTGAACTACGGCAGCAGTGAAGCTAATGACTGAAAGGAGCTATTCAGATTGCCAACAACTTGTCCATTAACTTGCATCATGCTTCAAGTGCTAGCACTTTAAAGATGACACCAGTGGTGGATAAGTTGTTGGAGGGGATTCTGAGGGACAGTGTTTACACGTACTTGGGAAGGCAAGAATTGATTAGGGATAGTCAAGATGGCTTTGTGTATGGGAAATCGTGTCTCACGAACTTGATTGAGTTTTTGGATGAAGTGACAAAGAAGACTAATGAAGGCAGAGCAGTGGACGTTGTCTACATGGACTTTAGCAAGTCGTTCAACGTGGTTCCACATGGTAAACTGGTGAGCACAGTTAGAACACGTGGAATCCAGGGACAGCTAGCCATTTGGATAAAAAATTAGCTTGAAGGTAGGAGACAGAGGGTGGCGGTGGAGGGTTGCCTTTTAGCCCGTGACCAGCTGTGTGCCACAGAAGTTGGTGCTGGATCAACTGCTTTTTGTAATTTATATAAATGATTTGGATGTGAATATAGGAGGTATGGTTAGTAATTTTGCAGATGACACCAAAATTGGTGATGTAGTGGACAGTGAAGAAGGTTATCTCACAGTACAAGAGGACCTTGATTGGATGAGCCAAAGGGCTGAGGATGGCAGATGGAGTTTACTTTAGATAAACGTGAGGTGCTGTATTTTGAAATGGCAAATCAGGGCAGGGCTTATACACTTAATGGTAAAGGCCAAGGGAGTGTTGCCGAACAACAAAGAGACGTTGAGGTACAGGTTCATAGTTCCGTGAAAGTAGAGTAACAGGTAAATAGGATAGTGAAGAAGGTGTTAACTGGCAAAGCTATTCCAACTTCTGGGTTAATCCTTTCAAGCCAACAATTGTATTAACCTTTGTCAGTGTTAAATTATTACAGATTTTTACAAAAAGGCACTTACAGTCACGCAATGGATAAAGTTCATTCGATTCCGCCCAGTTGGATTGACCTGTGCTGGTAGCACTTCTAACTCGTACCCAGTAAAGATCTCTAAAAGTCGTAAAAGTCCATGACAGGTCACATGACAGAGTTGAAATATTGATGCAGTGCTCCACTGGAATGAATCTGTTGGCATTCCTGCTTTAAATAAAATAAGATAAATTTACCCAACGCATCAAATTCACTTGAGGTTTCCAATATGCTGCATTAGCAAAGGCAAATTTAGAGGAAAATGAAGCAATTCTCATTTAAAATAAGGAGGTAAAGTTTAAGTCATTGTAAGATTGTTAAAACTGATTGTGTATAACAGCCAAAATTGCATGTGCCCTCAGAAATTCAGAACTCAAATGCAGACTTAGAAATTGATGTTTGACACATAGGCTTTTATTCACTAAATCCCCTGTGATTTCATTCATGGAGAGTCAAGAGCACATGTCATCTGCAGGTCAAGTGGGATTCCACAGGTCAATGGAACCGGGGCATGCAATTGTTAATCAGTCCCTAGATTAAAGTCATACTTTTGTCCTTATTTATATGCTAAATTGATTTTACATAAATATATTTACAGCATAATTAACAGGCCTTACTGACATTATAAAGGCAAAGGAGTTAACTGGAGCAAGAGAGTTTCTCTGCACAGGATAAGAAGCTGTGAGTTGCAAACATGTGGTGCTACATGGAGAGTTGTGGGCATGGGAATTTGCAACATATAGAGTGGATATTAAACGCGTACAAATCAGTAATTAGTTGTAATTATGGACACGAAAATGAGAAACCAAAAGAGGCAGAGAAAAGAAAATAGTGAATTGGAAGAAAAACTGAGACATAGTCTTTAAAAAGAAAAGCAGCATCCGTTCCTATAATGTCTTTGAAAAGAGCACGGTGGCCCAAATTAATTTACAGCCAATGATGCCTTAGACATCTTTGCCCATGCCTGTGAAACGCCTTGCCATTCTCGCAGGGGTGTGTGCCTAAGCAGAGATCAGGACTTTTAAAAGCATGACTTGCCTTTATATAGAATCCCTACAGTTTGGAAACAGGCAATTCAGCCCACTGGGTCCACAATGACTCTCCAAAGAGCATTCCATCAAACCCATCCCCCATCCTATCCTTGCATTTCCCATGGCTAATGCATATAACCGACACATCCCTGACACTAGGGACAATTTACCATGGCTAATTCACCTAACCTGCACATCTTTGGGTTGTGGAAGGAAACAGGAGCACCTGGAGGAAACCCATGCAGACACAGGGAAAATGTGCAAGCTCCCTACATTCACCCGAGGTGGAATCAAACCCAGGTCCCTGGCACTGTGAGGCAGCAGGGCTAACCACCGAGCCACCGTGCCACCCTTGAACTAGCAACTTTGAACAAGAAACAAAATGTCCAAGAAGCTGTACAAATGGAATGCCAAGCTAGATTAAAAGTATTGATCAAACATCTGGTGAAAATGATTTTTTAAGAAATGGAAACATGGAAACTTTATCACTGATGGTGCAATAACAGCGAACTACAAAATCAAAACATGTGGGCAAGATAGAAGGCTGGAGGAGATTTCAAACAAAGGTGAGCCATGGCAAGACAAAGATAAGTAAGTGTTTTTGTCTGTGGCTGTTTCACCTTAATTCCCTGTCATAACTTTGACAGAGTTTGTTGGAATCCCAATGGAATGTTTGTGAAAAAAGATTTTCAACTATAAATTCTGCAAATTCTATAAAGGGATATAGCAACTGTCTCTGGCAGGAAATCAGAAAACTCTGACTGAGCTGAGGAACAGGAAGCTAAGATGATTAACAAGTACCAAAGCTGAAAAGTGAGCAGGACAAGATACTGCAGTTTGAAAAAGCCAGAGGTTATGATCAATACTTTCTCATATTGAAGGCGGTTGGATAAGTTGTTAGAAAAGCAGTTGGCGTTGTTTGTATTATATATAAAAATAAGTCACGAAGAGTAGAAAAAGGAGTAAGTCATGCAAAATCTTAATAAATACTGATTAGGCTGAAGTACTGTAGCCAATTATGGACAGTATGCTTTAGGACAGGCTGCAAGAAGACAGAGGGGTTTTACTTGATTGGTACAGGGGATGAGGGCCTGCAGTTACATGGAGACAGCTGAGAAGCTGGGATTGTTCTCCTCAGAGTAAAGATGTTTAAGGAATTAAAGAATTAATAGAAGTATTCAAAATCACTAGAACATAGGTTTAAAGTAATTGCCAATGGAAGCAGGAGATCTTTTTGTTGCACAGAAAGTTGTTGTCATTAAAATGTACAGAGATAGTAGGAACTGCCTATGCTGGAGAATCTGAGATAACAAGGTGTAGAGCTGGATGAACACAGCAGGCCAAGCAGTATCAGAGGAGCAAGAAATCTGACATTTTGGGTCTAGACCCTTCTTCCTCCTGCCTTTCACCT
>JAHRHZ010000267.1:12059324-12073483 GCA_024137785.1 Ginglymostoma cirratum
TGGCCTGCTGTGTTCATCCAGCTCTACACCTTGTTATCTCGTCATTAGAATGTAGTTAGTTTTAAGCTATATGATGGTGTATTTTGACTCTATTTCAAATGGCTGTAGATACTCATAAGATTTGTCAAGATTTCATGAGGACTGCTACTGCCATGCATATTAACAGTTAAATACAATTTATATATTAAAGCAATGGGTAATTTGTGAAAGTTTACTATTACACCAAATAGAAGCTCATTGAATTTGAGGAGTTTGAATTTATCAGTTTGTGCTCTTGATTCATTTCGATTCCATTTCTTCTAAAGAACATACAGCTGTTATCCTGCTGTTGTATTTAGCTGTATATGACTCGCTTTGTTTTTAATCAACAAGGCTTATACAATAGGTTCGATGGGTGGCACTAACTAAAACAAAGCAACCACACCTTCATTCATTCCCTTTGCCACTGGTTCATCATGTCCACAGTGCTTGCCATCTCCAATGTACACTGCAGCAACTACTTTAAAATTTCTTTGACAGTATCTCCCAAACCCGTGACCTCTGCCAAATAGATTGGCAAAGGCAGCAGGAAAACGGAAATATTAAGTCACACGCAATCCCACTTTCAAAAAGTGCTATCCCTTGCTCATCGGTGGGTCATAATCTTGGAAATTCCTCCCCACTAGCAAGACAAATGTACCTTCCCCAGAAAGACTGCAGGAGTACAAGAAGGAGGCTCAAAATTACCTGCTCCAGGGCACCTAAAATGGGAATAAATGCTGATGTGGCAGCAACATTATATCCTGAGGCTGAATTAAGAAAACACAGTATATTCACTGTGGAAATATTTCAGAAATCACGCGCTAACGCACACATACTTACCTTAGCATACAATACTCGACTGTGTACCGTGTACCTGGAGGTGAACCAGTTCCTGGTTTCCACATTGCAAAATGTTTAAAGTTTACAGAATTTAATTTTACATTCTGTGGCGCAGGCAGTTGGCCTAAAACTGAAGAGCAAACATACATTTAGACTTTGTATTTGGAAAGCGAAAAGCAGATTCTCACTGATAACAAATTTCGACATTCTTACTCCTTTGCAGACTGGTCTCACTGATCAAAGAAGAGCATGTCAGAAAAGATATTGTTAAACTTGAGACGGTGCAGAAAAGACTGCTGGGATTGGAGGGGTTGAGCAGTAGGGACAGGCTGAATAGGCTGGGTCTTTTGCTCTTGGAGCTTCAAAGGCTGAGGGGCAACCTTAGAGAGGTTTATAAGATCATGAGGGTCATGGATAAGGGGAATAGCCAAAGTCTTTTTCACAGGGTAGGGCATTCCAAAACTAGAGGGCACAGATTTCAGATGAGAGAGGCAAAAATGAAAAGGGACCTAAGGGGCAACTTTTTCATGCAGAGGGCAGTGCATGTACGGAACGAGCTGCCAGAGGACATGGTGGAGGCGGAGACAGTTACAACATTTAAAAGGCATCTGGATGGGTATATGAATAGGAAGGGTTTAGAGGGATATGGGCCAAATGCTGGCAAATGGGACTAGGTCAGATTAGGATATCTGGTCAGCGCAGACGAGTGTCTGTTTCTGTGCTGTACAACTCTATGACTCTATTAGCATTCCAGCTGCAGAATTGACTCTGGCTCACCAGGGGCACAGATTAAAAACGGAAATTTGGCATTTTCAATCTCGACAAATCAGAAAAGAAGCTTTAGGAAGTGTACAACACAGGATCTTCATTAGGTAGAATATTTAATGAAAAGTGAGAAAAAGACAGAGGTCTGAAGCATCTGGGAGTAGTATGCACATATGCTGTGATAGCACCTAGCTCTATCTCACCATCTCTTTCTGACCCATTCACTGACTCCAAATGCTCAGAGTGCTTATCCAACATCTCACTCTGCTTGAACAGAAATTTTCCCATTAAACGTTTAGAGGACTGTAGTTTTAGTGCTCACCACAAATTCCCTACCCTCATCACTGACTCCATCTCTCTTCTTGGCAACAGTCTGAGGCTAAACTAGGTTGCAGGCAATCTTGATATAAGGTTCTTGAATAGATTTGTAGCTCGGGTTGTGGATACTGTGGTTGTTTGGCTCGCCGAGCTGGCTCATTAGTTCGCAGACGTTTCATTACCCTGCTGGGTAACATCATCAGTGCAGCCTCTGATGAAGCGCTGTTGCATTTTCCTGCCTGGTATTTAAACTCTGGGGTCCGTTGGAGTTGATTACTCATTTCTGTCTTTTCTTCGCAGTGGTGTATATACAGGGTCTAATTCTATGTGTTTGTTGATGGCCTTCTTGGCCTTTGTCACAGTCCTTCGTTACCTACACAGTAACCACCCCAACACCCACAAACAGAGTTGTGCAAAAACACTATTTAAATGAGCCACTACACACTACAGCAACCTGGAACTATGTCAAAACGAAGAAGAATACCTCTACCAAGTATTTAAGGACAATGGATACCCGAACAGCTGGGACCAACGATGCCTGTCGCACAAACAACAACAGGAACGTACATTACGCCCTGACACACTCATTATGTTATGAACATCAAGAACATATTCGAACTGACCACAAGACTCTTATGGCAATTGGGAATCAGAGTGGCACACAAACCTGCATCAACCCTACGCCAACTGCTAACTCGAACCAAAGACCCCTTACCCACTAAGGACAGAACAAACATGATATACAAGATTCCATGCAAGGACTATGACAAACATTACATTGGACAGACAGGAAGGAAACTGTCCACAAGAATGCACAAACACCAACTAGCAACAAAAAGACACGACCAATACTCACTCATCTCCATTCACATGGATCAGGAGAACCACCAGTGTGACTGGGACAACATCAGGAACCTAGGACAGGCCAAACAGAGACAAGGACGGGAATTTCTTGAGGCCTGGTTCTCCACCAAGAAGGCCATCAACAAACACATAGAAGTAGACCCTGTATATACACCACTGCGACAAAAAATGGAAAATGAGGTAATCGACTCCAACGGACCCCAGAGTTTAAATATTTGGTGGGAAAACACGACAGCGCTTCATCGGAGGCTGCACTGATGATGTTACCCAAGAGATTAATGAAACGTCTGCAAACTAACGAACCAGCTCATAATGAACCAACCACAGAATCTTGACATAATTTTTGACTTCATAATATGATTTCAATTATATTGTCACTGACGCAGTTTATTTCCATTTGAATAAACATTGCTGGTCTCAGTCGCTGTCTCAATTCATCTGCTGCTGAAACTATCATCCCTGTCTTTAGACTTGACGACTCAAACACACTCCTAACTAGCCTTGGTCATTCAACTCTCCGTGAGGCTGAAATTATTCAAAGCTCTGTTGCCAATGCCATAATTGCACCAATATCCATTCCCTCACCTCTCCACCTGGCTCATTGACTAACTTTGGCTCTTGGTTAAACAATGCCTGGCTACTTATATTGTTTTCTTATCTGTCTTTTCAACTTCCTCCTTGGCTTGGCACCTTTCCATTTGCAATCTCCTTCTTGCCCAACATATCTCAGAGATCTGGCACTTCCCTAATTCTAGCCTCTTGAGTATCTTGATGTTAATCTTTCTATCTGTGGTGGCTAGGACTTTAATTGCTTACGTTCTTGGCTCCAGAATTCCAACCCCATACATCTCAGTCTTCCTTTGCCATTTTCCTGCCTTAAAGATGTTCCTAATAGTCTACCTCCAGCACCAAACTTTTGATCATTTGTCCTAATATTTCCTTATGTGAATTAGTGTCATACTTTTGTTTTATAAGACAACTCTAAAGTACCTTGGGATGTTTTGCTGTGTTACAAGTAGTATATAAATCCAAGTAGTAGTTATTCCAACTATTCATGTAATTCCACAGAATTTATCAGCAACACTGTACCTAATCTCCTGATTTAAAAGATTGGTCAGACCACAGAGCCATCGGGTGTGGAAATACTGATGTGGGGACCTCTGGTCTATGTGGCTAATAGGCTGTAGCTGGTGGCACTCAAATTCTATTTTGTGACTGATTGTTGTATAGCACGAGGTATCTCGTTCCAAATCTTCCAAAAGCAAGCAGCATTTATTTTCAGTTTTATGAAAGAATAATACATTTTTCTCTCATCCTGAAAACAATACATTTGCTAAAATAGAAGGTCCATATTTTGGGAGAATCAATAAATTGAGCAGTGCTTGTGTCATTACAGTGTATATCAGACAAAGATTTCCTGCAACATAGATTTATTGCTCAATGTAGAAATTAGGAAGTTGCTTTCTGAACAGTCCTGCATCTCCAGGAGCTTTATTACAACAGCATTGTACCGAAAAGCTCAACATTAAAATTCAAGAATGATATAAATTTGTGATACTCACCTGCGACATACAGATTAAAAACAGGAAAAAAAAAGCTTTCAGGCGTTAGTGAATTTTCTTCAAGATGATTTTGCCAAACAAAACAACCTCTCTGGCACTGGTAATAAATTCCACTTGCTGGATCAGAATTGTTCAGATCTTAATTATTGTTGGAAGTTTTACAAAAACCCTTTCGATTTTTTCTTTCTTTCAGTCTCTTATCTCACTCTATTAAACGATCTTTCTTTCCCTCGTTTCATTTTACCTTCCATTTTTTCCATTGAATTAAATCATCAAACACACATTTCTTAAACTCTGCATAACTCTGTAAGGATTTCTTCAATCTCTTTGGTTAAAGAGACATACCATTCGTTGCTCTATATGCCCCAGATTGCCTGTAGACTGCACTGTACTGTTTTGGTTCCTGATAACTTCAGGTTCCAGTGCAAAAGCTCACAGAAAGTCTGTGGCCAAATGTAAAGGTGATGAAAGGCTAGTAGCATAGTTAATTTTCTGCCAACGGCAAAATGCAAGTCAATATCAAATACTGCAGATCTGAATCTTAAAAATAAGATTTTATTTCTAAATTGTGAGAAGGTTGCACAACAGGATGGGCCTGATTTAAACCCATTCAAATGTTGCATGTTTGATTTAATTTAATAATGGTTGTACTACTGTAGCAAATAAAAGAACCTACCATGTAAAAGAAGATGTAAGAACAGTACAATCCATACTGCTGGCTTAGCCATACTTCCATCCGCCCACGTAGCCAGCAGGGTCTCACTGACATTTTGAAGCATTTCTCCTGGACAGCATTACATAGCCTGCAGAATTAATGCAACAAATTATTGCAGGGTTGTCCCCTCAGAGTCTTACAAAAACTTGCAAATAGGCATACGACGTCTTTAACGTAATAAAACATTTCACAGTGGTGTTGTGAAATAAAATATGACACCGTGCCGCATAAGGAGATATTAGAGCAGATGACAAAACAGTTGGTAAAAGAGCTTGTTTATTAAGGAGCATCTTAAAGGAGGAGAGGGCACAGAGAAGGGAAGTTTGGAGCTTACAGCATAGGCATGTCACCCATGGCCAAGCAAATAAATTTGGCAATGTGGCAAAGGCCACATTTGGCACAGCATAGATAATTCAGAGGAATTGCTGGGGAAACTCAGCAGTTCTGGCAGCATTTATGGAGAGAAAAACAGGGTTAACGTTTCAAATCTAACATGACTCTTCTTTATTCTGAAGCAGTTATATCAGACTCGAAAAGTTAACCCTGTTTCTGTCTCCATAAATGTTGCCAGACCTGTTAAGTTTCTCTGGCACTTTCTGATTTTATTTCACATTTCCAGCACCTGCGGTATGCTATTTTTCTAATTCAGAAGTTGTAAGGCTGGAGGAGATCAGTCAGATGGGGAGGGATGAGGCCATTGAGTGATTTGAAAACAAGGATGCAAATTTTAAAATCCAGATGCTGGTCAATATGGATCAGAGAGTAGAGGATAGGTGAACAGCGCTTGATGTGAGTTCGAATACAGGTGGTAAATGCTAAAATTAGCTCATAATCACATAGAATGAAAGACAGAAGGCCACTCATGAGGGCATTGAAATAATCAAGTCCCAAAACAACAAAATCATGTATGAAACAAATTTCATGAGACTGTCAGAGCCAGTTGGTTGGTGGAGAGGCCTACGTATTCACAGGAGAGGCCATACATCTCATTTCTGCTGGCAAGAATCCCTGTCGCATTAAATCAGCAGCAGAAATGGGGTGAGGTGGCAGAACATGCCCATTGGCTACTGAGGCCCAGCAACAAGCTCCTCAAATGTCGTTCTTCCCAAGTCCACAAAGATTTGGCGTTGGTTCAGGAATTCTTCCAAGCAAGGACACATGTCCCATGCCACCTTAAGGAATTCAGAAAACACTCCAAGCTTTGCCAGCAGCCTCCTGGGACTCCCTCTTTCAAAGGCATTTAGTGCCAAGTTGTAGAAAGTGCCTGGGAAGGGAACCACCCATTTGGCACAGCTCCTACCCCATCCTCCCTTCCCTTTTTCTGGCAACGCCCAACATTTCCCACTCAGCTCTCTCCAGGAAAGGATCCCAGAATGATCTCTGGGGAAGGCCTCACTGTAGTAATGGCAGCAGGTGTTGGATTTTTTTTGTTAACGCTTCAAAGTTCACTTTTCATTCAAGATCCAGAGACAGCCCTGGAATAAATAAACTGAAATATTTCTTCCCTTAAGCCGCAGTTTTATTGACGCAGGTTGATGCAGGGAAATGTATTGAAATTGAGCTTCCGATCTCCTATAGAACTGCTTTTGCTTTCGGAACACAAACAACAAGCATTGTCGAGCCAAACAAAAACATTTTAGCAAAACATCTGGAGCTCAAGCAGGCAGCTCGAGCTGTTCAAGGTAACAAATAGACAATGTAGAAAACACCAGAGAATGAACCAACTGCACAGACTGGTGCAAGGCTATCAGGCCTTTTCTGAGTTTAAGCTAAACTAACTTCAGATAGCATCATGAAATGAGAGCAGCAGCCACAATTTCTGGTGGCGTTGTTTATAATGGAAAGGTGCAGGACTCTGATGCACTAGGTGCACTCGATGTGCAGGATTGCAGATGCCATAGTCCTAAATCCTGAAGAAGGCCCAACGGTGACCACTTTACCTTCACGAGTGGCACTTAATTCTTTCAGAGAATCCCAGCAGAATGGGGCGAGTCTCCAGCATGTTCTCCAACCAGTCGGTGGAACTAGAATGGGATGGATAATGAACTTTCATCGAATTTTAAAAGTTAGGCGTATTCTTTTGATCGTACAGAACTTGAGGATTGCTGAAAAATAGCCTTTTTTCAAAGCGGTTCACCTTGAAAATTCATAGAAACACAACATAAAGGGACATAAAGGGAAGAGAACATTACCCTGTATGACAGGAGAGTGCTCACTGGTTGACAAGAGTCAATCTACCCAGGTTTCAAATTTAAAGAAAGCTTGGCAGTTAACTGTCCATCATCCAACCATTGAATTCCCTACGTCTACCATCAAAGTTTACTTGCAAACCTATCAGCACTCTCCACTTGTACAATATAAATGCAATTTTCTCTTTTTGCTGGTATTTCTTGTGAAATGTTGTGATGATTGAAAGATGAAAAGCTTTAACATATTGTGTGTTTTTCTCAATATTCAAAAGCCATGTTGGGATTGCCATAAACAGTAGATTATCCCTGTGATGTGTGAAGTGGGACTTTGATTTGTTTGTGGTGAAATGTGACGTCTGTTTGTATTTTGCTTTGAAAGATATTTTGTTTGCTTACATGTTCACAATTAAAATCTCATTACCAGTCAAAACTAGGGAGATGACCCAGAAAATTTGTGTCAGAGGAGTCGATGCTCATAACATCCTGAGATTAAAACAGATAAACCAGTAGTCAGCTGCAGGTGACAGCAAAATATTTATCTCCTGGTCACTGTTGGTGCAAACGATAATATTATGCAACTGAGCGATTGTTGTCCCTCACAATTCTTGTATGTAGTACTACTAAAATCAAAGTTCTTTGACAGGGTCAACTAGGCAAAATAAGCTGGGTACATTATGTTGCTGACAGTGGCGAATGAGTGTTTAGCATTTCCTTGTGCTTTCTCTTCATTTGCTATTTTAACGGGAGTGTATCTTGGTCATTATGAACTAGTGAAATGTATAATTTATTATGGCTTTTGCAAAATAAATTATTTTTTTGTTTAAAATGCAAAATTACAAAAGACACCAAAATTCTACACAGAACATCAAGCGTCAGCTTTCAAATTTTCATAGAGTTTATTCCCCTTCCTAATACAAATTTTATAATTTCAGCATTGTCATCTCCTTTCAGTCATCTCCAAATCAAACACTGCACACACTGTGCTGCCATTATTGTTCTCTGCCTGAAATAAATGGAATAACGTTGTTGGATAAATTGGCTACACGGAATTTGAAACATAAACTGTTTTGCATTCGCTCTCAAAAACTCATGTCTTACTGCCCCTTCACGCTAATTCCTTGACTACATGTGTTTTATAGGAAAAAGAATTGGCTGTTGCAATGTCAGATTTTATAGTTGTTGTGTTTTATTAAACTGTTAGCTAACTATCAGTAGAATCTCTATTATTTGGGGCTCCTGTAACTGTCCCTGTATTTTTATCTCTGTTTTTGCGTATTTTCTGTTCTTTATCCCTCTCTGGGCTCAGAAATTCCTGTTTTCACTAACTAAACCTAAAATTATGCAAGTGTAAAGTAATGTGTAAAAACATGAAATTTCAACGCTGATGACACCACAGTCCCTCCTGGGTCCTTGTTAATCTCTCCCTCCCTAGATACTTTTCACTTGGTTTCACCAACCAGTTTCGCTCTGCCTAATTCTTTCTGTTACTTTTCCCATTCAATAACATAGTTGGTTTAGGCCAGCCCATTTTGAGGCGTCAGTTTCTCTCTAGTCATTTTGGCTGCAAGTTGAGACAAGTTCCAACTGACTTCGATTTTGAAAGGAAGAAATCAGCAAGAGAGCTTCAGTGAAGTGGGAACCTGATTAATATACTTTTAACCAAATGCAAGTTGAAAACAAGAAATATCTGTCAAAAAATGTTTTTTTTTCTGCATTCTAAATGTTCACATTTTCAATACCATGAGTGAAATCTCCACATGTATGAACTCAAGGTACTTTTCTCACTTCTGCAATGTATCTAAACTAAAAGGATTGCCAGATTTTAAAATTTGATATTCTTACATTTCATAGACTCAAACCACACAGAAGCATTCATTTGGCCCATCAGGCTTGTGCAGATTCTATGGAATAGCTTCCCAATCAGTCCCATCATGCCAACTCTTTCTCCATAGCCTTGCAATTGTTTCTTCTTTTTTCCTTCAGTAGTAACCAATTTCCTTTCGCAAGTTTGTGTTCAATCTGCTTTCACCAGCATTCCAGTCAGTGATTCCAAATCATGGCAACTCACTCTTTAAATTCCCCTTCCTCAAACCTTGGATTATTTTGGCAATTATCTTAAAACTGAGATCTCTGATTACCGAACATTCTGCAACTAGAAACAATTTCTCCTTATTCACTCCTTCAAATCCTTTGACAATTTTAAATGTTCCCATTAAACCACCCCTCCACCTTCCCAATTAATAATGCTGTAAAAATCACAAAACTCAAATCACAGAACGCTCCAGAGCACATCCAATTAGCAAAATACGGATTAGGCTATTGTACACCTATGTCACAGTGCCCTCATGGCATTCTATACAAGCAAAACTCTTGAAATGCATGCATTTTCAGATGACTCCTATTATTTTAATCTCTTTCATTAACAACGTGACTTTCAGACTAATGTTCCAACGGAGCACAACACAAGCTCGAGGAACAACACTCCATTTCTACTTTGGCACTTGGCAGCCTCTAGGACTCAATACTGAATTCCATAACTTACAAGCATTACTGGTATTTAAAAAGAATACCCCAGCAACCAATTCAGGATTGTCAGTCACGTTCACTGTATACTAGATACTAAATATACTAATGCATCATGATCTTTGCAGACAGAAAGAACATATGCATGCACTGTGCCTGTCTCAAATCAACAAAATACTTGACAGGAATTCACTGGTTCATTTTTCAGGATATGATGTCTGTCCTCCATCTTTCTTACATTCTCCACCTCCACGCACTTTTGTTTTGATTGTGTCTTGTTGACTTTGCTCTCCCTTTCACACCTGCGTTCACGTCCACCCTACATCTCGTTTTCTCCATCACCATCATTTGACTTTTGCAATGAACCTTTACATCACCTGTTCCATTTGCCCTCCTCCAACTCTGGCAAAAGTATTAAAAGTAATTCCTAACTCTTTTCAGTTCTGGTCTCGAAATGCTAACTCTGTTTCTCTCATGGCAGATGCTACCAGACCTGCTGAGTTCCTCCAATATTTCCTATGCTTATCATCAAACCAGACTCTCACTCTAATAACAGATATCTACAAAGACATTTGGCACAGGTTTAAAGTAAATGCATAAATAAGCTGAAACTATTTATTAATTAAATCTATCAACTACACAGTCCATAAAACATCACGTAATTTAATGATAGAACTTACAGTTATTCAGTCATGCAAAATTTGAATACTGCTGAAAGAATGCAGATTTTGTTGAAGCTTTTTGATTTGCACTTATCAGGACAATTTGCAGGACTGCCAATAAAGAGGAAAACCAACAATTTACACTACATGAGAGCGGACTGCTGATTGGCTTGGAAGTGGATTCAGGTAATAGTGCTTGACTGCCAGGGCTTGTTTACATTTTAAACCAGGCAGGTTGACTCTGATTGGAGAGGGTGTTGACCTGAAAAATGAGCCAGTGAATTCCTGTCAAGTATTTTGTTGATTTCAGACAGGCACAGTGCATGCATGTGTTCTTTCTGTCTGCAAAGAGCATGGCACATTAGTATATGTGGTTTCCAGTATACAGTGAACCTGACTGACAATCCTGAATTGGTTGCTGGTGTATTCCTTTTAAATACCAAGGATTATCCAGCAAGTATGGTCCAATTACAGAATCATATCTGAGTTGCGAGCTTTGCAAGTCTGGTGCCAGTAACTTGCTGTCTTTAACATACAAATGGATATGCTGCTTGATTGATCCAGCAGTCTTTGAGACATGTGTACCTGACATACACCAGTATATACCATTACTCATTGGTGGGATCGACATAATGTCTTTTTGGCTTGACAGCTACATCCTCTTAGTGGCAAACATCACCTGTGTTGCTAATAAACAGTAACAGTGTTAAACAGATAACTTCACCAGTTGCTCAATCATTCCAGGATAATCTGAAACAGGCTGGGGACTTTTCAGAATCAGTAGCGATCACCTTAGGGTTTTTCATGAGATAGAGAGATTTACAGTGGGAGATGATCTGATCAGGATAGCCATTATCCAATAAGATGGCTTTGCTATGCCTTGTTTCACCATCAAGCTTATGTGATGAACAAATGGCTTGGGCTTTCTTTATGAAGTTACCGAAAAGCAATGTTTTCCCAAAGAATGGCAGCCACTCTGAGGGTTCACACACAATTGTTGGTGTGCCAGTACACAGATCCCAATGTGTAGATGTTTGTAAGCAACCTGTGGAGCAGATGAACCCAGGCCTCCTGGTCCTAACATTGAATGAATGAATGAGTTTTTTCCGAAGGAATGATTTTATTGTCACTTGTGGTTCTCCCCTTTATTGGTGTTCTTGTGAATGTCCTGTTAAGTGCAAAGTGAAAAGTTCTGATAAAAGAACTTACATTTATTTGACCTTTTCCTCAGTACATTACAGCAAGAAAATAAGATAAAGGTGCTGACTCAATGGACCCAAGGGTCTTTTTCTGTGTTATAGACCTCTATCACTCTGTGACTAGATACTCTGTTTGCATGGTGTTAGTTAAGTGATAAGGGCCAGGCAGTTCTCGTTCAAAAAGAAGAAAGACTCAATCTTTATGTCTACCTGAAAGGTCGTTACTGCTTAGTTTATTGTTTCAATGAAAAAATGATACCTCTAATCATTGCAACACACCCTCTTCCTGCACTACTGTCACCTAGATCATGTGCTCAGATTTTAGGCATGTGTTTGAATTCACAACATTCCAAAGAAGAGCGTGCTAGCAGTTAGGGGCAGCACAGTGGCTCAGTGGTTAGCACTGCTACCTCACAGCGCCAGGGACCCAGGGTCGATTCCAGCCTCAGGTGACTGTCTGAGTGGAGTTTGCACATTCTCCCTGTGTCTGCGTGGGTTTCGTCCAGGTGCTCCGGTTTCCTCCAAAAGTGTGCAGGTTAGGTGGATTGGCCATGATAAATTGCCTGTAGTGTTCAGGGATTCAGGTTAGGTGGGTTATAAGGGGACAGGCATGGGTGGGATGCTCTGAGGTTCAGTGGGGACTTGTTGGGCTAAAGGGCCTGTTTCCACACTGTAGGGATTCTATGTCTTAGTCAAGATTGACAACCTTGGAATTGCATTCTAAGTTATTGTTCCTGCTTCTCTAAGCCAATTGTTGATTTCCTATCCTTTGTCAACTTAACTCCACATCAATGCTACAATTTTCAATTAGAAAGGCAAGTTGGCTCATCTATAGAAATGTCTGAACAAATTGATGGAGGCCACAGAAGGTATGTTTTTACGACTTATTTCCTGTCTATCTCAGATGTCGCGATAGCATCTGGCAATGTCACCCTCCAGTAATGTTCAAATGTAAAATCAATCCACTGAAGTGGTGATTACACATTTTGTGCTACAAGTTGGCTGTGATGAAAGTATGCAAGCATCACATCTGCACTGAGTGCACACAAAGATAACCTTTACAAGTGTTTAAAGTAGAGGTGTTAGCATTTTACTAACGGTAGCCTGGACATTCCGAAGTGATCTGATTCAGAAATTTCTTTCAACAAAAGGAATCCTAGACCCAATCAATCCACAATAAAATGGAATTAACCAGTGTGAAATATTCAGATGACAAGAGCATGCTTCATTAACTATTAAATGATTTGAGACATCCTGAGATTGTGAAAGGTGCTGTATATTTGTGTCCTTCTGTCAATGTAAGACCAATGACATAGGACAGAACAACAGACAGTCATGCAGCTCTTCGAGTTCATTCTTTGCAAAATACAAAATGTGTACGGAGTATCTCCCTTAAGGAGAATAGCTCATAAAGTTTATGAGACATTGTTGCATTAATACTACATTCTTCCTTCTGCTTACAAACTACTCTGATTAACTAATGCTGTCATTGAAGCCACATGGAAACTCAACTACAAAGGGACACAGACTATCTCTCTTGGTTCTCGCTGACTAGGACTCAAGAAAACCATAGTCAAAGAATAGACCATTGTATCTGTGCCATTGCTCACATGAAACAACACCCCAGTAGAAGTGGTTAGTAAATTCTACTACCTCGGGTGCCTTGATGCATAGTTTGATGCACGCAGAAGGAAAGCAGCTCCTACCTTTGGCTGACTCATGAAATGCATGTAGAATTAAAAAATAATGCCAGGCTAGCTGATAGGAACAAGTTGATGCTTTATGGGGTTCACAACAGCCTTCTATGAGGCTCTGAAACATGGGTGAATTCCTGCTACAAGGAAAAGAATCTCAATCATTTCCACATTCACTGTCTGTGACACACTATCAATATATCCTGGAAAGGCAAAGTCAGAAATGTGAGTGTGCTATCGAGGCCAGAGCTTCCAAGTGTGTTCGCACAAATGAATCAGAGCAGGTTTTGATGAATGGAACACCTCAGTTGCATATAAGAGGACATTGTGTATGAAGAGGTAGTCAGAGTCAGATGACCATGTGGCACACCCAAAGCTGCACTTCAAGGACCCTTGTAAGTGTGACATGTGGGCCGAAATATCAATTGCTGCATGTGGGAGTCACGAGCTGTCGAAAGAATCAAACAGCAATGCCACCTCTGGGCTCCAGTGTTCCACCAAGGTGACCACTGAATACAGCAGCTTTACAACAGGTGTCAAAGCCAAAAAACAACAACCTTCATTGACACATTCTTGGGCAGTCTTTTTGGTAGAGCCTGTCTCTCCAACATTGACATAGGAGCCAGCAGCAAAGGCTCACCATATGAGGGATGTCACCAAAAGGGATTGTCAATCATCTCACATGGTTAGATAGATACCAATGTCACTGAATAGCACCTTGTCTTCAAAACAATGCCTCCACTTAGATAACAAGCATGGGGCTGGATGAACACAGCAGGTCAAGCAGCATCATAGGAGCAGGAAAAC
>JAHRHZ010000267.1:12073883-12087218 GCA_024137785.1 Ginglymostoma cirratum
AAAAGGATTTTCTGATGAAGGGTTTAGGCCCGAAACGTCAAGTTTTCCTGCTCCTATGATGCTGCTTGACCTGCTGCGTTCATCCAGCCCCATGCTTGTTATCTCGGATTCTCCAGCATCTGCAGTACCTTTTATCTCTGCCTCCACTTAGATGCTTGTTCTGGAGGGCGGTGTTCTGCTACACCTAGTTACAACAAACCTTTCTTAAATTAAAGTGTCAATTCTAACTCCAAACTGATTCTAGTATCATGCTGAACGAACAATACCTCAAAAGGTGCATGGAGTGTTACCTATGCTAGCCAGCTTCAAGGTACAATCGAAGTGTTTGTCTGGATAGGGTAGAATCTGCTGTTGTCGGTCCACGGGAAACAAGTGTTCCGGAGATAGAGCGGTCAGATCTTTGAAGAAATTCTGAAGTAAGAGAAAACGCTCGTGTTCCCAGCTGGGATTGGAAGATGTTCGAGAAACAATCGATGTTGCTGGATTATTGCAAACAAGACATAGCAAACATGCAGAAAAAAGTTAACGACATGACAATCAGCTTATCCCTGATAACGTAAAGTCCTTTTTCCACAAAGTTCCTGAGATGCCCGATAATTTCAGCTAAACAAAATAGATTGCAATATGGTAGAAATTTCATGCTAAGAAATGAATTGTTTTACTCAAATAAGCAACTTCGAGTTTAGCTAATAAAATTCAGCTTACACAAGGAAATCTGTCCAAACAAACCAAAAACGGCTTTTGCCAAATGTTTTATATTTTGCATAACGTTAAGCAATGTGGATTTCTAAGTAATTTTTGGTCCCAGTGTAATTGTTCCCATGCGGAATTATGTAATCGCGTTGTAAGGGTTGAGACATGGGGAAACTATAGAACATGGAAGAAGAACATGTGTTTAAAACATTTCTGAAAGAAGGGTCCAGACCCGGAACATCAGCTTTCCTGCTCCTCTGATGCTGCCTGGCCTGCTGTGTTCCTCCAGCTCCACACCTTGTTATCTCAGGCTCCAGCATCGGCAGTTCCTACCACCTCTTTTGAAAATCCCCTTTTCGCTTCCTCTTCGTACAATGTTTAAGTTCTCCTAAGAGGGTTCATTAGTTGCCTTGAAGGCTGGTTTTCGTTATACAAGCTCGGTCACAGATAGACAGTGTCAGCGTTCCCAGTGGGCAGATTGAGATGCCCCTCCGTTAACGTGAGAGGGTGCCTCCTCCCTCCTGACCCACTTACCTTCAATGTCGACCTGCCCCGTCGAATTTAACACTGGCCGATCACTTTCTTCCACCGGCCGACGTCGACGGGAGCCTCGTCCTTCAAGTTTCGGTGTCTTGGTCTCATCCTTGTACATTTCCGTGAAGCTGACTCCGCCTTTATGTGTGTTGTTATTCTCTATGCCCGGCCTTAGATACCAATCAGAAGCTTCAACTCAACCCCAAAATACCTGAAGGCGGCACATGACTTCTGCAGCTGCAGAGAACATCATCTCGCTATCAGCCAACTCAATGGATCTTATATATCAATGCCAAACCCTGGCTTGTGGTGGGCAAAGTTTTGAAGCTAAAATCCACCTTGCCGTAAACGCAATTGGTTTTACATTTCTCTCCCACCATCGCTTACCCACGTTCAAACCGCTTGACAGTCTGCTCAGTATAGAGAGAGGCTAGCTACATATGCAATGAAAGACGTGAATCAAACAGAAGCGCGTCTTTGTCACAATATTCTCAATCGCCTGTAAAAATTGTCATCGCTTTTGTCTTGCAAATGAAAAAATGCAAATTTTACTTCTGTATGTCTACGTAACGGGGCCAAATTCAATGTTGCAGAGGCATGTGCAACATCAAAGACATTAGATCTATTTTTCTAATCAACTTGTTCGGAGATGTTATTACACACCTCTGGAGCAGTTGGGACTTGGACCCGAGCCTACCAGTCCAGGGGTAGGGACACTATCACAGCGCCACACGGATTACATTTTAAACTTTAGTCTGTAACTGATCTGCCTGCTCAGGTGAAACTCAAGAGGCGGTGTCATCTGAAGGGGATCACATGGGATCTACAGATTCTACTGCCGTGATATCATCCAGCACCTTGCACTCAAAAAATTGTGCCCACAACAGGACACAGGAAAACAAAACAAAATACAGCTTAAAAACAATTTATATCATATTAATGGAAAATTATCTGGCACCAGAATTGCGAACCCAGAAGTTTTTGGAACGAGTGATATTCAAGTACATTTTTGTTTACAGTTTCATCAAAACATTGAGGGTGCTGCAAACAGGAGGACAATCGTGGTGCATCTCACGGCATTACGACAAACACAAAATTCTATGAAAGCTGGATATGTGAAATAAAAACAGAAAATACTTAAGCATGTCATCAAAACATTTTTAGCTTCTTTCGTTTTGCACGAGAGGAATTTTGAAAAAATTTATATAAATGCAGAGTGACGCCAAATTACAAGAACGCAATTTTAAACCTATTCACTGGCAGAGTTAAAATTTGCTCCAATTTTTTTGTTTTAAGAGCCTGACAATCATAGCGAGAAAATAAATTGCAAAGTTGCAGTATATTTTGAATTATGAATCAGAGCATTTGGAAAGTCACGTTGATGTATAATTCGAAGAGAATCATTGATGAACATTTCATTGTGGTAATAAACCACATTTAAATTAAACATTGCGAAGCATCAATGATATTGGAGGTGTAGCTACCGGTTTTACCAGCTCAGATTTTTCTAAAGCATTTCTTTTACGTGACTGTTCTAAACATTCATGAAATTCTTTTCTCTATTACTTTAAAGGATGCTAAATATGAACATAAATTAGTTCATACAACCATTGAAACAGGAAGAGACGGGTTAAATAAACCTTTCAAGCAATTTGTTGCATAACATTGCATCGAAAGGATACTGCAACGCTTAAATATGAAAATATTTTGAAAACTTCTAGCCGTGGATAGAGCATTTGTGCTGTAGAATCCTGCCACCAGGAAGCTGCCTAGGTTAAAGCATTTTATCTATGAAGTGAGGCTGGATAGGCTTGGGTTGGTGTCTTCAGAGCAGAAAAGAGGGAGTAGGGGTCCTGATCAAAGTGTAAAAGATTGAAAGGCGTGGACAGTAACAAGGGGGGCATAACTTTAAAAGTAAAGGACAGGTTTTGACTTGATAGAGGTGTAAAAAATGATCAGAGATATAGATAGAGTGGACAGCCAGAGATTTTTTCCTCGGGTGGAGGTAGCTATTATGAGGGGGCATAGTTTTAAAATGAGTGGAAGTAGATATAGGGGAGATGTCAGACGTAGGGTCTTTACTCAGAGTGGTAGGGGCGTGGAATGCATTGCCGGAGAGGGTAGTGGAGTCGGCCTCATTAGGGGCATTTAAGCAGCTATTAGACAGGCATATGGATGATAGTATAAGGTAAGGGTGGAGGTTAGATAGGCCTTACATTTAGGGTAAAAGTGTGACACAACATCGTGGGTCAAAGGGGCTGTACTGTTCTATGTTTAGAGGGGATTGGAGGAAAATCATTTTTACCCAGAGAATCTGGAATGCACTGGCTGGGATGGCACAAGAGATGGGGAACTTCACAACCTGTAAAAAATACATGGATGAGCACTTTAAATGCCATAACATTCAAGGCTATGGGCGAAGTGCTATCAAGAGGGATTGTTGCAGACAGGTCAGCACAGACTCCATGGGCCAAAGGTCTTCTCCTGTGCTATATGTGTGTGACCGTCCGTGAAACACTAATTTGCTATTGACAGTTTACTGGAATCTCATTTATTTTTGCTGCAATCTGTTTTATCTATAATTTTAATGCTGGCATAAAAGCAACTTATTTTGTAACTACACCTAATAATATAATAGTGAACAAGATTCAACTAATTTAATTCAACAAGCATGTATGATTTGCACTGTCATTTGCTTGGTCCAAAACTCATGGGCAGAGGTAAATTGCAATTAAACATTCACAAAGATTGATATTTTAACAACACCAAACTCAAATGTATCATTTCATTTGCATCCATTCTCATATCATGCGTTTTGTCCTGTGTACATATGGTTCTTTGACAATAGAGTTCAGTCAAAAGAAAGAGCAGCACATAACAGTTAGATGTGTCACTGAAAAACCTGGAAGATATTGCATTTAGTATCAGTGAGAACAACTTATGTTTCCCATAACCTTCAACAGCACTCCAAGGGTCCTGGCTTAACAAGTTCTAGCTGATTTTGTTTCGAACTTAGAGCAGAACCTTAAGTGATGGGGAGAATTGAATGCAATTTCACAACATAGATAAGGCGATATGGATATGTTTGAAGGTTTCAGCCATACTCTTTCATTGAGCAATACATGTAATGTTGTGAAGGGAAAGTGCACAAAAGTACAGAAAACTACAGTGACAACCAACTGACTTCTGTAATTGAAGAATGGGAAGGCTTGAAAATATAATAGAATAAGCAAAGTTTAATAATAACATTGCTTGTGGAATTTCTAGAAATATGGCTTAATGTAGTCATGCAAGACTAGGTTATGTTTAACTGAGGTTTCATCAAAGCAAGGATGCGTAAACAACTAACCACATCATTTAAAGTAGCTTTATTGCTTACAAGTTATATAAACTGAGTATTAGAAAAAAAGACATCAAAATTTACATTTCAAAACGTTACAGTAAACAAAATTAACACTGCAATGCTGTTGTGAATCCATAACTGTACATTCTTAGATTTCTGTTTTTAATAATTTGTACAATTTTATTTATAACAGTCCATCTGTCCTAAATTTATTTTAAGATATAACATCGCACTCAAATTTTACAATAGCAGAGCTACAAAGAAAGAGAAACACAATAAACACTTAGTTCTACGAAACTGCAAAGGGTACAAATAAGCAAAGGACCAACTTGAAAATGAATATACAAGTTGGTGGTTAAAGAAATGCTTCTTTAAATTACAGATCAGCACAAATAATTTGAATATGCAGAGGTATACAAAACTGTCAAGAATCTGGATTTTGGAAGTGAATTCTAGAGTTACATATTCTCTCAGAAGTAAAGTTCTGCTAAAACCAACTAGAATGATCAAGATTGCACTGGCAAATTATTCACAGTGCAAATAACGACGAACATAATTCTACACCAATGATAGTAGGGATTATTCCATACAGTGTGCAGACTTGGTGTTCACAAGTGCCAATAAACAGGTAATGAGAAAAACATAGCTACAAACAACAGTCCTATCTTTCAAAGTTGTTTCACTTTTATAATGTTACAGGATTGTTTGACATGTTTAAGTGAGAATCTTTCTTTAAAGGAATAAATCTTCTAACTTGATATTGAACATCTGTACATAAATTTTAGCTCTATCATTAATTTTTAAAAATCCTATAATTTTTGAAGCAGGATTAAGTCTAATTTGAAATTTATTTAGGACGCTCCTGGATTTCGCCATCCACCAAAGGCAGTCTCTAAATGCTGAGCCACATGCAAACAGAGGTGGTCGTTATGGTGATTAGCCACAAGCTGAATTCCGAGAGGCAGTCCATCTTTGCTTAAGCCAAGGGGACATTGGGTCACTGGCAGTCCAAGCACGTTAAAAATTGCTAGATGAAATAACAAATATTAAAGAGAGTTTAAATGCATTTTACCCAGTTTACTTCAAAATATACCCAGAAAATAGACTCAGTAAACATAAAATGGAAATGAATTAAAATTGTTTTTTAATCTGAACAAGAAAGGTCTACAATGATCTACCAGATACATTAACCTGTGGATTAAATTAGAGATTTTAAAATGTGATTAGTTACCACAATGATAGAATTAAATGTTAGAATCAGATTAATGGATTAAATCTTGGATAGTAGATGATTTGAACAATTCCTGGGTTGCAAAGAATTTGTTATGTGACTTCAAAGTTCAAAGTGATTTGGGAATTGCCTGCTGCTTATGCAAAGCCAAGCAACTCTAGGGAAAAAATAAGCTTTTAAAAGAGAAATAAGAGTTTTCATGATGACTTATAACTGTTAGACAAAACAGTTTTGGAAGAGGTTGTAGGTTGCCTAGCAAGTTGCTGGTTCTTCCAATAAATCATTTCACTCAATGGCAAAAGAATCTTCTTGTTGGAAAATGCATAATCTGTATCTCTTGAAAAGTGGCAGCAGGGAAACATTTTTCCATCAGTAAGAAAGAAATAGCTCATTAAAGTAAAACCAACCAAAAAGCTATTTTTCTCTCAGAAAAAAATATGAAAAACAAAAACTGGATGTTTTAATATCAGGACTCTTGCTTTCCATCTGAATCTGAAATCTAGTCTGAAGATCTTCCATTGCTTTGCAACCAATATGATGTCAGCTATAAGACCAAAGGAACAGCTGGGGTACGGCGGCACAGTGCTTAGCACCCCATCCATTAACTTAACCGGGACGACGTGATCATCCTAGCTCAAGACAACCATAGATACTCACGGGAATTCCTAGAGGCCTGGTTCTCCACCCATAACGCAATCAATCAATAAACATATGGAATTAAATCCTATATACAAACCTTTGTAAAAAAGAACTGGAAATGACACTGAACACTCAACAGACCGGATCAAATACTAGGTGGAGTAGAACAACATCACTTCATCGGAGGCCACACTGATATTATCCAGCATGGTGACATAACGTCTGAACTATAATCAGCCAGCTGGGCGAGCAAGTCAACAACCTCACCCACAACCTGAGCTACAAATCTTCGCAAGAACCTTAAGTGCTTAGCACTGCTACCTCAGTGCCAAGGACCCAGGTTAAATTCCAGCTTTGGGGGACTATGTTGAGTTTGCACATTCACCCAGTGTCTGCATGGATTTCTGCTGGGTGCTCCAGTTTCCTCCCAGAATCCAAAGTCATGCAGTTAATTAGATTGGCCAGGCTAAACTGTCTATAGTGTCCAGGGATATGCAGGCAAGGTGGATTAGCCATGATGAATGTGAGGCTAAGGGATTAGGTCAGGGTAGCTGGGACTAGTTGGGATGCCCTTTGGAGGCTTGGTCCAAAATCTATGTGGTATCTTTGTCATTACCCCATTTTGCCACTTATTTAAAAAAAAAGTTTGCATTTAATAAAATGATCTTCAAGTTTGTTGAAGAAATCTAGTTAAAGTCTCTTGATCAAGATAGGAGTAATGAAGAGGACCAAATTGATTATTTTTGTTGACAAATAAGCCTTTGGTATTTACACTTATGCTACAGCTCGTAGCAAAATTTCCAGCATATTCCTCCTGTCAGAGTTGTAACATAGGGCACCATTACAATGACGTTGAATGTTACCATCTTTGCAAACTTAAGGATTTACAAATCACTTCAGGTAATATTTGTACTAGCAGATGCAAAATTAAAAAAGTAGTGTTAAGTTCACCAACACCTAGAGTTGCATCATAGTCCAAAATTCAAGTTGGTGTTCTTCTCTTAATAAAGTTTAAATAACAATTTCAAGTTAAACCACAACAAAGAACAAACTGATCAAAGAGAAGTTGAGGATTGGGCAACATTTCAGGTGAAGAGAGATTTACAGATATAATGACTTTCCAAATACAGTATTAAATGCAAAGTTCTGAAAAATTCAAAAGGCAGTTAGGTGATTCAACTAAGCAAGATAGAGGTGCCAATGGTTTCTATAAGTAGACAACCTAGGTCAGTTTTAAAACTCTACCCTTACCTTTGGGTCAGTGTGGCCGTATGTTCCTGATTAATTCTCAAACAGAGTCAATAATAACATCTTATCAAAGATACCGTGCTTCTAATAATAGTACAGACAAGCCATGAAATCAGAAGAGTAGATCCTGAGAAACCAGGATGACTCAAATGATCAATTTAAAATCTCTTGATGGGTTTCTGGATACTTGAACAGAAAGAATAAAGCAGGGAATAACATTTATCTTTGATTAGAAACATGGCAAAAACAAAGAATGGTGAATTGTGAAATGTGACACATGCAGCAGTTCTTGAACCAAACATGTTGTCAACAAAAATGAAACTGGCAAGTGTTTAAAAAAGATTTAACATTTGACAAGTGCTGGTGAGCACAAAGTCTGAAGTTAGCAATTTGCTGATTTATTGCCTTAGCATGTTGTAATTTTGTGTGCATAGGTTTGGAATAAAATTCTAAATGAGGCGCTGCACACTGCATTGAATTAATTCATACCAAATACAACAGATTCTGAACAGGGTGTTATAGACTTTGGCAATGAGCAAAACTGTTCTGCGCAATTTAGTTTATTCTTTGGCAATAAAAGTTGTGGAACACTTTTCATATAAGAAATTACATTTTAAATTCACACAATTTTATCTTTCGTAAGATTATGTAAATTAAAAATATTCAACTTCAGGTTTGCTACTTGCCTGTGTATGCAAAGTTGAAGGGCATAAGTTTGGGATGGTGGTGCCTAGGTGCAATTTTTGGATGGGACGGATATAAAAACACACCATCATCTCCGAGTAAACTGGACAGCTCAGCCTGTAGGTTGTGACACATGTTCATCAGCTTAACATTACTACGGTGATCTACCTTGGCCAAATCTTCCACAATTCCAAGACCTGCATAAAGAAACAAATAATGTGACCATAAGATGCTGGAGCAGAAGTAGCCCATTTGCCTCTGAGTCTGCTCCAATGTTCAATGAGATCGTGGCTGATCTGAAAAGCTTTAACTCCACTTTCCTGCCTTTCCCCATAAGCCTTGAAAACTAATGAAAAACAAAAGAACTGTGGATGCTGTAAATCAGGAACAAAAACAAAGTTGCTGGAAAAGCTCAGTAGGTCTGGCAGCATCCGTGAAGGAGAAAACTGAGTTAACGTTTCGGGTCCGGTGACCCTTCCTCAGAAGTTCTGAGGAAGGGTCACCGGACCCGAAACTTTAACTCTGTTTTCTCCTTCACAAATGCTGCCAGACCTGCAGAGTTTTTCCAGCAACTTTGTTTTTCTAGCCTTGATACCCACGCTGATTTAAAATAAAAATCTATATCACAGCCTTGAATATATACGTGATGACCCAGCTTCAACACTTCTCAGTGGTAAGTAATTCCGTAGACTCACTACTCTCAGAAGCAATTCCTTATCTGTTTTAAATGTGCAATGTCTCACTCTGAGATTATGCCGTGTTTTTAGGCACTCACACAATGGAAACAAGTAATCAGTATCTACCTGCTAAGAATCTTATAATTTTCCAATGAGGTCACATTTCATCGTTCCAAATTTCAATGAGTGCAGGCCCAACCTACTTGACCTCTCAAAAGAAAATCCTCCAGCCCCAGGGCCAACCTAGAGAATCTTCTCTGGATCATCTCCAATGCCAGTACCTCTTTCTGTAGTTAAAGGGGACATAAATTACACAATATTCTCAGTGTGGTCTGGTTAGTACCTTGTATAATTTAGCAAGACCTCCCTATTTTTATACAGGTACTCCATTGCCATTGAAATAAAGGTTGAAATAAAGGCCAAAATTCTACTTCCCTTCCCCATTACCTGCTGAACTTGGTATGCTAACTTTTTGTGATTCATGCACGAAGATCCCAAATTCCTGTGTTGCAGCTAACTGCAGTTTTTTAAAAATTTAAATAATAATTAGATCCTCTATTTTCCCACCAAGTTGCATAGCCTCATTTTCCCAGATTATATTCCATTGGCTAAGTGCGTCCCCCATTCATTTAACCTGTCTACATCGCACTGTAGACTTTCGTGTCATCCTCACCATTTACGTTCTCAATTATTTTTGAGATCTGCAATAGTACGTTCACTTCCCTCATTTAAGTCATGAACACATATTCTAAATATTTGTGCTCCCAGCACTAATCCCTGTGGCATTCCACTAGTTACAGGTTACCATCCTGAAAATACAGCCTTTTTCCGAAGTGTCTGTCTTCTATCAGTTAGCCAGTCCTCTAACCATGCTAATGTACTCCATCTAACACTACGGGCTCTTATCTCATTAGTTAACCTTACGTATGGTTAATTCTTGACCATCTTTTGGAAATCTAAGTATAGTACATCTAACTTTGAGGAGGTAAAAAAGCGGGATTGACAAAGAATTCCAATGAATTTGTCAAATATAATTTACTCTTCATGAAGTTATGCTGACACAGCTTGGTTATACTAAGTGTTTCAAACGTTCTGCTAATAAGAGTCTAAAATCTTCCTAACAACAGATATTAAGCCAACTGGCCTTTAGTCACCTGTTTCTCACCTTCCTCCCTTTTTCAACAGAAGTGCTACATTGACAGTCTTCCAATGCTTTGTGACTGTTGCCAGATCTAAAGATTCTAGTGAAATCACAATCAATGCAACTGCTTCCTTTAATATCCTAGGATCTCCAAAGGACATACTGGCCTTTACCCCACTAGTTTTGTTGGTACTTTTTCTCGACTGATTGTCGTTGTTTTTATTTCCTCTTCACCTTTTTGTCCTTGACTTAGTATTTTTTGGAATGCTTTAGTGCCCTCTATCATGAAGACTGACGCAAGTAACGTATTCAATTCTTCTGCCATTTCCTTGCGACCCATTATTATTTCCCTGTCTTCATTCCCTAAGGGACCTATGTTCACATAAGCCTTTTTATCCTTTCTTTTACTATATATTTAAAAGGAAGTCTTACTGTTTGTTTTTATTTTACTTGTTCCCCCTCTTCTTTTGTTATTCACCTTTTGTTAGCTTTTAACATTTTCTCAATCCATTAGTTTATCACTAATATTTGCCACATCGCAGATGTACATCCCAGTACAGAATGGGTGTCATGACTAATTTTCTTAAATGTCTGGCATTGATTATGAATTGTCTTTTCTATTAAAATTCTTTCCTAATCCAATCCAATCAGTTCTGCTCTCCTTCCGTTATAATTACCTTAATTCAAGTTTTAAGATTTTACTGAGATCATTTCGTGAACTTGCCTTATTACACATTACCAGATCCAAAATGGCCCAATTTCCAGTTGAATCTGCAACGTACTGTTCCAGGAAACTGTCCCAAATACACTGAATTCTTGCTCATGACTACCCCTGCCAGTTTGATTTTCCCAAACTGGATGATTATTGAAATCTTCTAGGATTAATGCACTACATTTTTTTTTTTTAAAAACAAGCCCTCATTATCTCCCAACTTATTATCTAACCTATAGGACAGCTACTTTAGGTACCCATAGACTACGTCGACCAGCATGTTCTACCCTTCGTTATTTCTTACTTCCACTTATATGGATTCTGCATTTCCCAGTGCAAGATCATTTCTCGCTATTGTACTTATTCCATCTCATACTCATACTAACTAAGCTACTCCATCACCTTTTCTTGCATGTCCCCTCGAAAAGTATAATGAGGGCAAATGCAAAATACCTGTTGAATTTCCAGACTCACTCACTTTATGATCCAAGATTACATTTGTTTGTTCTTAAATACAAATTCTAACTAGCTTTTTTCATATTTCTAGCTAGCTTTTTCTCTTAGTTCAATTCCAGCCCAATTCATCCTTTACTTTTTTCAAACCTTATGTCCAATATTCTGAAGTCCCACCCATTGTTGCACAATCAAATGCTGGGGAGTTTGATACTATCTTTAATTTTCATTTGTTTAACATGGATGGTGAGTCTTCCCCTTGGATTTGTTTACTTTCTAGACAGTATATATCCATTTCATATATTCTAAAATATTCCCTTAGCTATCTGTCAATGTATCTCTATTAACATATTCCTTAACCTTGGTCTGCCTTCATGCCCTCAATATTTCCCTTATTCAAGTTTAAAACAATAGTTTTGGACCCACCCTTCTGTCCCTCCAACCAAATGTAAAATTCAATCATTTTATAATCTTTGCTACCTATAAACAACTTCACTTTGATAAATTAATTCATCCCATCTTGTTGCACAATGCCAGGTCTAACATAGCCACTCCATGGGTGGCTTCAGAACATGCTATTCTAAAATGATCCTTAAAAGATTCTATGAACTTATCTAGGCGACTTTTCCTCACTTGAATTTTCCAGATTTTCCAGAATCTCCTGATTATTGCAACATCTGTCTGTTACAACCTCCTGTTATTTCTCCCTTTATATTCTGCTCCACTGTGGGGTTATTGACGGGGGTCCTGTATACTGTTCTTGCAAGCGAGCTTCTTGCCCTTATCATTTCTGATCCCTACCTAAACCATTCCTATATCTTGGTTTCCTGACCTTAGCTCACCCCTTTCTATTTTGTTAAGACAACCATTAATTAAGCAAAGCCATACTTCCACCTTATCCTACATTTGAAATGTTATGTAACCTTCAATATTCAGGTTCCAATCTATGTCATCCTGCAGCAATATTTCCGTAATGGCCATCAGATCATACTTCATTTGGATATAAAGGCCTCAGTTTTACCCTTTTATTAAATTTTGTAACTTAGCTGATATATAGTCTGTTTATCATTTCCTGTAGTAAAACCTCTCACTTCTCGTATCTCTTCTTTCTGATTTATCCTAACTTCCAAAATTTGATCTTTCGTCTCCGCTATTTAGTTTGAAACCCCCTCTACTTCCCTGGTTTCACAGCTTGTTAGAACACTGGTCCCAGCACACTTCAGGCATAGACCATCCCAATCGTACAAACATCACTTTCCCAGTAGTTAGACCAGTGTCCGAAAAGCAAAACTCACCTCTCCCACAGGAGAAGTCAGAGCCATGCATTCAATTCTCTAATCTTGTTTGGTCTATCCCAATTTGCAAGTGGCTCAAGTAATAAGATATTATTTTTCTGAAATTCTGCTTCTTAATTTGGTGCCTAGCTTGTCATTTGACTATGTAGAACCTTTATCTTTGTCCTGCTATGCTACTGGTACCTACTAAATCATCCCTCTCCCACACCAAATTCCTCTGAAGTCCTGAGCAGACATTCGAACCTTGACATTGGACGTACAACACAGCCTTCTAAATTCTCACTCATTGCTGCAAGAAACCGTGTCAATCCTCTTCATGATACGATCCAATATTACCAGTTTGACGACTATTATTTTTACTCACCAACTTATCCTCTAAATTCTTTAGCATCGGTCCATCAAATCAAACAGGGAAAGAAAACACAGTCAAAACAGTGATTAAAGGTACTGCAGATGCTGGAGAATCCGAGATAACAAGCATGGGGCTGGATGAACACAGCAGGTCAAGCAGCATCATAGAAGCAGGAAAACTTGACGTTTCGGGCCTAAACCCTTCATCAGAAATGGGGGAGGGGAAGAGGGTTCTGAAATAAATAGGGAGAGAGGGGGAGGCGGATAGAAGATGGATAGAGGAGAGGATAGGTGGAGAGGAGGCAGACAAGTCGAAGAGGCGGGGATGGAGCCA
>JAHRHZ010000267.1:12087618-12137481 GCA_024137785.1 Ginglymostoma cirratum
AAATGCGGGAGACACGGTCGAGGGCGTTCTCGACCACTGTGGGGGGGAAGTTGCGGTCCTTGAAGAATGAGGACATTTGAGATGTGCGGGATTGGAATGTCTCATCCTGGGAGCAGATGCAGCGGAGGCGAAGGAATTGCGAATAGGGGATGGCATTTTTGCAGGAGGGTGGGTGGGAGGAGGTGTATTCCAGGTAGCTGTGGGAGTCAGTGGGCTTGAAATGGACATCTGTCTCGAGGTGGTTGCCCGAGATGGAGACAGAGAGGTCCAGGAAGGAGAGAGAAGTGTTGGAGATGGTCCAGGTGAACTTCAGGTTGGGGTGGAAAGTGTTGGTGAATTGGACGAACTGTTCGAGCTCCTCGTGGGAGCACGAGGCGCCGCCGATGCAGTCATCAATGTAACGGAGGAAGAGGTGGGGTTTAGGGCCAGTGTAGGTCTGGAAGAGGGATTGTTCCACATAACCTACAAAGAGGCAGGCATAGCTTGGGCCCATGCGGGTACCCATGGCCACCCCCTTTGTCTGTAGGAAGTGGGAGGAATTGAAAGAAAAGTTGTTGAGGGTGAGGACAAGTTCGGCTAGGCGGATGAGGGTGTCGGTGGAGGGGGATTGGTCCGTTCTGTGGGACAGGAAGAAGCGGAGGGCCTTTAGGCCATCAGCATGGGAAATACAGGTATATAGGGACTGGACGTCCATAGTAAAAATGAGGTGTTGGGGACCTGGGAATTGGAAGTTCCGGAGGAGGTGGAGGGCGTGGGTGGTGTTGCGGACGTAGGTAGGGAGTTCCTGGACCAAGGGGGTGAAAATGGAGCCGACCACCCCACCAACCTCCTGATCCAATGCACCCCTCGTCCTCACATACCACCTCCTCCCACCCTCCTGATCCAACGCACCCCTCGTCCTCACATACCGCCCCACCAACCTCCTGATCCAACGCACCCCTCGTCCTCACATACCACCCCACCAACCTCCTGATCCAACGCACCCCTCGTCCTCCGACACTTCCGCCATCTGCAGTCAGACCCCACCACCAAAGACATCTTTCCCTCCCCACCCTTATCTGCCTTCCGGAGGGACCACTCCCTCCACGACTCCCTTGTCCGCTCCACACTCCCCTCCAGCCCCACCACACCCGGCACTTTTCCTTGTAACCGCAGGAAGTGCTACACCTGCCCCCACACCTCCTCCCTCACCCCAATCCCAGGCCCCAAGAAGACTTTCCACATCAGGCAGAGGTTCACCTGCACATCTGCCAATGTGGTATACTGCATCCGCTGTGGCTTCCTCTACATCGGGGAAACCAAGTGGAGGCTTGGGGACCGCTTTGCAGAACACCTGCACTCAGTTCGCAACAAACAACTGCACCTCCCAGTCGCGAACCATTTCAACTCCCCCTCCCATTCCTCAGATGACATGTCCATCCTTGGCCTCCTACAATGCCACAGTGATGCCACCCGAAGGCTGCAGGAACAGCAAATCATATTTAGCCTGGGAACCCTGCAGCCCAATGGCATCAATGTGGATTTCACAAGCTTCAAAATCTCCCCTCCCCCAACCGCATCCCAAAACCAGCCCAGCTCATCTCCACCTCCCTAACCGGTTTTTCCTCTCACCCCAAGCCACACCCCCATCTCCTATCTACTAGGATCATCCCGCCCCCTTGACCTGTCCGTCCTCCCTGGACTGACCTATCTCCTCCCTCCCCCGCTACCTACACTCACCTTTACTGGCTCCATCCCCGCCTCTTCGACTTGTCTGCCTCCTCTCCACCTATCCTCTCCTCTATCCACCTCCCCCTCTCTCCCTATTTATTTCAGAACCCTCTTCCCCTCCCCCATTTCTGATGAAGGGTTTAGGCCCGAAACATCAAGTTTTCCTGCTCCTATGATGCTGCTTGACCTGCTGTGTTGATCCAGCCCCATGCTTGTTATCTCACAGTCAAAACAGTCCTTTTAGTTTATGAACAACTGCAAGTTTCACAGAACTTTCTCCAGGTTCTCAAACCAGCTATAGTTTTCCCCTCAGTACCCTTCTCCCATAAAATGCCTTCAAAGCTTTCCAATTGGGAATAGACATGCTTTTTTCCCGTACAATTTTTTTCTGCATTATTACTGATGACTGGAGATAGAATCCACAACAACGATTCACTTTTAGCTATGCAAATAATGACCTCATGCCTCCTGAGCCAGTTGCTCATCACACCCATGGTACTTTGAATAAAAACGTATTTATAGACTATATAGCAGAAGTGGTATTAGCAAAGGAATGATCGAACGCTGAAATAACTATATTATTAGACAGCAATGTGCAGTTTATTTTCTCAAGATAGGAGTCAGTCTTGTGGTGTGTCAACATCCTGAGCTTAGAATGCAAGTGGTAATTACTATTTAAGGCTGCAGAAACGGACCAAGGCGAGGGGACAGAATTCCTAACATGTCTGTAGGATACTTCATGACTGGAAGAATTCTGCTACATCCAAATTCCCTAAAACAGGTGATACCAAACAGTATGCTTGAAAAGCCACTATGAAACACATTCAACAAACAGCCTCACCTGTGTGGAGGCAGTGGTACAGGAGTGATTTCACTGGACTGGTAATCCAGATGCCCAGGGTAATGCTCAATGGACATGGGTTTGAATCACACTATGGCAAATACTTTTTAAAAAACTGTTTACTGGCGACATTACATTACAAAATGGTAACCGTTACAAAAACCCAGCTGATTCACTGAGGTCTTTTTGGGAAGGATAATTATTGTCCTTAGCTCGTATGGCCTAATAGCAACTCCAGACCCACAGCAACGAGATTGATGCTTCAATATCCTCTGAAATGGCTAAGATAGCCAATCAGTTTGAGGGCAACTAGGGATAGCAAAGAAATGCTGGCCTTGCCAGCAAACCCTCAGTCCATAAGAATTAAAACAAAATGATGGCATTTTTAATTCAATTGGATATTTTTTGCACTTCAGATTTCAAATCAGTATCGATAAAGATGACCAGTCTGATGGATTATACTGCTTGTTGTGCTGCATTCTAAAATCAGCAGTCAAACTGCGCAGCATTTCACTCCACCACAGTTAATTCTTCATGCTATGATTATCCCAATACCTGCTTTCACTTGAAAAATTACAGTCTTAGGAAGGCAACTGTACGGTCTGAGTACTTCTAACATCTTGAACACTACAAGCGTGCTATCTCAGTGAAAGAGTTATGTCCAAGTTTTGCAATGATAGAAACATAATAGCGTAACTGTACATTAATATATCAATTACAACCCTGTGCATTCTGTCAGGGTATACATTACCTATCGCAGGAAATGTGTGGGGCGATATCCCCAGAACCTTTTTCACTAGCTCCCACAATGGCTTTATCTCCTTCCCACCATCTGCCATCAAATCTTTGAAAGACTTGAATTCCTGTTAAAGTAATGGACTGTATTTACTTAAACGTGTCATCTGATTTCTCAGTTTGCAGTTTTGACAAATGGGAGAATCAGCTTACCAACACAAGAAAAATCTCCAAACATCACAAAACAATTTAAAATTCGAAGTTGGAACTGCGTCAAGCTTTGCACAGTAAAATTTGCACAGCAATCCATCAACCCAACATGAATTTTCATTTGTGAAAAAGAATTACAAACGACTACCATATCGTGTGAAGTGTTTCCTGTTGAACGTGTCAAGAATTAGGGTTAAACTTAAAAAAGCAGGACCCCGAGGGTAATAACTGCTGGATTACTGCAAGATCCCAGGTGCAAATTGACAAAGGTTTAGACATATCAGGAGAATTGATTCAAAGCTAAAGGCCTGATGTGGGAAAAAGAGAAGGCCCTTTTCATGAGACACTGGTACCAGATCTGAGACAAGGAATTGTACAACAAGTGGGATCCATTTGAACCGGGATAGTCCCATATTCTAGCAGAAATGGTAAATAGGGAATTTTCAAAAGCTTTAGACAAGTAAGACGTAAGGAAGTATCCACAAGAAATGTGAATAGCTTTAACATAAATAAAACCGCAAAGGAGAGCAGTGGGAAGAGTAAAATAGGAGAGGCCAAAGATATCAAAGTAAAGAAAGAAAATCCTAAAGGAAGTATCTAAAACAATGGTGCAGTATAAAGTGAAGAATATTCTATCAAGATGGAAGTACAATGCCCATACAGTAATGCACACAGGGTCCATTGCAAAATAGGTATGCTGGAGACAATCATGCTGAGGGAAAACAGATGTAGGAGGGATTACTGCAGCATGACAAAAGAAAGTACAGGACTGGGAACAAAACCTGGTAGGATGCAGCATATTTAGAAAATATAAAGAAAAGGGGCCGTGGGGTAGTTGCACTTATTATGGATGCATAATGGCAGTGCAAAAATGAGATGCAGTTTTCATCAAGACCAAAAAGAAACCATACACACTGATAGAAACAAACAACAATAAAGGATTAATCATATTAAGAGTGTGGCTTACAAACCACTGAATAGAAGTGACAGAGGAAGAAACTCGCATCAGGAAACTGGGTACAAGAAAAAGTCACGTAAGGAATGTCAACTACCGCAATGTTAATTTATCAAGAGTAAACAAAGGAAATAAAATGGGTAATGTGACAGAGTTCTCATAACGTGTCCAGGACTCCTATCAGGCCCCAAATAATAACGACGTGGCGGTGCCCTTGATTTCTCTCTGCCCATAAATTTTGTGTTCTGCATGCTTCTCTCTCACTTCACCTGACAAAGGGGTTACACTCAAAGATTGTGATTTCAAATAAGCCTGTTGGACTATAACCTGGTGTCTTGAGACTTCTGACTTTGCCCAAATGAAAAAGGCTCAACAAACGAAGACCTGCTGTTTATTTAGAATGTCTAGGCACAATGACCATAAGTATGTTATGATATGATAATAAGAAGGACATAAGTATAATATAAAGTACCTTAACAGATTACTGATCGGGAGGGCTGAGAATACAGCTTGCCAGGAAAAAAAAGTCAACAATATCATCCAACAATGTAGAATAACATGGAAACATTTACAAGTGTTCAACGTAGTTCTGATTAAAGGTCATCAAGCCAGCTGGTTTCCCTCTCCACAGATGCTGTCTGATCTGAGTTTTTCCAGCAATTTCCATCTTTATCTCAGATTTCCAGCATCCTTGGTATTTTGCACCATATCATAGAAACACAAAAAATAGGAAAGGCCATTGAACCCTTCAAGTTTGCTCCACCATTCATTACGATCACGGCTGATCATCCAACTCAGTAGCCCGATCCTGCTTTCCCCGCCACCACATATCCTTTGATTGCCCCAACTTCAAGTGCCAAACCCAGCTTATTCTTGAAATCAGGCAATATTTTGATCTCAACTGCTTTCTGTGGTAATGAATTCCACAGGTTCTCTACATTCTGGGTGAAGAAATTCTCATCTCGGTCATAAATGGTTTACCTTGTATCCTTACACTATGACCAGTGTTTGGTCCAATTTTCTTACTGACTGCAAGGGCCTCTAAGGTATTTTTGTGGCAGAGACTTCTGGAACCGAAGTCAATGCTGTGATTGGTGCGCTGATGCAGATTGCCACATGCAGAACATCAGAGCGCCTGGCCACACGCACACAGCTTAGAGGACATGTAGTCTGCGACCTTTAGCTGTGGACATCCCTACCATCAGGAACATTCTTCCTCTATCAACAGTATAATTCTGTTCAAATTTTATAGGTTTCAATGAGATCACCCCCTCATTCTGTTGCAACCTCTTTCCAAAAGTCAGTCTTGCCATCCCACAAATTAGTTTAGTGCCCTCCCTCTACAGCAAGAGCGTCCTTCCTCAGATAAGGAGGCAAAAACTACAAAGTTCCAGGTATGGTTTCACCAAGGCCCTATATAACTGCAGCATGACATCCATGCTCCTGTACTCAAATCCTCTTCCTATTAAGGCCAACATACTATTTTCTTTCTTGACTGCCTGTTGCAGCTGTATACTTCAGTGACAAGGTCACCTAGGTCTTGATGCATGTGCTGTGTTCTCAATTTATAGCTGGATAATAATTGGTCTTCAAGTTTTTGCTACCAAAGTAGATAACCTCACATTTATCTACATTATTCTGCATCTGCCATGCATTTGCCCACTGACTCAATTTATCTCAATCACACTGAAGCATCTCTGCATCCTCCTCACAGTTCATCCTCCCATCCAGCTTTGGGTCACCTGCAAATTCGTAGGTATTACATATAATTCTCACATCCAAATCAATATATATTGAATCCTAGCTGGAGTCCTAGTTGCGATACCCTACTTACACTGCTCACCATGCTGGAAAACACCCAGTTTACCCATCATCTCCAACTGCTCTAGAAAATCTGAACAAAGAAGAAATCCCTACAAATCTCTGGGATGCTACCATCGCCATGGTCTTCAAGGAGGGAGACAAGGTGGATTGTGGGAACTATTTAGGACTCCTCTTGCTTTCTACTACCTGGAATATCATAACCTAAAATCCTCACAAGACACCTTTTCCCTTTCTGAGGAAATCCTTCTTGAAAGCCAGTGTGGCTTCTAACCAAACCATGGGCGTATGAACATGATACTCAATAACCGGCAGCTCCAAGAGAAATGCCAGGAACACAACCATCCTCCCTACATGGCCTTCATCAATCTGACCAGGTCAGTTGGGAAGTGCTCGAAGACTCTGTCAAAGGTCCTCCACAACATATTCAAACCCGTGCTGGAGTGGAAACTGATACAAACCATTGTTATAGCAAAGGCTGAAGAAATGCACTGTTTCCCTCCTTAGTCCACACCCTATGACCATAATAAATTGAAATGTTTTATCCATTTTACCAATATAGCCAAATATTTTACACACATTAGGGTTGAAAGGCATCAAGCAGGTTTCTTTAACTGATTTATAATGAAGCAACCTATTTAGCAAACATTTAAAGCTAATTAATACCGTCGGAAATATGGAAGTATACATATCTATCCTTCTGAGCACTCCTAACTCTCCTATTTACACCAAGTGGAGAGAAAGAAAATGGGTGTCCTCTGCAGAGATTTAATTTGAGAAAAAATATTTTTGTCTACGAATGGCAAACTCACAGTCAAAAAGGACAAAGTACAGAATATTCAGTCAGGCACTCTAGTAAATAGAGATGGGTATCAGTATAAAAGAAAAAGTATGGATCAAGAGTTTCAGCAATAATGCAGTAGACAAAGGTGCATGTAAGCAAGGTACAGTAGGGGAGTAGATGGTCCTTGTGGTGGAAAGCGTATTATATCACAGGGCCATTCCCGAGGCAAACAGAATGCTGAGTTCAACCCAACTGATGGAATAAAGCTCCTGGACCTGATTTTCCACAGAATGGCAATCTGTACAAAGATCCTTTTCTAAACAAAAATACAGGAAGGGAGCTCCATACTTCAGAAAAGTCAAAATTGTCAGGGATGGGGAAGACAGGCAAACCATGACCCCCATTTCACAGCTGTCAGCTGCTGTATTTTGAAACTTAAAGGTCCTTGCACCCATTCCAAGAGCTGCTGTCAAACAGTTAGTACATTAGATAAGTGTAATGTTAGGGTAGGAAGGAAGGAAATGAAGTTGCGAGGATAGGAAGCCAGGTAAACAGGATTCTGGGCAGTCCACTGATCAGGGTGCCAGATGAGTAGGAATAGCCTGCCAGGTAAGCACTAGGGTGCCATGAGGTTAGGATCCCAAATGGATGGGGTGCCAGGATACAAAGTGGTAGTAGGAACTGCAGATGCTGGAGAATCTGAGATAACAAGGTGTAGAGCTGGATGAACACAGGAGGCCAAGCAGTGTCAAGGATCTAGACCAGAAATGTCAGCCTTCCTGCTCCTCTGATGCTGTTTGGCCTGCTGTTCATCCAGCTCTACACCTTGTTATCTAAGTAATGCAGTGGTTAGGGTAGGTGGTGGTGAGCGGGAAAAATTAGGTCTGGGGTCTTCTGGTCTGTCTTGTCTGGATGGGGAGGAGCGGGGATGGTTATGTTAGCTTCACAGTTGTGGGGTGGGGGGGGTCTGGCTGGTGGGTAGTGGGGACTCACACTCTACAGTGGGGAAGGAGAATCAAGTGTGGAGTGACAGAAGGGGCTAGGTGATTGGCAGTGGGAGAAGTGGGAGTGTCAAGTTGGGTCCAGCAGCAGGGAAAACAAGGGTGGTCGTGGGCTGAGTAGGGTAAAGGGTAAGGGAGTGTTAGGATCCGGGTCGGGTGACCATGGGGTCTGAGGAGATATAGGTGGTAATTGGTGTATGGTCTATGTATTCAGTATGTTGACTAATTACTCGAGTTAGACTATGCATTTTATCGAGTTACTACTTCACATAATTTCATCAGAATTGTCTGAAATCTGCTTTAAATGGTGGAGACTTTCAAAGGGTTCCAGGCATAAAGGATTGGCCAACAAAATCTTCAATTACCTGGGAATTCCTTCAAAGTTTTCTATGGTGGGAATTCTGCAGGGTCCCTATGCAGAACTCTCACAAACACTGGAATAATGGTTGCATGGTTGTCAGAAAATCAGAGATAGTAAGAACTGCCAATGCTGGAGTCAAGAGGTACTGGAGCTAGAGGAACACAGTAGGCCAGTTAGCATCAGAGGAGCAGGAAAGTTGATGTTTTGGGTCGTAGAAGGGTCCTGACCCAAAACGTCAACTTTCCTGCTCCTCTGATGCTGTCTGGCCTGCTGTGTTCCTCCAGCTCCACACTGTGTTATGTCAGAAAATCAGGGCCTGTTTTAATTTTGGGGACAGATTATCATACACTTGAATTTCCAGCATTCATTTTAAAAAAAAAAAATTGACTTCAGTTTTTTCCAACTGGACAGAAAGTAAATACTGTGAATTTTTTAAATTTCAAAAATAAGCAACTGTACCTTGCCATCAGTCTCTGAGGCGGTCATCATTGCTGACCAAATCTGGAAAGCATACTTCATCTTGCGGATCTGAACCTGCTGTACCTGAACACCAAACTGCACTTCAAGATATTCAGTTAGCTGAAAAATGGCAAAATAATGCACAAAAGCATTAAATATGTAGCATCAACATTCACATTACCAAACGGTAATATTTAAGACAGCAAACAGAGAGTCAATAAGAAAAAGCTTGTTAGCCATGGACTATTTACCTATGGGAGTGTTAGATGACGTCCTTCTAATTGTTTGGATAAATTCTTACAAAATTTATAAATAAGTAACCAAAAACAAACTTTTTTAAACTGCAAAACATCATACCATGTACAATGACAGTGTAGGACAGATTTGATAAATCACTTAACTTTCTTAAATTGTCTAAAGTTATACACATCAAAAGGAACACGCTTGACCGACAGGTTTATCTCCAACTTTCTTTCCTTTTCTCAAGTCCTTGACCATGTCATCATCTCCCAAATCTATTCCACTGTCTCAGAACTCCATGTCTGAATTCCTTCAGTCAGCTTATCCACCTCCTGGCAGCACCAAAACACACTCGAAGTCACAAATAGCATCCTATGTGATTACAACAATGGTAAAGATTCCCTTGTCATTTTTCACCAGCTGTTTGCAGTGTTTCATATGGTGAAATACATTATACCCCTCCACTTTCATCAGCTGAGTGGGTCAGAATCACAACGTTCCATTCTTATCCAACTAATGATAGCTAGATGATCACTTGCAACAGCTCATTTTTCCTGGTCCCACATTTATTCTTGGTGCCCCCACAGATATATCCTGCCTGATTCCTATGCCCATCTACACACTATCCTTCAATAATAGTGGAAAGTACAATGCTATTTTTCACATGCACACTGACAATTTAGCTCTACCATGCCATCATCATCCCAATTCTACCACTACTACTAAATTATCAGATAATTCTTATCCATAATTAGCCCCAATTAATTTTGGAAAAACTGATGTCAGTTTATGACTTTGTGTACTAGAGTTTGCAGACAGCTCTAGATAGGCTGAGCAAGTGTGCAAAAGTATGGCAGATGGAGCATTATGTAGGAAAACATTCAGTGCGGCAGTTCAGAATATTACTTAAACGTATTTTTTTAGCAATTCTTATTAATTTTGAGAGATGCAGCAGACTCCTTTGTGTGCGGGGCCAGCTTCTAGTTTGGACTCTCGAACTCCTCTCGTATACCGTTCACACCAGGCAAGCATTGAGACAACCTCAGAGCATACACAGCTACTTGGAATCAGGGTACGTGACCAGTATTATATAGTGCTCACTGCTGGGATTGGGGCCACTAGTTATGCCCAACTGCAGGCCCCCTTATCTCCCGCCAAATCTGGTTTCGGCTGCCGATCTACTGTTCCTCCTATTGGAGTTGAACGGGCTTCATAATCACTGGAGGAGGTGTGAATGGGTTTTTGATTAAGGTGAATGGTTTTGATGGTTTGGAATGTCCAGTATATCCCTTGGATGGGTACTCGTTAAGTTTTGAATAGTGGTGTGAATGTTCTTAACATCTAAGGTGAAACAGGTTTACATGTGGCACAATGGTGTGGAATGTTCAGTACTTCTGTGCCTGAGAACTGGTTGGAAATTGAAAGGTTTTGTACCTCTGTAGGCTCCAGAAGGTCTGAAGTTGCTTGTTTCCTGCGTCTTTATTCCACTGTTCTAAACTGGGGCATGAATGGGGGTTTTGCTTTGGTCTTGCAAGCTTACCCCTGTTCCAGACATCTGCCCCAGGGCTCGCACATTACCCAGTCTGCCCCAACCAGCCTTTTCCTGGTTCAGCTGAGGCCAAAAAGCTCAGAGTTTTAGTCCAATGTAATTTCCACATAGTTCGGGGATGCACACATCCCACAAGTGAATTAAATAAGAAGACCCACTACAATGTGATTGACTGTTAACTGCCCTCTAACACGTGCACCAAGTCAGTCATAAGGAAATTAGATCATAGAATCCGTACGGTGTGGAAGCAGGCCCATTGGCCCAACGGGTCCACAATGACCCTCTGTGCATCCCACCCAGACCCATTGCCTATAACCCACTTGATCTACACATCCCTGAACACTATGGGCAATTTAGCATTGTCAATCCACCTAGCCTGCACATCTTTGGGCTGTGGGAGGAAACCAGAGCACCTGGAGGAAACCAAAGCAGACACAGGGAGAATGTGCAAACTCCACACAGACAGTCGCCCAAGCTTTGCCCCCTAGTTTTGAAATCGCCCACCTTAGGGAAAAGACCTTAGCTATTCACTTTATCTCTGCACCTCCTGATTTTATAGACTTCCCTAAGGTCACCCATCAACCTCCTACGCTCTGGAGAAGAAAGTCCCAACCTATCCAGCCTCTGCTTATAAGTCCACCCTTCCATTCCTGGCAACATCCTGGTGAAACCTTTTCTGAACCCTCTCCAATTTAATAATATCCTTCCTATTGTAGGGCAACCATAACTGCACACAATATTCCAGAAGAGATCTCACCAGCGTCTTGTACAACCTCAACATGATATCCAACTATACTCAAAGGTCTGAGCAATGAAGGTAAACATGCTAAATAGCTTCTTAACTACCCTATCAGTGACACAAATTTTAAAGAATTATGTACCTGAACCTCTAGGTTTCCCTGTTCTACTACCCAGGGCCCTATCATTAATCGTATAAGTCCTGCCCTTGTTTGTTTTACCAAAATGCAATATCTTATAGTATCTGTCAGCTCAAAGTGAAAGGCATGAGGAACTGAGGTTAGGATCTGAGTTGGTCTGAGAGCAGCTAAGATGTGGTGAGGCTGGCAGTTTGTTGACATCGATTTGAGTGGATGAAGTAAGGATCAAGGAGGATAGTAGCTGTGGTTCATGTAGGGACGTCATTGTGAAGATACAATTAAATGGTGGTCAGGGCATGTCTGTAGTGAACTGCAGCTGAACGGTGCCCATTCTGTTTAACCTGTCAGGAATACGCACTGTCTAGTTTCTCAATGGAGGAGTGGAGAATTTGAAGTGGGATATAAGTAGGGCAAGTTGGTTTTTAAAAGAGATGTAAACGCATGGAAATACAGCAATCACCACTCAAGGGAGAGATTCTGATGTCACCACTCGAGGGGAAAATCAGGAACATTTTTCTCTTTTCCAAGAATCTGACTTGTTCACTCCTGCCCTATTTCGTCACTTTACGCTCCATCACTGTTGCTGCAACAAAGGAGGGAAAATTCCACCCTTTCTTTCTGCAATCCTACAGCGTTACCACACAGAACATTTGTCACAGGCAAGGTGTCATTTTAATACCCTGAAGACAATCTCCAATCATCCGAGTGATGAGCGTAAATCCAAGATTCTAGATGAACACTGGCTCCAGTCCTATTTACAAGATTGACAGTTACCTCGGCCATTGCCTCCCCCTCCACTGTTAGTGGTGTTTCACTTTTGAAAATGGAATCAAGCTTGGTGCAGGTTCTAATGTTGAAATACTTCTGAAAATATTTCAATGTTAAGCAATAAACGAAGGGGTTGGGGCAGCAGTTTGTGGTAGCCAGGCACAAAGTGATTTGATACATGGTTTTTTGGCAAACCTCCCCAAGGAGCAGTTTGCAATTGCTTGTGAGCGCACAAGAGCACAGATAAACAGGATGGAGTTGTAGGTCACAAAACAGATTATGAAAATGGACAAAATGTGCAATGATCATCTTCAACACCCTTTCTTGGTTCCAGTTGGAAACATTTGTGGTTTATCAGAGTTCTCAGAACCAACAAGGAGCAGGTCAGATTCAATAGCAAGGGAGTAAGAAATCCAACTATTTCAATGAATATGGTGATCTTGGACAGATAAGTTTCTCCAAAGACACCTGGAAAACCTTCGAAATAGGTGGTACTGGAGTTATTCCCCCCAAAGTTAGTGGAGGAGAATAGAGATGCAGATTCCCCCATTGCGCACTAGGAGCCACACTCCTGCATAAATGATGCTGTGTTTCTCCTTGTCCTGATGGCCCGAGACCTGAAGGGTAAACTATGGCCACGAATCAGTCAGCACTGATGCAAGTGAGAAACAGCATGCTCCTGTTTATTTTCATGAGGAACGCTGTCCCAGAGACCTTGCACAGCCCGTCACCAAAGGGTCAGTGGTAACTGATGTTGTAAAAAATCTTAAAGGACAGCATAACGACAAAAAGGTCCGAGACCACAAGATTGGTTATAAATATCGTGGTCTCATTCCACATCTGCATTTGCAGCTAAAGCAGTACAGTGACGTGAAGTTTGTCAGCAACCTGCAAATAAACACAACGCTGTACACGGAGCCAGACAGGGTATACTTGAATGAATTGTTGGTAAGACACGTGGGGTTCTGGCTGTCATTCCCCATGCCTTGCCTCATGCAGCAGCAGTTTAAAGTTGAGCAGCATTCACAATAGTTTCAGGGCACAACAAATTGTGGCAGGAGTCATGTCTAAGGTTTCTACACAAGGAGTTGCCTTTGTACTATAGTTCATTGAGTGAACAGCTGATCTACGCCTCCTGCTCTTGCTCCATTGAATGTTTTCAAGTCTTGGGCAAGGGAATCATGTTTATCAGCAGTAGATCAGAACATGGAATTCAAATCAAACAGATCAGCCATCTTACTAAATTGCAGAGTGGACTCAATGAGCCGTATGGCCTACTCCTGCTCCTACCTCACATGTTTGCAACTAACGACTGCAGAGCTGACTTTCAATGTGAACATTACACTGGAGGTTCCTTCTCTCTAGCTCAAGTTAGGCAAAACTTTCAAACCTTTTAAACCGCTTACAAACTCCATCTCACGTGCAAGCTCCCAGTTACATTTTGGATGATAAGCGATGGCATCAGCAATTTCTTTGCTTCAGGTGCGGAATTAGTTGATTTCATTCCCTGCACGTCCTCCCCTATCTCTCGCTCTCAAATTCTTGAAGGCTCACTGAGATCCGAGATACACAGCAATATCTTGAGAAATCCTGACCCCAACACATGGTTTGCCAAGGTCTCGTCCCTTCCATTCCATTCCCAAAGCCCAACTCTATGCCAATATGAATCAGATGGGCCATATACATGGGTAGAATTGACAGCAAGATATTCGGAACCCAAATATCATTCCAACTATAACTTAAATAGACAGTTTGAAGAACAACTTGACATTCCTAATGTTTTCCTGTAGGACATGTAAGCTAATAATCTACCCATAGACAGCACTGATGCTTTTATGTCCACAGATGTATACAGCTTGCATCTTCTCTCTTGTGCCCCTCATGGTATCATTGCAAACAAGCTACCAAGGTGGTTGTCACACAGAATTCATAGGTCACACAACTCCATTTAAATGAAGGAGACAACCCCAAAACAAGGTTATTTATCATTTATAATATATTATCTGACTTTACCCTTGTTGACAGTTGACTTCTCTCTCATCCTGGAAAACCAGCACTAGGCTGATTCATTTCTGTCTGCCTATGATATATGGACAGGCAAAAGGCAGGCTCAAGACTTGCAAGTTGGACAGAGGGGGGCAGAGGAAGGGGACAGCAGTTTGAGGGTGGGGTGGGGAAGCACAGGAAGACGCAGGGACGGAGGAAGGGGGAACCCGAGGAAGGGATGTGCGGATGACGAGTTTGAGGGTGATTGAGAGACCATCTTGTTTCTTCATTCACTTGCTTTAGTACTGGTGACCTGCAGAATGGCACATCTTGGCTTGCTACATGACAATCTCCTCAACTGCCAGTGACCCAAATATGGTGACAGCTAGGAGATTCCAGATTCCTGGCTTACATAATCAGAGTATGCTTGGGAACATTCCTTTCACAGGCAAGAGTCCGTTGTCCTGGCTTTATGGACAAGCTGTCTCTATTTCAATAGCACTAGAATATAGAAGGCACTGTGATATTTAAGACTGCAATTTGAATTCATGGCAAAGTTGCCGGAGTCTTTTTTCATTTAATTAGGGATCTCTAACCTGTAAATCTTCACAACAACATGGTCCACATCATCCTAAAAGCTGTTGAGGACAATCTGGTGTCAAAAATGTTCATTATACATGAGGCCTCCATTAGCCCACCAGAGTCATTTAACTGGATACTAAAGTCCCAGTTGCATTACTTGAAGAACAGGTAATTCTCCCCATTCTTTTTTCAACAAATATCACCTAAAACAAGTAGCTACATATTAATTCTTATTGTTTGCGGGACTTTCCTGCGCATGAAATCGCTGCCAAACTTGCCTATTTAACAGTAACTACATGTTAAAATAGTTAATTGTACTTGAAACTATTTGGCTGTTTTGGAGATACAGGCTCATATAGAAATAGAATTTTCTTTCTGAAGGACAAGAAAGTATGGACAACACCTTTCGAAAATATAACCAACAATTAGATCACTTTCAGAATCAAGTCCCAACCTACCCTTCTCTGAGCATGAATCAGCTCTTTGTCTACTTTGGACAGGAATGGAGATCCTCCATCATGTTCCATGGAATAGAATTTCACTTTCTTAATAAAAACCTCTTCATCAAGTTTCACCCTTTTGCAATACAAAAATTGAACACGTTATTCAGGAAGAAGAGTTCTGACAAGTTAATATTCTTTAGAAAGCAAGATTATTTAGAAATAAAAAAATTCTGTTGCAATCTCAGATAGCCTTATCCGTGTTAGGTTGACTTTTATTTAAACATTTTATAGTTGTCAACAGATATACTGTTCCAGATAGCAAAGTAAGATTAATAATCTCTCAAACTGCAAATCAGGACACATGCTTGTATTCTAGGTTACAAATAGGAAACAGGTTAGTGGAACAACTTTGGACAATCTGTCAGTTGTGCATAGTCCATTTATTGAATATGAAAAAATATTATGATATTCTCTCAGTGGACAATTGTTTCATTCCAGGTAACACACAAATGAATCTTTGCTACACTTCCTCAAAGGCAAATTTGCGTTCCTTAATTAACCAAAACTGCACAAAGGTGTGGCATCAACAACATCTTACACAATTGTAATCAGTCTTCTTACTTCCTATGCTAACGGTTGGCTAATAAATCCATATACCTGAAATATTTGCTGAGCCGACAAGTTAATTTTCTGAAACTCACATACAAGCACACCAGGGTCCCCTGAAAACACATTTCCCACGACTTCACCAGTCCAAATTTTTTTTTTTTTTTGCCTATCTTTGGCTAACTTCACATTTTATCACAAAGAATCCCAGTTGCTGTGTGCTTGTCCACTTATCCAATCTATTTATTTTATCCTACATCACCACCTCACCTACCCATGTAGCATCAGTGAATTTCAATACAGGACATTGCATTATCTAATCCAGGTATTCAAGTAGATTGTATTTACCTGATGTCCCATCACTAATCTTTTTATTGCTCTGCCAGTTTCGGCCTGCATACGTGAAAAGGTCCCAGATATTCCAAGCTTCAGTTTTGATCTATTAACCAGTCCCAAACCCATCAGGTTTAATTCTGTACAGCAGCCTCATACGTAGAACCTCACTGGACACTTCCTGAAAATGCAAATACACTAATCCATTGATTCCCCTTATCCACTTAATAGCTACATCTTCAAAACACATTTATCAAATACGATTTTTCTTTCAAAAATTCATGTTGACTCAGCTTAATCTAAGCTATTAATTTCTGAGTGCCTTGTTATCACTTCACTCAATGCAACAATAAAATTAATTCAATAATAGATTCTAACATTTTTTCTATTACTGATGTTAGGATAAGTGGCACATAGATCCTCATTTTCCTTCCTCTTCCTTTCATAAATAGCAGGATTATGTTTGTCACCTTCCAATCCTTGAGATCTGATCTGGAACTAATAGATGACGAATCTATTCAAGTCTTCAGAAACTCTTATTACTCTTGGATGCAGACTGAGGTCCAGAGGATTTATCACTTAATCGCATTAATTTCTCCAATACTATTTTTTTTAACTTGTCTTTATTTCTCCAAATTCCTAATTCGTGCTAAATCTTTTATTAGAAATTTTTTCTAATTTTATTTTGGTTTCCCTCATTATTTCAGGAATAATTTTGAAACTTCCACCATGAAGACATACAAAGTATTATTTTAACATGTCTGCGATGACATTACTCCCCAGTTTTATTCATTTGTCTCTGCTGTTACGGAATCCACATTTGCCTCCTCTGGACACTTGAGACTTAAATTTATGCCAAGATACTCATTATTTACTTATCAGTTTCTTGGTTTGCTTTGCTGAATTCTAAACTTGTCCCAGTCTTCAGGCCTATTACCCTTTGTAGCAACACAAAGTCTATTTGGTATGATACCATCTATAACTTTCCTTGTTAACCACAGTTGGGCACATTTCTCTGTGGGTTGTTTGTGCCTGTACAGGATTACAGTTGTTATAAATAATGTTTCAAATCTTTAATTGCTACTTATCTATCACGTCTTACACTCCAAATCCATCTTCACTCAGTTATCCCTTACACCTACGAATTTGCTTATCATCCTAGTTTCAAACTTGATAAATCACTTTCAAGCTTAATATAAAATGCTATAATATTATGGTCACACTTCTCTCGGTGGCCTTTTACGACAGGATTAATAACTAACCCTTCCTTATTACAATATACTGGATCCAAAATAACATGTTCTCTTAACAGATTCCTCAGCATTAGGATCCAAAAAACAAATACATTTCATTAATTCCACACAAATTTTCCCTCTAAGCTTACGGTCTACAACCCAAAAATACCCACTGAGGCCATGCACAAGTCTGTCCCTTTCGGATACCACACATTCACATCCACAGAAAAATGTCAAGGGTACAGTACAAAACAAACCTGAAATTGCTAAACACTTTTCTGTGACTTTGGTTGGTCCAGTCTAAAAAAAAGATGAAAATCTGAGATTACTATGTTCCACTTGTTACATGCATTTCTAATTTCCTGGATTTACCGTCTGTCCTACATTAGACTTGTTGTTTGGTGGCAGGTTACCTAAGAACAACCCCCTCAAAGTTCTTTTCTGATTCTTGCTTGGTGTTTACTCAAAGTTACTACTTCATTTTCAGACTGAAGATCCTTTCTGTTTATTGCCTTTATCCAATATGTCCTCCATTTCCCTTTTACCTACCTCTTCTAAAATTATCCTGGAAATTTTAGTTCCGAATATTGCAACCATGTTTTGTTGTTGGTATTAGAACGCACTATTTTTTCCTTTGCTTTTAGTTATTATAATTTGTTGAAAATGTTTAATTAAATTCAGATAATGCCTTTAGCTTGAACTTTTTTCTCATTTTATTTGATATGACCTCAGTCACTAATGCCCTATTGATAAGACAGATTACCACCTTTGAGGCTCTGAACTTTAAGTTTGGACCTTTAGTCCTCAGCAGAACATCATTCCGAGTTCATCTATGTCGATAGTTGCTCATGGATTCTCCCCAAAGTTCATCTACAGTCACAAGATGATGCCCTTATTCCTCCCACAAGGAAATTGTGCCAACACAGTGTCAGGGTCGCAGACAACAGTATCTATTCCCCTAATAATACTATCCTCCACTACAGTGCTTGTTACTCATCACACTTGAACGGCCTCCTGCGCCATCATACTATGATCCGTTTACCCATCCATCCTTGTTCTCGTCCGCATGTATAGCGAGTGATTCATAACTGTTTGCCAATGCTAAGAGCCAAGGTGCCTCCATTCCCAAGTTTGGATCTTGATATTACTGTTTTCACAGTCATATCCTGTGCATTCAGCCTTTAAGATCCAAAGGATGTGACTGCATCCTTAAACAAAACATCCAGTTAACTGTTCCCCGTCCCAATGCCTTGCAATGTCTACACCTTGGACTACAGTTTAACAACACTGAGGTGAAGCTCCTCCAGCTGCAAACACTACAGATATGAATATTCAGAATTACAATACTCTCCACTCCTCTTCTGTTGTAGTTATAGCATACAAATTGCACAGCTATTTCTACCTCATCTTATGAAACAATTTGTTTGAACAATTAGTTTTTTTTTAACTAAATCTTAACCATAATATTGGAGATTTTAGTTGTATTAAATATTTATCTTGTTTAAGTTACTAATTTTACAAAACAAGTATAATTTACAATTTCGAGAGTACAAACAAAACTTTGGTCTGGCTCAGTTCCCATTCTTTTCAACTAAGAAAACTCCAGCCTCTCACCAATTGTCTTATACATTTGCACCTCAGTCTCTGACTGAAGACAGCTTTTGTTAACAAAAGAAATGCTTGTTAGTTACTTAACTCATTTACTTTCCCTTGGGTCTCCCAACAGCTATGCACTGTTGAAGGATCTCTTTTGCTACTGCTCTATTTTTAAATCCAGTTGCTCCTCCTTCAGTGCTCTGCGCTGACTGAAGATTTTTTTGCAGAGCTGTTTCTTATTAAACATATTGGGCTCCTCTCTGGTTCCACACTTAGCCAAGCCACCTCCCTCCTGACATTAAATACTGCCAGGTCGACCATCAGTAAAATTCCAAGGTTCACCACTGACCAGAACTTGAATTGACCAGAATGGTTTAGTAAGATGGCAGCAGGATAAGACGTTCCAATCAGAGCCTCTGTGCTGGCCAGTTCCTTTTCCTTTTCTTTTCCCACTCTGCTTTGTCCTCCTTGCAGTATTTCTTTCTCCCCCCACCCAAGGGAGTCGAGTCGTGACCGGAGACTGGGCGGGAGCTGACTGCATTGGCCATGTCACGGACCGAATCCCAGAACGATAGCAGCAGAGCGAGAATGGGCCAGGCTGAGTCCTGGAGCAATGGGGCAAGCAAATGGCAGCAGAGGAACCCCAAGTCCTGAAGTGATGGACAGGGCGACAGCAGCAGGGGAGCCCCAAGTCCCGGAGCAGCATGAGGTGAAACAAATCCCCGCACAGCGTGACCTACCTTGTTGCTGCTGAGTGCCGGTGAGCAGCAGTCTGGAGGCTGGAGTGAATCCCTGTACTGCGCGACTTACCTTATTGCTGCTGAGTGCCAGTGAGCAGCAGACTGGAGCGACATAAGGACAGTTGCGGGACTTGGGCCTGGTGCCATGTGCCAAGCTGCTGCTGTTTGGAATTCTTTACTGGACTGTAATGTAAATCCTTTCCACAATGTTATAACTACCTCATTTCTACCTTATTCTTAGACACTAAGTAATGTTACTGCTCTCCTTTTAATCATCTTTTGAACAATAACATTATTTCTTTTACTATGTAAGATTTGTACCTAGGTACTTGTACCTAAGATGGTGTCTTCAAAAGGCAGCCATTATAAAAAGTTTTCACTGTACTCCTGTATTAGAGTACCAGTGACAATAAAGGATATTCATATCCATAATTCATACTCAATAGCTTGGAGGGGTGAGGTAGTGATAATATCATTGCACTAGTAATCCAGAGGTTAATGTTCTAGGGGCAGGGATTCAAATTCTATCATATCTGTTGGTGGAAGTGGAATTTAATTAATAAATGTGAAATAAAGCTAATCCAGCTGATAATCATGACAACGATCAGTAATTGTTGAAAAAAAAACAATGTGTCTGGTTCATTAATGTCCTTTAGGGTAGGAATGCTGCCAACTTCACCTCACCCAACTTTTGACATCAGACCCACAGCAGTGTGGCTGACCTGGAACTGCCTTTTGATATGAGCAGCATGCCACTTGGTACAAGGGCAATTAAGAATGAACAACAATATTGTCTTGGCTGGCAACAGACATATCCCATGAAAAGGTAAAGAAAAGCAGAGTACAGATATATAAATGGTTCAGCTCCTGACCCTGCAAGCCTGGTAACCATTTAAAAGACTCAAATTAAGAGTGTGGTGAAACACTCACCTGAATAGGTGTAGTCAAACATAAGAAACCTACAACATGAAAATAAATGCTCATGATCAAAACTGTTCATGTCACTGGTTGCAGTTTTCAACCAAAAGCCAGCATGTTATACTGCTATGATGAAAGCTATCCATGACAGCAGCTTCTCCTGTATCTTGAGCAACTAAAACTGGAAAGAACAATACCATGTGAACGTCACTTAAGGTTTTACATTATACTGACTTTGGCATCTGTATCTTCATTATTACTGGATTAGCATCCTAAATCTAACATCATTGCAGGACCACCAACATCACGACAACTTCAATGCTTCAAATGGACCAAATCATCACGTTAGGTCAATGAGGGAAGGACAAAAAAGGCTTCTTCCATAGGTTTGCCCTTGAGTTCCTTGGTTCTCTCCCCACATCCTTTCTTTGCATAAATTTTACTTGACTCGATGGAATCTATTACATGATAAAAGGTAAAATCCTGATTCAAACCTTTCGTCCATTTACTAAACTATTCTGTTATTGGTAGCAGAACTTTCATGGATATCTATGTTCAAAAACCATTCTAGAAAACTTTCAGTTAACTTTTCCAAATCACTTAAAAGATTTTCATTTACTCCTTCTTCCGTGAAGTGTCAAGGTCTGTTATCAATGGAAACAATGACTATTGTTTAAGTATTTTTTTTCTTACTTGGAGATATTTGGACCAGCCATGACTTTGAACATTGGAATGAGATCATCAGCATAACGACACATAGGACCAGTACACAGAAATTCAGCTTTTAGACCTGTTGCATTTGGAAACTGACCGTCATTAGGTACCAAACCTGAAAGCACAGCATTAACAAAACACTTATAGAATTACTACAGGGAACATACAAATGATCTTGCTTAAGTAATGCAGTCAACGTCAGAGCGGTATACACTGAGCCAATCACAATTGTGATTTATGAACATTACATTTTCATAATTTGAGAATATCTAAACAACATGATTCAAAGCAGAAAATCTTAATGCACGATATTTTTCCTACTTTCACCTAGTGTATGCTGAATACATTTTTACTACAACCTACATTTATCTAGAGACAACGAGGTGTAGAGCTGAACACAGCAGGCCAAGCAGCATCAGAGAAGCAGGAAGGCTGACGTTTCGGACCTGGACCCTCCTCCAGAAATGGGAGAGGGGAAGGGGGTTCTGAAATAAATAGAGAGAGAGGGGGAGGTGGATAGAAGAGGGATAGAGAAGAAGATAGGTGGAGAGAAGATAGGTGGAGAGGAGACAGAAAGAGGAGGGGATGAAGCCAGTAAAAGTGAGTGTAGGTGGGGAGGTAGGGAGGTAGGGAGGACGGACAGGTCAAGGGGGCGGGATGAGGTTAGAAGGTAGGAGATGGGGGTGGGGCTTGAGGTGGGAGGAGGGGATAGGTGGAAGAAAGGACAGGTTAGGGAGGCGGGGACGAGCTGGGCTGGTTTTGGGATGCAATTGCGGGAGGGGAGATTTTGAAGCTTGTGAAGTCCACATTGATACCATTGGGCTGCAGGGTTCCCAAGCGGAATATGAGTTGCTGTTCCTGCAACGTTCGGGTGGCATTGTTGTGGCACTGCAGGAGGCCCAGGATGGACATGTCGTCTGAGGAATGGGAGGGGGAGTTGAAATGGTTTGCGACTGGGAGGTGCAGTTGTTTAGTGCGAGCCAAGCGTAGGTGTTCTGCAAAGCAGTACCCAAGCCTCCGCTTGGTTTCCCCGATGTAAAGAAGGCCACAATGGGAACAGCGGATGCAGTATACCACATTAGCAGATGTGCAGGTGAACATCTGCTTGATGTGGAAAGTCTTCTTGGGGCCTGGGTTGGGGGTGAGGGAGGTGGTGTAGCACTTCCTATGGTTGCAGGGAAAAGTACCGGGTGTGGTGGGGCTGCAGGGGAGTGTGGAGCAGACAAGGGAGTCACGGAGAGAGTGGTCCCGCCAGAAAGCGGATAAGGGTGGGGAGGGAAAAATGTCTTTGGTGGTGGGTTCGGATTGCAGATGGTGGAAGTGTCGGAGGATGACGCGTTGGATTCAGAGGTTGGTGGGGTGGTATGGGAGGACGAGGGGGATTCTGTTTTGGTTGTTATTGAAGGGAGGGGGTGTGAGGGATGAGTTACCAGAAATGCGGGAGAAACAGTCGAGGAAGTTCTCAACCACTGGTTTTGGGGTGGGGGTGGGGGGAGCGTGGAAGTTGCAGTCCTTGAAAAACGGGGACATCCGAGACGTTCAGGAGTGGAATGCCTCATCCTGGGAGCAGATAGAACATAGAACATAACAGCGCAGTACAGGCCCTTCGGCCCTCCATGTTACGCCGACCTGTGAAACCAATCTGAAGCCCATCTAACCTACACTATTCCATTATCATCCATATGTTTATCCAACGACCATTTAAATGCCCTTAAAGTTGGCGAGTCTACTACTGTTGCAGGCAGGGCATTCCACACCCTTACTACTGAGTAAAGAATCTACCTCTGACATCGGTCCTATATCTATCACCCCTCAATTTAAAGTTATGTCCCCTCGTGCTAGCCATCACTATCCAAGGAAAAAGGCTCTCACAGTCCACCCTATCCATTCCTCTGATCATCTTGTACGTCTCTATTAAGTCACCTCTTAACCTTCTTCTCTCTAATGAAAACAGCCTCAAGTCCCTCAGCCTTTCCACATAAGACCTTCCCCCCACACCAGGCAACATCCTGGTAAATCCCCTCTGCACCCTTTCCAATGCTTCCACGTCCTTCCTATAATGCGGTGACCAGAACCGTACGCAATACTCCAAGTGCGGCCGCACCAGAGTTTTGTACAGCTGCAACATGACCTCATGGCTCCGAAACTCAATCCCTCTACCAATAAAACCTAACACACCGTACGCCTTCTTAACAACCCTATCAACTTGGGTGGCAACTTTCAGGGATCTATGCACATGGACACCGAGATCTCTCTGCTCGTCCACACTACCAAGAATCTTACCATTAGCCCAGTACTCTGTATTCCTGTTACTCCTTCCAAAGTGAATCACCTCACACTTTTCCGCATTAAACTCCATTTGTCACCTCTCAGCCCAGTTCTGCAGCTTATTTATGTCCCTCTGTAACCTGCAACATTCTTCTGCGCTATCCACAACTCCACCGACTTTAGTGTCATCCGCAAATTTACTAACCCATCCTTCTACGCCCTCATCCAGATCATTTATAAAAATGACAAACAGCAGTGGCCCCAAAACAGATCCTTGCGGTACACCACTAGTAACTGAACTCCAGGATGAACATTTCCCATCAACCACCACCCTGTCTTCTTCCAGCTAGCCAATTTCTGATCCAAACTGCTAAATCACCCTCAATCCCATGCCTCCGAATTTTCTGCAATAGCCTACCGTGCGGAACCTTATCAAACACTTTACTGAAGTCCACATACACATCAACCGCTTTACCCTCATCCACCTGTTTAGTCACCTTCTCAAAGAACTCTAAGGTTTGTGAGGCACTACTTACCCTTCACAAAACCGTGTTGACTATCCCTAACCAAATTATTCCTTTCTAGATGATTATAAATCCTTATAATCCTTTCCAACACTTTACCCACAACCAAAGTAAGGCTCATTGGTCTATAATTACCAGGGCTGTCTCTACTCCCCCTCTTAAACAAGGTGACAACATTTGCTATCGTCCAGTCTTCTGGCACTATTCCTGTAGACAATGACGACAAAAAGATCAAAGCCAAAGGCTCTGCAATCTCCTCCCTAACTTCCCAGAGAATCCTAGGATAGATCCCATCCGGCCCAGGGGACTTATCTATTCTCAGACTTTCCAGGATTGCTCACACCACCTCCTTATGAATCTCAATCCCATCTAGCCTAATAGCCTGTATCTCAGTATTCTGCTCGACAACATTTTATTTTTCCTTTGTGAATACTGACGAAAAATATTCATTTAGCGCCAGATGCGGCGGAGGCGAAGGAATTGGGGATAGGGGATGGCATTTTTGCAGGAAGGTGGGTGGGAGGAGGTGTATTCCAGTAGCTGTGGGAGTCGGTGTGCTTGAAATGGATATCGGTTTCTAGGTGGTTGCCAGAGATGGAAACAGAGGCCCAGGAAGGAGAGAGAGGTATTAAAGATGGTCCAGGTGAACTTCAGGTTGGGGTGGAAGGTGTTGGTGAAGTGGATGAACTGTTTGAACTCCCTGTGGGAGCATGAGGTGGCGCCGATCCAGTCATCAATGTAACGGAGGAAGAGGTGGGGTTTAGGGCCAGTGTAGCTACAGAAGCTGGATTGTTCCACATAACCTACAAAGAGGCAGGCATAGCTTGGGCCCATGCGGGTACCCATGGCCACCCCCTTTTGTCTGTAGGAAGTGGGAGGAATTGAAAGAGAAGTTGTTGAGGGTGAGGACGAGTTCGGCTAAGCGGATGAGGGTGTCGGTGGAGGGGGACTGGTCGGGCCTGCGGGACAGGAAGAAGCGGAGGGCCTTTAGGCCATCTGTATGGGGAATGCAGGTGTATCAGGACTGGACATCCATGGTAAAGATGAGGTGTTGGGGACCAGGGAATTGGAAGTTCTGGAGGAGGTGGAGGGCGTGGGTGGTGTCACGGACGTAGGTAGGGTGGTAAGGTTTTATAGTTTAAGATACAAAGACAAAACAAAATCCAATCTTCATAAGGGAGGTAATGTTACAGATGCCTTAATTTCAATATGCGTGACTTGTTTGGAAACCAAGGATCCCTTGCAAGTCATTTATTTCATTTTTAGAAATAAATGGAACTAAGTTGGATGAAGGTTAGAGAGGTAGATGGATTAAAATCATACTTCTGTTCTTGAAATCTGGGCTTAAATCTATTTAGCATAATAAGATAATTATTTTCTTTATTCTTTCATAGGATGAACACTGCCACCAAAGTCAACATTTGTTGACCATCTCAAGTTTTCTTTGTTAAACCATTTCAGAATGTATTGAACAGCCAACCACATTGCTGTGGATCTGGAGTCACATGTAGATCAAACAGATAAGAGGTAATCCAGCAACAAAAACAGAAATTGCTGGAGAAATTGAGGTGGTCTGGTAGCATCTGTGGTGAGAAAGCAAAGATAACGTTTCAGGTTCAGTGACCTTTCTTCAGAACGGTAAGCATGGCAGATTCCTTTCTGAAACAGGCAGTATTTGATCAGATGGATTTTTTCACCAATGATGGCTTCATGATTACTACTGAGATCAGCTTTCAATTCCAGATTTAATTTTAATTGAATTTAAATTCCACCCACTGACATGGATGAATTTGATTCAGTTACCTAAAGTACTTGCCTAGACTACTGTCACTGGACTAGTAATATAACTATTATCCACATTCTTCTTGCCTTCTTGCACATAAATGGACAAGGAAACATAATAAAACACATGAAAAGAATTTGAAGCTAGTTTCAAGAGAAACTAAAGCAGCAGCTTGAGGGGGGCTACAAAACATTGTTACTTAGGCTAATTTTCCAGGGCCAGAATAAATACACAATTTTGGACAGTGCTGAAAATTTTTCATCCTCCAAGATGAATTTCATTTGATAGCAGGAAGCAAGGAAAAGGCAGAGAGATGTTAATTAAACAGAGGCATTAGCACAAAACAGTGCATTTATCCTCGGTTAGGAAACCAGGATGTAGAAGCAGGTTTAGGCATGAATGAGAAATGATAAAAAGGCAAGAAACTGCTTGGGGAAGTAGCATAAGTCCATTAAAAACACCGCACAGCTGTAACAAGTATAAGGGAGGAAATAATGGGACCTGATCAGAAAAGTAAGTGGTATTCATATGGGATTTTAATCAATACAGACTAGAAAAATCAAATGGGCAAAGGTAGCCTTGAGGAGATGATCATAGGTTTTCAGGATAGTTTCTCAGAACAAGCAATTCTGGGATCAACTCTAGGGCAGGTTATACCAGAACTGAATCGTGCATCGATAGGATAAATCGATGACTACAATGTGAAAATGTCCATAGACGGCAATGATTAAATTTTATACTCGGTTTGAGGGGGAAAGAGAATAGGGTCAAGACTCAGCTTAAATTTACATATGAGGAATGATGAAGGCATGAAGGTAGAGCTAGCTAAAGTGAATTGGCAAATTGGTTAAGGGATAGGTCAAGAGTGAAGTAGTGGCATATGTTTATGGGAGGGCTGGTATTTTAGACTTAGCTGTTGGCTACATTTCATCAAGAAATAAAAAATATCCGGGACCATGGGAGCCAACAAGCTATTTAACTAATCAATGAAATTAAGTTTTGATTCAATGAAATGAAAACACCAGATTAAACAGAACAGCTGCTGTAATAAATCAGTTGTGCCTCAAATCCAAAATTCACTAAAAATAATTAAGTAGCAATCAATGCAAAACCATACTAGTCACAAAGAAATACCTAAATGGCAGGATCTTGAAACATGATTCACAAGACAAAAGCAGTGCCAAGCTTGGAGATAATTCTGACCTGTTGTCGGCTTGTGTCCATAAATTCCATTGAAGAAGGCAGGTATTCGAATGCTCCCACCAATGTCAGAACCCACCCCCATTACTGATCCAGCTGCAGCAATAATGCATCCCTCTCCTCCTTTAAAAGCACAAAACAAAAAAAAATCTCAAATGTTCTAGAGGTTAGAATATTTTTTCATCCTAAACAGTGAAAATGGTGCTAGAAAGATAGAAGGAGGAAACAGTATAAATTATGTTCTTCAAAAATAAGTCAAGGGTAGAAAACAAAAAAAAATCTAATCAATCTTAGATTTAAAATTAACTACTGATTTAGCATCCCAACTTACATTTGTGAAAGAGAACTCTAAATTGCAACAAACTTTGTGTGTTAATATCTTTTCTAACTTTACCACTGAAATGTCTGTAATTCATACATTTTGACTACAGTTTTAAGGACAAACTATTTCCATTGGATGGGAACTCAGAGACCAGTCTTAGCTGTACTGTTTAATTTCATGAAAACTCAAATTAAAACCTGCCTTAGATTTATTCTAAATTCAGGGAATCACAACCCTATCTTGTGCAATCCCACCTGGCAGTTTAACCCTCGAGTCCCAGCAATCATTCTGACAGAATTATGTTGCGTTCCCCTCCAAACATCACCACACTGATCTGTAGTCATCCTGTCCTTAGTTAGGTGTAATGCCTAAAACTATTTTCAGTACACCAGGTGCAGTCTAACCAGGAACAAAATCAGAAATAACTGGAGAAACTCAGCAGGTTTGACAGCATCTGTAGAGAGAAAGCAGAATCACATTTCGGGTCCATTGACCGGTCTTCAGAACTAGAGGGGGGAGGGGCACCTGGAAGATCTAGGTTGTGGATGTAGGGGGACAAACATAGGAGAGGCTGCTCACATTCTGAAATTGTTAAACTCAAAGTTGAGTCCAGAAGGCTGCAAGGTTTTGGACTCCTTGGTCACCAGGAACACCCTTTCAGTGTTTACACTGACACGCCCCATCAGAATTTAATTGGTTTCTGAGATCCCCCTCATTCTTCTGAACTCCAGTCAATATAGTTCTAATTGATCAGATATGCATCAGTCCTCCATCCCAGGTATCTGCCTGGTAAGCGGTCATTACACTCACACCATTGTCAGAATATCCTTCCTCAGATAAGACAACCAAAACTACACACAATACTCCAGTCTGGCCTGTACAATTGCTGCAAAACAACCCTGGTCCTCAAATCCTCATGCCATGAAGGCCAAAATACCACTCACTTTCTTTACTGCCTGCTGGATTGTTACTTTCAGTGACGAGTATATAAAGACACCCAGATCTTCCCGCACATTCTGCTTTCTCGATCTATCACCAGAGAATAATCTGTCTTCCTGTTTTTGTAACTAAAGTGGATAACCTCATTTTTACCCACATTATACTTCATCTGCCATGTACGTGCCCACTCTTCACTGCAGCATCTCTACATCCTCCTCACGGTTCACACTCCCTTCCTTTGTCGTCTGCAAACATGAAAATATTATGTTAAGTGCCCTCATCTAAATCATTTATATTGTGAATAGCTGGGGTTCAAAAATCAATCCCTGCAGTACCCCACTAGTCATGGCCTGCCACTTGGAAAGAAGAGCTGTTGAAGAAGGGTCCAGACCCGAAACATCAGCTTTCCTGCTCCTCTGATGCTGCTCGGCCTGCTGTGTTCATCCAGCTCTACGCCTTGTTATCTCAGATTCTCCAGCATCGACAGTTCCCACTATCTATGTTTATTCCTATTCTTGGGTTCCTGTCTGCCGACCGGTTCTCTATTTATGTCAGTTCACTACCCCCGATCCTATTCGCTTTAAATTTAAATGCTAATCTCTTAAATATGACTTTATCGAAATCCTTCTGAAAGTTCACGTAACCACAGCCACTGGCTCCCCCTAGTTATATCCTCAAAAAATTACAGCATATTTGTTAAGCATGATTTCCAAATTTGGAATCTATACTGACTCTGTTTGATCCAGTTACTGTTTTCCAAGTGCTTTACAATTACATTATTTAAAAAGGACACTAGCATTCTCTCCCATATAGATTGCAGGCTAACCTGTCTAAAATTCCATTTTGTCTCTACCTCCTGCATTAAAAAAAAGCAGGGTTATATTTGAAACCCTACAATCCATAGGAACTGTTCCTGTGTCTGTAGAGTCCCTTCTTCCAAATGCAGTTGTAAAGATTTGTGAATTTTGATATCCTGTCTAGTTTATCCCATTAAACTTCCATTTTGTAAATATTTCTACTTATTTAGCTAGCTATCCTTTGCATCTTGTGCATTTGTCAAGATCTGTATTAGTTTTTGTATTTTTGTAAGCTTTTTCTTTCAGTTATACCTTACCCCTTCTCTCTCGTCATCTTTGGTTCTGTTTAGGCAAGTACAGCTCTTGCCCTTAATGGTGCAAACTGATTCTGTATCACATTAAATCATTTTTTAATTATCTCCCTCTGATCTGCTATCATTTTATCCTGTAATAGATTTTACTATGGTCAGGCTCTGTATTATCACATTGACAATTCAACCTTACTTAAATCTACAATCTTAGTAGCTGTATGCTAGATTTCTCTCCCAAGCACAATGCTGAACTGGACACACTATTCAGCTGTTAACTAAATGTGGCTTGTTACTAATATGGTATGCCCGCTTATTCCCCTTATGTCATATTGTTGCAGAAAACTATCATTTACATACTTAAGGAATTCACTGTGCTGCTAACACTTGGTGGTCTGCTTGTCCGAATCTATATGCAAGTTAAAATGTTCAATTAAAGTCATGCTGCTTTTGCTACATTCTTATCCAATCTTTGCACTTACAATCAACCGCTTCAGAACTGCTACCAGATGGCTTATACATAATTCTGAACAGCCTTAAAGTCTGAAAGAAATCCTTAAAGCAAAGCCTTCTACATTAGAAACACTAACGTATTACTCTTTGACTTGTTCTTTAGTTCAAATTATTTACTCACACTGTATTCCTCTCTCCTGATTTGATTACATATTTTAGTTTTCTTTTATATTTCATGTTTAAAGTACAAAATCTGATGGTTATTTTAGTCTTTTCCCTTCCTTTTGTTTTTGAAGTATTTATCTTGCTTTATCTATTTATCTATTCTAGTCCTACTCATCTAAATTGAGGAAGACAGGGTTTAATTAGGTGGAGAAATTTGTTTTAGCTCAAGAACCTTGTGCTTCCAATCCAATCTTCCCCTATCTAATCCAGGAATGCCCACTAAATGCTATTTTCAGGATAGGTCAGGTTAATTGCAAAAGTTAATTCGTTAATTTCTGTTAACATGCATTGTAAGAATGGCAAAGCCTACTATTTCAAACATTTGTCTGCATCAAGGAGCCCCAAAGTCAGATATAATACTACTTAATACAAAGCGTCTAGTTCAGTTATTATCACATGGAAATCATGGAGACTTAGGAGTTTTCAGGGAGGAATTGTTTCCAAGATTCTGAATATTTTGATAATACCACTAATTCAAATACTGTTGAATTATAATTGCTTAGGAAAACATTGCCAATATTACATTTAAAAGAAAACTTTCAACATGAGCACTGAAAGAACTGTGGATGCTGTAAATCAGGAACAAAAACAAAGTTTCTGGAAAAGCTCAGCAGGTCTGGCAGCACGTGAAGGAGAAAACAGAGTTAATGTTTTGGGTCCGGTGACCCTTCCTCAGAGGAATGGTCACCGGACCCGAAACATTAACTCTGTTTTCACCTTCACAGATGCTGCCAGACCTGCTGAGCTTTTCCAGAAACTTTGTTTTTGTTTCAACGTGAGTATGAATCACCTCTTTGCCACTTACTACTGTTTCCCAAAGTTTTCACAGAAATGGTCCAATGAAATGTGTTTGGCTCCCATACAGATCTTCAAGTCCTCTGCTGTGCTCCACTCTGTCAAATTGCTCACCACTAATACTTGGGATAAGGTTGGCATTTATTGCATTTGAGAGATTGCGCTTTTTAGACTTCAGCCATCCTGTGACCACTTGAGGGAACTTACATTTCTGGATTTTTTTGTACTGCAAGCTTTCATCATCTGGATTTAGATATAGCTTGGCTCTTTAATGCAAACAGGCAGGAGGAATTTTCATGACAGTCTGAAATGGATTTGAATTCACATTGCAGAGGCAAAGTATCAATTTTTTTAGGTTTTCAAACTGAGGTTATCAGGCTTCTATCTATCATGATATCCCCCAACATATTGGCTTAATAGCTGTTTTTTATTTCCTTATGCAAGTAGAAATGTTTTCAGCAATAGTAGCGCTGTTTCTTTTGAGCAGATTTTAGAAGTTACAACGTGTTCCCACAAAACTCAGTTCATCGAGCTCCTATTATCATTATGAACAATAAACGAAATTTTAACTGTTTTGTAGCTTAATGCTCACCTGAACTTCCACCAACAATGCGATCCACATTGTATGGGTTTCTAGTTGTTCCATATACATTGTTGCTGGATTCGTACCACATACAGAGTTCACTGCAGTTTGTTACACCTAATGGGATGGCACCAGCTTTTCGGAGGTTAGTCACCACAGCAGCATCCGTTAGGGCAATCACATTCTTACGGCTTACAAGACCGGATGAATTGGGTGAACCTGAGCAGGGAAGGGAGAAGTGCAAATAAATGTCAAAGACAATACAGCAAACTTTGTTTTAAATGGCACCTTTTCAATTGGCACCCTTTATACACTGGCAAAAATATGCAGATACTACAATCTACAGTGATGTCCAAGTATTCATTCTGTAAATAAAGTATAACAGTGTTGTGTATACCCCTTGCATTACAATTCTATTACTGTGTTTTAACATCAATTTTAGGAGCAGTGTGATGTTTTCACAGAGTTTGAAGGGTTTTGATGTCTCGAAGATTCACTTGGTCAGAGTTTACTGCGGTTATGCGTACCTCTTGATTACACAAAATATTTCACCAACTGGCACACTCCTGGTCCCACAAGTGCCAGTTAACAAAACATTTGCTGTATCATACAGTCATACAGCATGGAAACTGACACTTCGGTCCAACTACTCTGTGCCAACCATGTTTCCAAACTAAACTAATTCTACCTGCCAGCATTTGGCCTGGATCTCTCCAAACCTTTCCTATTCATGTACATATCCAAATGCCATAAATGACATACCTATAAAATGCACAAATTGAAATGAGTTGCCATTCTTGCGTTTAATAATGCCATGTAGATAGTAAAGTGTCTGTTTCCAAAACGTTAAATCAACTTTTCCACAGTATTAAATTGACATACTCCATTCACTGATCAACTGGAAACCACAGCGATAACTTAGTTTCCACTTATTTTGAGATGAAGGAATAATGTCTTTCATGAAGGTCAAAGTCAGAAGGTTGTATGTTCTTTCGCCACATAAAAGCACTTGGTTTTGCACCTAAAACAAACTAGAACACTACCAAATAGCCCTCCCTCAATACTGGACTAAAGAGATTTCTCCTCAGAAGATTATTTCTTTCACTCTCTCATTTCTTCTCTACATCTAGAGATTGTTCAGTATTGCAAACGACAAGAAGGAAGTCTAGAAGATGGAGGAATGCAAAGGAAGTATTCGGGGAATGAGTGTTTCAGATTCCACCCAGCAATCGTGCAACTAAAACCAGCATTGCACAATTTTGCTGAGTTCAAATAGTGGTGTACGGTCAAAGTATGCATATTTCTTAAAATAGCATGTTTATGAACACTTTAAGCAAACAGCCAAGGGATGAAGCAATGGCCTTTTGCACAGCTCTTAGGTTCATACAAATGGTAACAACAGTGTGTACATTCCACGGACAAGTCAGACCTTTTACCAATGATTGTTGGACTATACTTTTGGAGCCGAGACAGAAAAATGCAAGAGATGGAGAGAGACTTGGTTCAGTCCATACAAAAACATACGATTAGAAGTACGTGTGACAGCAGTAGCATGTCAGCACAGATTACAATTTGGAGAACAAAGTAACGGATTCATAACCAGTTGACCTAAAACAAAATATACAAGATTGACAGAAAACCAAAGTAACCACTGTGAGATATTGTATTATGATTCTCTTTACTACCTCACTCACAAGCGCTCTATGTTTACTATATCGCGTTTCCATTCATTCATGAAACCGTGCTTTTTGTGGTACAGTTTAACTTACAAGATAAACCAATTTAAACATCCCTTCCTATGCTGCCAACCTGTTACTGTTTCTTTACACCTTTCAATTCTTAACAGCCCCATACTGCAAGCAGTGTTTAGACCTATTTCTATATCAAAGGCAACACCTGAGTCAGTGTTAATACTGTAACCTCCTCAGAACAATGCCATCCCACTGTCATGTCTCCGTAACTCACTTGAAACTATAGAAAGATTGTAATATTAATTAGCCCTTAGGCCTACCATTTAGGACCACCATCTTGTACTAATGTACAGATTTATATTTTTTAAATACATATTAAATAGGGCTGCTACTCCTTTTAAGAAACTTAGTATCAAAACACTGCTTCTGTGAAACTTCATGAACGAATGTGTAGGAATTGTCAAAAACCAGCAATAGTAGATGAAATCTCATGACCCAGCTGCAGGAGACCAATTTAATATCCTCTGCACTTTTATTTAGTACATGTACAATTTCTCACTTATTTAGATCATATGTCTAGTATTTTTTATTAACTTTAAAGACAAAACTTCTCAATTATACAAACTCAGAATGGACAGACATTCTAATCCCATCACAAGTAACAGCCAGCATTTAGCAAGTATTTAAACTACCTCCTGCTTCTCCAAGACAGATATCACACAAACTTGGGTACAATAGATACGACTATGTGACACCATAGTGCTAAAATTTTAATGTATGCAAATCTGGGTATAAAAGAGGCCGCGACAAAACTGTACTTTGGATTCCATCACTGCCTCAAACTGTGCCACTGCGGATGCTCAATAAGCTATTTTCACCACTCACCGATCTCAGTCATTATTGAACACAATTCCACAACTTGGCGTAGTTGGCAGGATCACTAGGGCAACTGTTGAAACTGACTAGTCACTGACACTACTCTGAAGTAAGAGACTTACTTCTTAAAGTTGTGACCTAGTCCCTGAACACTATCCTGAACCTGTCTGAGCTCAGGCCTCAAGCGCTCCAAATTGACTAAAATTGCCCACTGCGAGAAACTGCCCACAGCACGAGTGTTCAGGTGACTGTGTAGACACCTTATTGGGGTCACTATCTCCAAAGATGGGCGGAACCCTCCCATCTTGAGTGAGGAAGAAATGTTGTAGCAGTTACAAAACTGCATTGAAATACAGTTCTCATTAGGGAAAACCCTAACCAAAATTAGGCAGAAATTCAATAATCCCAAAGAACAGTGGACACTAGATGACATGAGACTTGTCTGGGGAAAATCCACCCGACAGAAAGATAAGGACAGAATTAAATGATCCCACGTGTTCAAGGGTCAAATTCACCAAAGGAATGAAATCATGACTTGATATAGCCCATGGTCATGAATTAAACCATCTCAAACAGCAATTAAAAGCAACGTATGAACAGCTGCAAAGGAGACATCAAAGCGGGAAAAAGGTGAACTTAAAAATCAAGCACTTGAGAAAGAAAACAAGAAACTGAAGGACGAGATAACAGTCCTGTCAGTTTCTTCCCCAGTTTCCACACCCATACAGAATTTGTATCCGACCACCCGTAACATCCAGGAAGTGGTTCAGCAAAGCCAAGTTATCGACCTTGGGAAACAGAGGGGCAAAATAGATGGGTCCTCTAGCAATCAAAGCGATGAGAACTGTATATCGCTAGCACCATTTTTACAACCCCTTTAAACCAAGAAGGTAAAAATAGAGGAAGTGGTAAGGCAAAGGTTAGAGGACAGCACTAAGGTGGATGTTCCAGTAAAATGGACCAAGAAACACACTGTGCGTGAACCTGCGACTCTTGAAAACAGACAAGTGGTCTAAAGGAATGCCTCACCCAAAGGGGTCAATGAAAACATGGGAAAGCCTAGACTGGTTAAGGGGAATATATACGCTCCGCCCCTGGGGCCGGTTATAGATCCTGAATGTTATTATCGCTAAAAAAGAGAAGGACGCCTTCTCCATGAGGCAGTCAAAGCTGCCCTTGCAGAGTAACAGCAGGAGCCGTAAGCTGGGTGGACAGCAATAAAACATAGATGGACCATACCCCTTTAACCCAAGACCGATTGGACGAAAGTGAGGCTTGCTGTCAATATGTTACAAAGTCCCAGAATATGAGGAAAGATTTAGAGCAAACTAGAAGGAGTATGCATGAGTCCCAGATGTGCAGGACCATACAGATTTTGAGGTTTGCTTTGTGGCTGGGCTTAAACCTGAACTTAAGATGCTAAAGTTCACCAAACCAGACTGAGACTAGAGGGGGACGAATTATTTAGAACTGGTGGACTCAGCCCACTAGCTCGACCAAGATATGTGCGCCGAATTGCGAGCCCTACAGACGGGACAAATGGACAGGCCTCCAGTAACCCTGGAAAGACCCAGGGCAAATGACCAGGGAAGTGTTACATCTGTGGGAAGGAAGACCACTGGGCTAGAGGGTGCTGGTAAAGAGGAAAGGGCGAAGTAGCCCAATAAACAATAAAGAAGAGGAGACCGTGAAAACTGGGAGTAAGACTGATCTCCTACAGCAGTTAGGAGCTAACCAGACAGCAGCATCAGGAGCTGCTGAAGATGACAAAAGAAAACCGAGAGCCCCCCCGCTCCGTATCCCTCCATGCTCTTACTGGATTTATGCTAGCAGAGGGGAGATGGACTGTATATGGCCATGAGGGTAGGAGAACTGGACAGTGAGTGTCTTTTGAACACAGGAGTAGAGTTGACGTGCCTACCCCGGTATGAGACCAAACTCCTGCTATACAGGACAGTGAGAACACCTTAAAGAGCAGGAGCTCACAGGATCGAAATTAAAAGGAGCAAACCCATGCAGATTGCATTTCGCCCTGATGAGTTAGTAATCTTTGTATGTCTAGGACCTGTAGCCCAGCCGATCCTCAGAATGGACATCCTCGCCCAACTAAATTCATCTTTACATTTCGGTGATGGACAGATAACATGGTCCATCGGAACCCTACAAAGGAAAGAATTAAAAGGCCACCCCATCTGGACTAAAGACAAGGACAACTGCAGGTTTCCGCAGGTTCACAGGGACACCTCCACCTTGCACTATACAGCACCTCTAACAGCCCAATGTCTGTTGCAGGAATCCACCCAATAATTCAGAGGTTAAAAAACCAAAAACACCTCGAACAGCCCGGCGTGGCGCATGCAAAAGGTAAGTGGGGAATGGAGATTAGCCATAAATTACAGAAAAGTCAACCAATGCATTGATCAAAAGGTCCCACTAAGAGGCGACACCTCTACTATGTTCAGTGCCTTAACACGAGACCACAAGTGGCTCTCGATCATAAGTATGGCTCATGGCTTCTGGTCATACCCCGAGCACCTGAAGTACAGTTCGTGCTTTGCCTTTACTGTACGGCAATGACAGTACACATGGACCAGAATCCCACAGGGATTCCACAACAGCCTGACAGTATACAGGAGCCTGACACAACAGCCTGACAGGAGATGGCAGCCATGATTGTGCGGAAACCTGCAGGAATTAGAGGGCAATAACCAAACGATGAACAAGGCTTTGCAAAAAGCAGACCTCAACCTTTACTCCGAAGGATCCTCTTTCATGGAAAATGATACAAGGAAAGCCGGACGGGCTGTTGCTACACTCCACACTGTCACAACATCGGGAAGCCTACCCCCAAAGCATCCGCACAGCAAGCTGAATTACAGGCTCTGACTGAAGCCTGAATAGCAGAGGATGAGTCTGCCAACATTTATACAGAATCCCACTATGCTTTTGGAGCTGCCCACGACTTTGGCCAACTACAGAAACAGCATGAATCCTAATGACTGCAGGCACCTCCATCAGAAATGGGAAAGTAGTCAAGCACTTGTTGGAGGCTCTCCGGCTGCCCAAAGAAGCGGCCATATTAAAGCACAAAGCCCACATGAATGATAACACCATGGAAGCCCAGGGTAATGCCCTGGCAGATATCAGGTTGCCAAAACTGCCACCTTCAATCACTCCTGCCAAGAGCCTCAGGTGCATGTCTGTCAGCTTGACTTTGGGGTAGCAAATCAAAATATGCAAACAATGCAGAAGTAATGCTCCCAAGAGGAGAAATGGGAATGCACTGATAACGGACACAGGCTATGCAAAGATGAAGTTTGGAGACTTGAGAATCAACTTGACCAGTTGCACCTGCCTTGATATCATATGTGGCACAACAAATCCACTCATGGAGACATCTGGGGTCTGAACAGATGACAGTCTGGTACCAGCGCAGCTAGTGGGGACGAGGATTTAAAAGATTTGCTCAAGCAACAGTGGACTGCTGTCTCACTTGTCAGAAGAACCCTGGAATCAAAAGTGCAAATTCCCCAACTGAGGGCACTGGTGCCTCCAGGGCCATTCCAGCTCTTGCAAGTTGTTTTTTCTCGGTCCAACAATGTCATGGTTACTCGGCCATCCTTGTAATTGTGGACAAGTTTTCCAGAAGCTGCTCCTGCGAGAAAGGCCACTGCCAGTCACACAGCCAAAGCCCCCGATGGGGGCTGCTCAGCAGCACTGACTCAGACCAGGGAATCCATTTCACGGGAACAGTGCATCAAGACATTTCCCAGTTATCGAGGATTGACTGCAACTTTCACTGTCCCTATCATCTACAATCATCGGAGCAAGTGGAAAGAACGAATCAGACGCTGAAACAACAACTGGCTAAATACCACCAGGAGGGAATGCCCCGGCCTCAGGCTTTACCAATAGTTCTACGCAGTTACAGGGCTACCCCCAACAAAACAACATAGCCGAGTCCATTTGAAATAGTGACAGGCAGGCCAATATCCTGCCTGAGACAATAGATCTATGGAGTGATGCCTTATTGTCTTACAGCCAAGCACTAACAGATGCTCTAAGTCTTGCCTCCTCACAGGTATCGGCTGCCTGGAAGGACCCACTGGAGGGAGATCATGACATTGTACCAGGTGAGTCGGTTCTTGTAAAAAATTTCCACAAGGAAACCTTAGTTGTGAAGTGGAAGGGCCATACCGGGTGCAACTGATCACCCAGTCAGCTGTCAAGGTCCGAGAAAGGAGGCCTGTATTCACACCTCCCACATATAAACAGGTATCCTACAATACAGCAGAACCAGAGATTGACCAACTGCTATAGTATATACGGTCATTTTTTTCAATTATGTTTTCATATTATCCGGATATTCAGAGTTACATGCAAATACTTATCTCTCTCTGTTTTATATCTATACCAAAGCTTCTACTCTGTTCAAGTGTTGGATATGTTCCCACATTCCCACTCACTCTAAAGGGGGAATCCCAGTCTACACTATTCCCGTTACTGAATCCGAGATGGCAGAGTGGTACATTTATCAAAATTTCACATTCTCCCCTTCTCCAGGCCGTGGGATGTTTGCCTACGTACATAAACTCAAAGGGAGGGGAACTCAGTTCTCTCTCAAACATAAGAGGGACTATTGAAGCCTGCAGGTCTACCTACCACCCCCTGGCCAGCTTCTCTGAGTGGTACTAGCCCAGTTAAGATCGTACCCACAATCCTCCATTCCTGGCCCTCACTAACACCTCAAAACGGGAAAGACCACAAGGATCCATGTGTTTTATCGACTCCTCCAAATGGGGGGCAAGAGATGGGTCCACAGCAGTCACTCTCGGTATTTTAAAGTCACAGCCTCACCCAGTCGATTGACTGATTTTGATAAGGGTACAAGTTGAGGCACCATCTCTCTGTGCAATCGTACCGGAGGTTATTGCCCACTTCATCTCCTATAATGGCACTTATTTCATCAGTGGCCACAGAGCATACCTGTGGCTCCGCACCCACTGGCAAGGTTCATGCTACCTCAGGTATGTAGTCCCATACATATATCACTCTGCCAAACCGCCTAGCTGGAGACAGGAGACAGAAGACAGAAGACAGCCATCTGAAACCCAGCATTTATTTGCTATTGCATTTCCTTTCTATGGTACGGCCAAACTGGTCAGAAGGTAATAACGCTGGCTTCGGTTTTGGAAAAGATGGGAAATGATACATTCTCTGCCCATAACTGAATAAATGATGAAACTGTCGCTATTCGCACAATAGTGGTCCTCGATTTTGTTTTAGCCAAGAGAAGGGGCATATTGTGCCCTGGTTGGCTCCAAACGTTGCACCAATATCTCAAAACTTCAAAAGTATTACCAATCTGGCTGATCATAGTAGGCAGAAGGTTGAAAAGATCAGACAACCTCCTCCCTCTACCCTGTGGAGTTGGGCTACAGAGTGGCTGGGTCCTTAGGGACCTCCATTGTACAGGGACTCACGATGTTTATTATTGTTATTCCAGCTGTGTATGTTGTTTTCTCTTTTATAAAGTGCAGTCGCCAACAAACTATTAAAAGTATAAACCATCCCCTACTACGAGCCATGTCTCTGCAAGGCCCTCCAACATCTAAAAGACCCAAGTGGTACATCTGAGTTATAAGAATTGACTGATTCTCTTCAAAGGGTCTCAGGAGAAACAAAAGGGGGGACTGCACAATATTGTATTATGATTCTCTTTACTAACTCACTCACAAGCGCTCTATGTGTTTCCTATACTGCATTTCCATTCATTCATAAAACTGTGTTTTTTGTGGTACAGTTTACTCTTACAAGATAAACTAAATTAAACATCCCTTCCTACGCTGCCAACCCGTTACTGTTTCTTTACACCTTTCAATTCTTATCAGCCCCATACTGCAAGCAATGTTTAGACCTGTTTCTGTATCAAAGGCTACACCTGAGAAAGTGTTAATACCGTAACCTACTCAGATCAATGCCATCTCCACCATCGTCTCTCCATAACTCACTCGAAACTATGGAAAGTTTGTAACATTAATTAGTCTGAGTTACCATCTCTCGGGACCTGAATAGGCTGTAGGACATCAGTTTCCTCCACCAGCATGTCCCTACAATCTGCTGTTTTTTTTATCTCTTTGAAATTTCCTCAGTACAGTGTTAAATAAATAGGTAACGTATATCTATTTCTAATTTTTATTTAGGACTACCATCTGATACAAACATCCAGATTAATACTGTTAGAATACATATTAAACAGGGCCGCTACCCCCTTTAAGAAACTTACTATCAAAATGGTGCTTCTGCGAGACTGCATAAATGAATGTGTAGTAACTGTCAGCAACAGTAGATGAAATCTCATGACCCAGCTGCAGATCAGTTTAATATCCTCTATACTTGTATTTAGTACACATAAAATTTCTCATTTATTTAGATCATATAGGGCTAGTATTTTTGCTAACATTACTCACTTTAACACCTCTTAAATATGCAAACTCAGACTGGACAGACATTCTAATCCCATAAGGAGTAACAGCCAGCATTTAGCAAGTGCTTAAACTATCTCCTGCTTCCCCAGGACAGATGTCACACAAACTTGTGTACAATAGATACAACTGTATTATATATCAGAATTCAAAAAGTGTTAACAACTTTTAAGGTAACTCCATAAATCATGTTTATTAATCGATTAACCCACTAATTTGTGGTTATAATACTAACTGCAGATTGCCAAGTACTAGCCAGCTCCCATTCAAACTAATTCAGGGGTTCGCTACCATATCAGGTTACAACCACTTCAACTTGCAGTTACACCCCACTTGAAAGACAACTCATGCATAACACGCGATATAAACAATCCCATTTAAACAAGACCGACATTCCATTCAAAGATACAATCAAGCATGACAACTAACAAAACAGCACAGACACTACAGGATGGAACCTTTTTGCACCCCCACACCAAAAACTGTTACTTGGTATTAAAATCCAACTGAACAGCTGCTATTACCAAGTCGTTTATCTTCCCCCTCCAGCTAGAGTAACTCCAAGTATCAGTCAAAAGGTGATAACTGGATAGCCCTGCAGACTTTTCCTGTATATTATGTAGCTAGGTACTTGTCCCAAGTTTTTATTCATCATGTATATAAAACTTTACCTCACTAGCTAACAAACGCTATGCAGCGTATGTAAGCAATCTTTAACTTACTAATAAAACTAACGGCGCTATGTCTAGACCCACACGACCTTGATGAATGAATAATAGCAAATAGAACCCACAGATGGACACAACCATGAAACTAACTAAATAAGACTAACACCTGTTGAATTATGCAAGGATAAAGCAGACAGACACTCTAATGTCATTAAAATAACCATTAATACTCAACAATAACCGGTAACATTTAGCATATGTTTAAACCATCTCAGATTTTCTGCAAAACAGTTTTTGTACAATGTCTACTGCTTAACGCTCATGTGTTAGAATGTTAACGAATGCTTGAATTCTGTATAAAAAGGCTGTTTTTGAGCTACGATTTTGGGGAATTCTATTTTGCCTTACACTGTGCTGCTGTGAAGGTGCAATAAAGCAGCTGTTTTCGCCACTCACTGATCCTGGTCGTCTGGTCCTTTGAATGCGATCTCACATATGTGATACCATAGAGCTAAAATTTTAATGTACAGTCAGTTCTAATATAATGCGATAGTTGTGTCCTCTTACGATCTCGCATTAAGGAAATCGAGCAATAACTGCGCCATTTAAATCGCATTTTCGCCAATACAGGCAAGGAAAGTTGGCGTACTACAAATAGTGGTCTAATTTCTTCAATTGCGTTAAAGCCAATTTGCATTGAAGAAACACCAGTTATAGCAGAACCGACGGTGTGTAAAAATTGTATATAAAAAAGAGGCTGTGGTAAAACTGCACCTTCGATTCCATCGCAACCTCAAACTGTGCCACTGCGGATGCTCAATAAAAAGGCTATTTTCGCCACATACTGACCTTGGTCATTATTGAACATGATCCCACACCACTTAAGTGATCATTATGAAGAATAACAATTAAATTGTGATTTTTGGTACCTTCATGGTCTTTATTCTTCTTTTTTCTTTATTCATGGGATGAGGGTGTCGCTGACTAGGCAGCATTCATTGCCCGTCCCTAACTGCCCAGAGAGCAGGTCAGAGTCAACCACATTGCTGTGGGGCTGGAGTCACATGCAGGTCAGACCAGGTAAGGATGGCAGTTTCCTTCCCTAAAGGACATTAGTGAACCAGATGGGTTTTTCTGACAATCATCAGATTATTAATTCCAGGTATTTTTCATTGAATTCAAATTCCAGCATCTGCCGTGGCGGGATTCGAACCTGGGTCCCCAGAAAATTATCTGGGTCTCTGGATTAACAGTCCAGCGATAATGCCACTAGGCCATTGCCGCCACCTGTGCTTCCATCTGCAATATAGTCTACATTGTGTCACAAAGGAAATTTTGTTAACATACCTTCTAATGCAATTGCTTCTTTTACCGTGAAAGGAACACCGAGGTAAGGAACAGTCTCTTCTAGCAACTTCTCATCTTCATTCCCTTTAGCAATCCTGTCATCCACCTGCTGGGCCTCCTTCAAGGCAGATGCAAACCTACAGTAGCGACGAGTATGTCGATGTAGTTTGGGGCAAAAAGAATATAAAAATTATGATGCTAAAATTGAGGTATGAAAGTCAGACTCAATCTTTATGGTACTTTGGGTCAAATTCTAATGCTTTAGTAATTGGGAAGGATTAATATGATAGTTCTGACTAAAATGACATTTTCCCTTGAATCAAGTGCAATAACCACCTTTTATTGTTTTAACAACTATACCAAAGTCCTGATATAAATTTCACATTGTATCGAACTGGTTTTCCCAATTTGTATGGGAACCTAGAAACAATGGGAAAGATGGTAATGAGATTCTGGAAGAAACGAAGTCTGAGGCATTCAAAAGCTCACAGGGATGACTTTTGAGAGCATTCAGGTGAAGCGGCATGGTCTGAAAATTGTGAAGGACCTGATGAAATCACAAACCTGCTTAGCCACTCCACAACGGAAGTACTATGTAGAGTACTGGTTTTGTTATTTAAGGAAGGTTGCAAACGGATTGAAAGCAGTTCAGAGAACATTTACTAGACCCAGATATAGCTAATACCTAGAACTGACAGGTTGTCCTGTGAAGAAAAGTTGAAGAAGCTCAGCTTTTATCAGCGGAGTTTAGCTGAGTATGAGATGGCTTAATTGAAATGCATAACAGTCGAAAGGGAACAGACAGGATAGATGTGGGAAAGGATGTTTTCTCTTGTGGGATAATCTAGAACTTGCAGTCACTGTTTGGAAATAAGAAGACAACATGTAAGACATATGTGGAGAATTTTTTTCCTCACAGATAATCATGGGTCTTTTTAACTCACTTTAAAAAGGCAGTGGAAAGCAGTAGATAAATTCTGATAATCAAGGGAGTGAAAGTTATCAGGAGTAGATGGGAATGTGGAATTAATAGATCAGCCATGATCAAACTGAATGGCAAGCCAAGTGGCTCATAACTCTTATGTTCAGTATACGAGTTCAGTAGTAGCAGGGAAGGCAAACGTAATGTTAACCTTTATTTCAAAAGAGTATAAGAATAAGGAATTCTACTCAAATTCTATTCTACTAGTTAGAATCACACGTAGAATACTGCAAACAGTTTTGGTCCCTTCATCGAAGGGGAGGTATACTGGCATTTGAGGCAGTCAGATAAGTTTTACTAGGTTGACATTGGGTATGAATGGACTGTCTTATGACGAGAGATTGATTAGGTTGGGGCTGCACTCGCTGACGGAGAACGAGAGGTGACCTGATTTAAGCGTACAACATACTTAGGGGACTTGACAAGGCATAAGCACAGAGGTTGCTCCCCTTGTGGTAGAGTTTCAGACCAGACAGCATAATCTTAGAATAAGGAGTTGGAGGTGAGGAGGAATTTCTTCTGAGGTTTGTGAATTTGTGGCATTTATCGCAGAGGGCCATAGAGGCTGGATTATTGAGTACATTCAAGGCAGAGATAGACAGATTTTTAATCAGTAAGGGAATCAAAGGTTATGGGGAAAAAGTAGGAAAATGGAGCTGACGGTCATCAGATCAGCCATGAGCTCATTGTATGTCAGAATAGACTTAATGAATTGATTGGCTTTCTCTTGCTCCTACATTTTATGTTCATATGTCAGTGATGGCAGAGACTAAATGAAGCGTAGTACTATCAAATATAAGAGGAAAATGGTGTATTATCCAATCAATTTTCATCCCTTCTTTTCTGAACATATTGATCCTCTGCTGAGATATAGTTTCAGAAATCATAGACATTCTCCACAACTGATACAAGTGGCCACTTATGTGAACCTCAGTAGCAGGCATCAGCAAGCTAACGCTTAACTCTGATCTTGTCAGCATCCGTCTTCAACTTTAACCCCTCCAACACATACACATGTTCAAGAATTGGGCACAGATATAGTGTGTTGTTGTTCCTCCTCCCCAAGATGGTAAGTTAGAGACTAGTACAACACCCCTAATATTGTCGTGCCATATTATTCAGATAATAAGATACTTGGGTGATCACTGAAAAAAATGTATTTAGGCAAATGGTACACAAAACAAATTCCTTACCTCTCTGCTACAACAGCATTAACTATTGGATTGATGTCCCTGATTCTGTTGATATATTCTTGTATTACATCCACGCACTTTACCTAAAATTAATTGCAAGAGATGAATTGTTAAATTTGGATTGTAGTTTGTAACGTTATTTCATACCAGCATCAGAAATTATAACATCTACACAGAGAAACATCTCGGTGATTTATTTTTCTGCTTATGGAGGGGGAAGGCAAAGAAAATTACAACAAATAAACATGCTTATTCAACAATTAAATTTGTAGTGTGGGGGGAGGATTTCTCTACAAAGTCTAAGCACAAACTCCATATTCTAGCATTATTCTGTTCATGGCTCTAGACTTTGTTTCAAGAACATGTGGCAGATAATTCCATACACGACAAATATGTTACTTCTCCATTCCATTCTACATACTAGATAAAATAGGAAGGGAACTGAAAATGCAAATACAGGCAGTCCCCAGGTTGTAAACAGGTATCCAGGTCTGAACACAATACACGGCAAAATAAAACAGCCGTTCATAAGTACAGAAAATGTTCGTATGTCAAATATTTAAAATTACGCCCCTGCATAGGATTACATTTAAGTCAGGAAACTTCTGTAACACGAGTATGAACTGTTCTGCCAACACTCATTTCACTTTTATTTTGTAACATTGTGTCTGTAATCATGAAAAATAGTGGTGGCAGTACTAGTTGTGAAACATGGTATTAATCAGGGGAAGAAAGAAGTGTGCAGCATGGGCAACCAAGTTATCATAGGAAACAATCTGCATGTGAAATGAGTGAATCACGAATAGTTTTCTACAACTGAGGATCCAAGTGGAGCACATACTATATTTGATCTAGTAGAATGTAATCAAAAAAATGCCAAATAACGATCATATTTAAAAAGAACCTTGGAGATGAGTGACCGCAACATGATAGAATTTGACAGTACGCTTGAAAGTGATGCAGTTGAAGGGTGTTAAATTTGAATAAGTGAAATTATGAAGCCTAGAGGCACAAATTGACTGAGATGGATTAGGAAAATACATTAAAAGGCACGACTGTACACAAGCAACGGATATTTTTTAAAGAACTATCAATCAATGATATACAGCAACTATACATTCCTTCAAGGTGCAAAAACATGGCTAACAAAGGAATTTCAGGATTGAATAAAATTAAAAAAGGCCTATAACATTGTCAGAAATAGCAGTAAATCTGAGGTCTGAGACGTTTTAGAATAGGGAGTACCATGAAACCGTTCAGGAAAGGGAGAACAGAATAAAATCCAGCAAAAATAAATATAAAAGCAGACTATAAATGCTTCTATTCGGCTGCAAAAAAGAAACATTTGGCTAAAACCAGTGTGGACTCATTAGAAATTCCACAGAATTTCAAATGGGGAATAGAGCAACGGCAAAGAAGTTAAACGATTGCTTGGTTCTGTTTTCACTGAGGATGATTATAAAAAACTCTCAGTATTAGTGAACCAGTCTTAGTAAGATTGCACTAGAGATATTAATGGGGCTGAAAGAGGATAAATCTTGAGGACTTAATATTCTACAGCAGTTTTGAAACACAATAGAGATAGTTGATGCATTGATGCTTATGTTCCAAAATTCTATACATTTTGGAATGATTTCCACAGATTTGAAGATAGCAAATGTCACCTCACTAATTAAGGGAACAAGAGAGAAAACAGGGAACTACAGACTTGTTAGCCTTACATTAGTAGTTAGGCAAGTGCTAGAGTCCGTTGTAATGGGTATAATAAATAGACACTTGGATGTTAATGATCTGATTGGATGTTATCAGCATGGAATATAAAATAAGAAATTGTGTTTGACAAATTTAAAATTTTTTAAAGATGCTAAAAACAAAACTAATAAAGGAGAGTCAACAGACATAGTACACTTAGGCTTTCAGAAGGCTTTTGATGATAGCTTGGATTATGATTTTGTTTTGCTGTCAGCCAGAGAGTAGTAATAAATGGGTAATTCTCATATTGGAACTTTGTGACTACAGCTACAGGATCGGTACATGGGCACCAGTTGACCACAACATATATTAATGACTGGGAGGTGGAGACCAAATGTAATATTTCCAAATTTGCAGATGATACAAAGCCAAGTAGAAATGTGAGTTATGAGGTAGATAAAGAGGTTTCAAGACCATTTGAAAAGGCTTAAAATGACTGGGCTAGAACATGGTAGATGGAATATAACATGGAAAAACGTGAGGTTATCCAGCTTGGTTTGAGGAACACGTGCAGAGTATTTCTTAAATGGTAAGAAAATATAGATGTACAAAGGGACCAAGGTGTTCTTGCCAACAAGTCACTGAAGTTTAATGTGCAGACACAGCAAGCTATTAGGAAAGCTAATAGAATGTCTGCCTTGATTGGAAATGTGTTTGAGTGCAGGAGTAGCGAAGTCTTGCTCCAACTGTGCAGGCACTTAGTTGGACTATACCTGGAATATTATGTGCAATTTTGGTCTCCTTACCTCAGGAATAATATTACTGCTACAGAGGAAGTGTAACGACAGTTCATCAGGTTTGTTTTAGGATGGCGGGACTGACCACGAGGAGAGAATGGGCAAATAGGGCCTGCATTCTCTGTACTTCCAAATAACGAAAGCTGATTTCATTGATGCTTAAAGGGATACACATAGTAGGGGCAGGTAACATGTAGCCCCTAGTTGGGGAGTCTAAAATCGTTGGACAGAATATAAAAATAAAGGGGATGCTACTTGAGTCCAAAATGATGTTTTTTTTTTAAATTCAGAGGGCCATGCACCTTTGGAATTCTCTATCACAGCAAACTATGGAAACTCAGTCATGGAGTATGTTTAAAGAAGAGATTGATATATTTCTGGAATACAGGATTATAGCCATGGGGTGGGAAAATGGTATTGAAGGGTTGCATCAGCCACGATCATACTGAGTGGTGGGGCAGGCTCAACGGACTGAATGGCTACTCCAGTTCGTATGCTTCTGAAGCAAAATGTCAACTTGTACAAAAACTGTTTTGAAAGAATAAAGGCTTGTTGAGAATAATTTACAAATGGTGACATCACTAAATGAGTATGGGATATTAAAGGCAATAAAACGCATTTTATTTGATGCTAAAAAAGTATTGAACATATACTACAGCAAGCAAAACAAAACTGGAATGGCAGATAAATAATCAAAGTCATTTCCAATAAACTAGTGAAGAAAGAATAAATAATATACAATTATTAAGAATAAACTTGTAGACTTTTACGGATAGGAATAAAGATAGATCACACACCTTCAGACTGCCATTCTGGTATTAATAGTAGGAAAACTAAGTTAAAAGTCAACAGCAATGATAAAGATCAAATTCCAAGCAAGGATCAAGCATCCAAGTGGATGAATAATATTGATTTTGAATACGAGTAAAATTATTACATTTTCACCTTTGGTATCTTCTTGAGATCCTAGGGTCACTCCCTTAAATGGACTTCTTGTCTTTTACAATCTGCAATGCCCAATTTTCTGCCCAAGATCTAGGGCACTAAAGATACTTGGGAAACTTTAAAGTTTGAGGAGATTCGTAGCTCGGGTTGTGGATGAGGTTGTAGAAAAGCTCGCCGAGCCAGTGGGTTTGGTTGCAAACATTTTGTCAACCTGCTAGGTAATATCGTCAGTGCACCTCAGGTGAAGCATCAGCGTTCTGTCCCATTTGTAATTTACATGCCTCAGTTTGCTGGGGTGGTTGGTATTACTTCCGGTTCTGTTCCAGCCGGGCGTTACCTAACAAAGTAATGAAACATTTGCAACCAAGCCCACCGGCTCAGCGAGCATGTCTACAACCTCATACGGAGGAAACTTATTGCATTATCCTCTCTATCTCAAAATCCAGATTGGATGTAATTGAGACAGACTTTGGGCCAACAAATAGTTTTATTTAAATTAGAAGGAGTAATTTAGCAAAGAACCATAGATTTCTCCATAATCCACAACAGAAAAAGCACAACTTGCTCCTCTAAATACAAACTTTAAACATCAAGGTTTTCTTCATCCTCAAAACAGCCTTACCCTTTAGATTAGCACTGAACTAGTAAAGAAGGATCAAGTCCTTTGATTACTAAAATGGCAGACTGACAACAACGTATAAAGCCTTTGGCCATCAAATACCCAGGAAACAAGAACTGGAACAAATAACTCACACTCTTCCAAAGATGATTGGTTGATGACTCACTCTAAGAGCTTAAAACCAAGATACAGTCAGGTAACAGGACCAACCCCATGACCACCTTAGAATAAAATTAGTAGGCTGCATTCTTACTATTACAATTCTACATTTTAAGGGGTATGAAAGGAGACAGTTCTAAGCAAAAATGTAGTATTTACAGATCTTGGCCATCTAAAAAAGAAAACAGAAAATTCTGGAAATGGTCAGAACAAAAATATTCAGCATCTATGGAGAAATGGTTTCCAAATGTGAAACATTACTGCCTGATTTGCTCTATTTCTAGCTAGTAAGTGTCTTGTGGCACTACCCCTGAGTCAGGAGGCCTGGGTTCGAGTCCCATTTGCTCTGAGGTATGTCATAAAGCCCTGAACAGGTTGATGAAAAATACCTATTTCTAGCTACTTTCTCAGCTCAATAACTCAGAACATGTTTGCTCACACAAAGTTAACTATTTTAACAAATTATTACATCTTCCAGTTTTCGTTTAAGATCTGAAATTCTTCTTTTGAAAAAAAGCACAACTTTGAAGGACTGTCATCACCTTCACACAACGGATCCTAAATTTCTATCAGAGATAAAAGGTACTGCAGATGCTGGAGAATCCGAGATAACAAGCATGGGGCTGGATGAACACAGCAGGTCAAGCAGCATCATAGGAGCAGGAAAACTCGACGTTTCGGGCCTAAACCCTTCATCAGAAATTGGGGAGGGGAAGAGGGTTCTGAAATAAATAGGAAGAGAGGGGG
>JAHRHZ010000267.1:12137881-12241102 GCA_024137785.1 Ginglymostoma cirratum
GCCGATGCAGTCATCAATGTAACGGAGGAAGAGGATCCTAAATTTCATCAGTTTGTTTCTGTGACTTGGAACAGATCAAAGTAAAACTTCATTTTAACCAATTTTCAGAGAAAGCTTTACTTAAAACTACAGCTATTTATATGATGCCTCATATGCTCAGGATAGCCCAAAGCAACTTAAAGCCAATTGAATATCTCAAGGTGTAGTCATCATTGTAACATTTGAGATATGTACTCCAGTCTTAGAATACTGTTAGCTCGTGTGCACATTGAGGTAAATATTCACTACAAAACCAGGAAGAATTCCACACTTCAAGTACTGCAATAACCTCCTTTAGGTCCAGCAGAGGGAGAAGATCAGGCCTTCATGTAACATCTCATTCAAAAAAATGCACTACCGACAAAGCAGCATTATGAGATCTTTATTGAATTACCAAACTAGGCTTTGTACTCTAAAGCCAGAATTTACAGCAGACAGCATCTCATTTTTACTTAGTCATTTTCTTTCAGATGAAAGGTCAATGAAATGTCCGATAAGTTGATCAAGGTAATAATAGCATGGCAAGGACAACTGTAACAGGAACTCTGGAACACTGGGGACAGCACCACAATGCATCTTTTTTCACCAATGAGATTGAGCATTGCAAAATAAACGGCAGGTAGGGCTAAGAAGACGACTGAATTATAATGGGTGGATTCAATGTCGGGAACAGGAAGAAAAATGGTTCTGGGGGATAAAAACAGAAAATGCCAGAAAGTCGCAGCAGGTCAGACAGCATTTGTGGAAAGAGAAAATTTCAGGTTGCTGAGTTTTATAAGTATTTAAAAAGAAAAGTCAGATTAAGAGAGAAGACGGACAAAGTAATACCTAAAAAAAACCAAAACTTAAAAAGAATTCACAAAAAGAAACGAGATTTTACTTTTTAATTCTTTTCTAGGTGTGAGATATTGATTGACATCATTAAAACTGGTATGATTAAAACCATATCAATGCTATTAAGTATTGGATGTAACGTTCTGTGGCGAGGTTAATGGGCAATTAATGTGAAAATGCTGCAACTTCATTAACTCAGGTGAAGGATGAGATCCCATTTCACAATAAATGCCAGAAAAGGTGTGCAACAGATCAGAATCACTACGAAGCAGATCAGGAGGCCTGTGCAGCGGCCCAGGAGGAGTGTGAGATATAATAGTGTGGAGCTGAAGAAAAACAGCAGGCCAGGCAGCATCAGAGGAACAGGAAAGTTGAAGTTTCAGGTCGGGACCCTTCTTCAGAAATGGGGGAGTGGGAATGGAGCTCAGAAATAAATAGAGGAGGGGTAGGGCTGGGGAAGGTAGGTGGGATGGTGATAGGGGAGTGCAGGTAGGCAGTGGTGGGGATTGGTCAGTGAGGTGGGAGGAGCGGATAGGTGAGAAAGAAGATGGATAGGTTGTGTCAGGTCAAGGAGGCAGGGATAAGAGGGAGGGTTGGTTATGGGACGAGGCCAGGGGCAAGGAGATTTTGAAACTGGTAGAGTCCATATTAAGGCCATTGGACTGCAGGCTCTCAAGGCGGAACAGGAGGTGCTGCTCCTCCAGTTTCCGGGGTGGCGTCACTGTGACACTGGAGGCGGCCCAGGACAGGCATGTCACCCAGGGAGTGGGAGGGGAGTTGAAACTGTTTGCGGCCAGAAGGTGTTGTCGTTTGTCGTAAACAGAGTGCAGGCGCTCTGCAAAGCGGTCTCCAAGCCTCTGCTTGGTCTCACCAATGTAGAGGAAGCCACATCAGGAGCAGTGGATGCAATACACCACATAGATGGATGTGCAGGTGAACAGCCGTCTGATGTGAAAGGTTTGTTTGGTGCCTTGAATGGAGGTAAGGGGGAAGGTGTAGGGGCAGGCGTAGCACTTCCTGCGGTTACAGGGAAATGTGCCAGGTATGGTGAGGCTGGTGGGGAGTGTGGAGCAAACGAGGGAGTCGCGGAGAGAGCAGTCCCTACGAAAGGCAGATAGGGGTGGGGAGGGAAATAGATCTTTGGTTGTGGGGTTGGATTGTAGGTGGCGGAGAACGATACATATGATACAGAGGTTAGTGGGGTGATGTGAGGACAAGGGGGATTCTGTCTTTGTTTTTGTTGGGGGGGGCAAAAGGATGTGAGGGCAGAGGTGTAGGAAATGCAAGAGATGCAATCGAAAGGATTTTCGACCACCGAAGTGAGGAATTGGCAGTCTTTGAAATAAGAGGACATCTAGGACGTTCGGGAGCGGAACGCCCCATCTTGGGAGCAGACACGGCGGAGGCAGAGGAATTGGGAGTAGGGAATCGCATTCTCGCAGGAAGGCGGGTGAGAGGTGGTGTAGTCGAGGTAGCTGTGGGAGTTGGTGGGCTTGAAATAGATGTCGGTTTCGAGGTGATCACTAGAGACGGAGACAGAGATCCAGGAAGGAGAGAGAGAGGTATCAGAGATGGCCCAGATGAACTATAGGTTGGGGTGAAAGGTGTTTGTAAAGTTGATGAACTGTTCAAGCTCCTCGTGTGATCAAGTTCTGCATCAGAGCGGGGGGAGAAATGGCCACAAGAACTCTGACTCTGGACTGCACATCCTGTACCAGGTGGGAATTCAAGGACAGTGTCTGTGTCTTGAATGATAAGACTTCAAGGCAAGACAGGTTAGCTGGTTGTCAGAGATCAAGCAGCAACTGGTGTCACTGAGGCACATCCATTAGGTTCAGAGTTTTGTGAATCGCAAATTTATGCACTCACCTACTGCTTAAGGGGTTACGAAGAGAAGGGAATAAGTGACCATCAGGCATTCAAGAAATAGGCCGGTAATGCAGGACTGAGTGCATCCCACTCTTCAACTAATATTCGGTTCTAGTGAGTTGCAAAACCAGACAGCCACGTGTAAATATGTTATAATGAAACAGAGGCTTAGCTCAAAGAGAGGAAGAACTGAGAGTTAAATATTCCAGGATAGAAGGTGCTCAGGGAAGATAAAGAAAAAAGGAGGGAACAGGAGTGACAGTACTAATAAGAGATAACTTTTCAGGGAAGGAACAAAAAAGGCACAAGTGCATTGACATTGCTGGTGTAGCCTCTAGCCTACTCACTTGTGGGAAAAGTGTAGAGGAGCAAATTTCAAGGAAATTAGAATCCAACAATTCTAGTGTCATAATAGGAGACTTTAATTATCCAGAATACAGAGCAGGATAGTAGCAGTATAAAGTGCAGAGAGGACAAGACTTCCTAGAGGGTGTTCAGGAGAACACTATGAACTAATGGACATAAATAAGGTGCCAAAACAAAAAACAAAACAGAAATTGCTGGAAAAACTTAGCAGGTCTGGCAGCATCTGTGGAGAGAACGCGGAGCTCACATTTTGGGTCCAATGAAAAACTTGGTATTTATGCAGAACATGGGGAAGTTGGGCGGGGGGAGAGGAGGAGTAAATGGTAGGTAGAAATAGAGCCCAAAGAGACAGAAAAACACCGTTGGATGGAAAAAGGAGAAAGAGGAGGTAAAGGTCAGTCTGGGAGAACAAATAGCTGCTAATGGGTTGCATGTGGTATCAGCCCATGTGATGACAAGGCTTGGTACACGGGGGTTGGGGTAAGGATGTGGAAGTATTTCCAGTGGTAAGCCATTCGGCCCCTCAAGCCTGCTCCACCATTCAGTAACTTACTCGACGTTTCTGCCAACCTCCAATAACCTTTTGTCCTTCATCAAGAACATTTTTAATTTTAGAAGTATGCAAAAAGATTTTGTTTTACCACCCTTGGAGAAAGTAAGCCGCAATGACTCAACCCTGTGAGTAAAAAAAAATGACCTTAACGGGTGACCTTCTACTTCTGAACTGATCCCTAGACCCTCCTATGTATTTTCTACACCTACCATGTCAAGAGCCCTTAGGATTTTACGTGTTTCAATCAAAGCATCTCTTGCATCCAATCAAGTTTAGGACAGCAAGTTGGGCCTATCTAGCTTATCCTTGCAAAGTAACTTATCCAATCCCCCTATTTGTCTTATGAACCCAGCTGATGTTATTACTAGACAAGTCAGCTTCCAAAATGAAATCTGGCTTGAAAGATCAGATTTTGCTTTGGCTTTAATATGAGGTTGTACCTCACTGAAACACCAGCATGTAGTGTTGCATATTTTGTTTTAACAGTAAGTTTATTAATATAAAGAAACAAAGATAAAATAAAAGGAAACCAAGCCACTTATTTATAACACAAAGCCAAAGATTTTTAAACACAATAAGGTAAATTTCTAATGATCCCAAAACACTCCTTTACATATTTCAAAAAACATTGCTTGCACAGTATCCAAAGCACACTCTGTACTGTACTCACACCAGCAAAACCTACCATACATCTTAGCTTGAATGTACTCAGTTTCAAATAACCTCAAGGCTTTATCCAAATACTTATATTTGTGAACTATTATTAATTCCTTCTTCCAAGGTAAACTCGCATTAACAAATCTAACCATTTTCTTTCTTTCTAAGCAGAGATTTATACACACACTTTCATCAAGCAGTTTGTAGAACTCCCAAAACTGAAGCTAAAATGGAAAGGTTTCTCCAAGCAATAGGTATTTTCCCTAAGCTTTAAAAAAGTCAAGTCCAGAAATTTCCAATAAACCTTGATGGACAATTGTTTAGCTTACTTGATTCAAAACCTTCCCCCCACCACACTTTGTACACAAAAACCAATTAGTTCTGAAAGCTAGTAGGAATATTTACAAGTTAGTTATTGAAAATGTTCCAAAGAAGTGGTTTATAACACTCGCAGACTGAATGTAAACACCAGGAAGCTTGGAGGAGACCTTGCAAATGGTGGTGGTGCTTCCATATGTCTACTGCCCTTGTTCTTCAGATGGTAGCGGTCTTAGGTTTGGAAGGTACTGTCTAAACAGCCTTGGGTGAATTATTACCATGTACCTTGTAGATTGTCCAGACTGCTGCTACTGTGCATTAGCTGTGGATGGAGTGATTGTTTGACAATGTGGTGTCAATCAACAAGCTGCTTTGTGTTAAACGGTATTAAGTTTCCTGAGTGTTTTTGGAACTGCCAGACATTCAGGGAGTATTCTATCACACTTCGGACTTGTGCCATATAGATGATGTACAAGCTCTGGGAAGGCAAATGGTGAGTTATATCCTGCAAGATTTCCAATATCTGAGCTGTTCTTTCTGAATCATAAGGAGAATGTGAAGAACTGGGAAAACAGGCAAACAAATGGCAGATTCAATTTAGTGCGCAGAAATATGAACTAATGCATTTTGGTTGAAAGAATACAGAGACAACATAAACAGAAGAGTACAATTCTAAAGGGAGTGCTAGTGCAGGGGAATGCTGGTTACATATGCATTGACTAGCTGAAGGCAGCAAGGCAAATTGAGAGATTGCTTACTTCAGCATACAGTATCCAAGGAAGGCTATTGGGGGGCAGTAGTAGTATTCCTATCCTATTAACCAGGTTCAAGTCACAACTATCCTGCAGGTGTGTAAACTTTGCTCAAAAAGATTATCAACAGTACCACAGTATCCTGGGATTTATAAATTGGTGCAGAGTACAAATACAAGGAAGTCATGTTAAAATAGTATAAAACACTTCAGCATCCAGTTCTGGCCACCACACTTTACAAACCATGTCAAAGCAATAGAAAGAGCGTAAGGTGCACAATAATGATTCCAGGGATGAGGCACTTCAGTCACATGGATAGGTGGGGAAAACAGAAAATGTTTACTTTGTATGAATGACGGTCCAGAGGAGATTTGAGAAAAAGAGAAAAGCAAAATACACGAGGTTGTGACGGGGACAAGTGCAAACTAAGTCTTTCAAAAAGACAACTCAGATCATCATTTTAAATTAAAACTACAAGACTATGAGGAAAGGGTCAGGAGTGGCACTGGACCAAATATTGTTTTACAGGGCCAGCACAAACACAACGGGCCGAACGGCCGTCTTCTGCGCTCTAATCTATTGACGATTCAAATGCACAAACTATCGGGGTGGGGGGTGGAACTGTGTGGATTGCAAAGTATCTCCGGACAAATGTACATTGACCAGCGGCATCGTTCACACGGGACTGTTGTTTTCCAGCCAGTTGACCTTCGCTGATGAAGAGACGAGTGTAACCAAGACCAACTGAATCACAGCTAGCAACACCATAAGCCAGATAATCGGAACACAACACGGTCAGGAAAAAAAAAAATCAGCCCTATCCCCGAATGACAACCCTTTCGCATCATTCCGTTTTCGGGTCGGAGATCTGTCACAACTTCCGCGTTTGGGGAGTGGGGGGTGGGAGGTGACCTTGGCCGCATCACCTCAGGCGACTGCTGCGAACCGGCGCAGTCAGGCCGGCTCGATCTCCCGCCCGGCCCCGCAAACCCCGTACCTGTCGTTGGCGGATCCTGCGGGCCAGCTCGACGCCGGGCAGCAGCAGGAGGGGCTGAACGGCCGACGGCACCGGCCGCAGGTCCCGGGAGCCGAACGACTGCACGAGCGAGAGGAAGGCGAGCAGAAGGCGCGAGACGGCGCGCAGCAGCAGCGCAAGGCCCCGTTCAAGCACCGGCCGAGACATGGCACGCGACCCTCCAAACCACAGACCAACCGTCTCTGCTCGAGACCAGGCAAAGTGCGGAGTGGGCGATGCCCGAGGGCGGGACCTGTGTTCGTACGTGGGCGGGGCCTGAGCGAGAAGGAGGCGGGGCTATCTTCATCCTATGGCCCACCCAGACCTCCTCAATCTCCCCATTCCCTTCCAGCCTACTCTCCACCTCCTCCCTTCCCCTTCCCCGCCTATTAATCTGCACAACTGTTTTAGTCATTCGGTAACTTTGCCACTGTGTTACCATATCTCCATGTTATGTTCCCTTCAGACTTGCAGGGTGCTGCTGAGGGGACCATACCAAGAGCAATACCAGGGTACTGTAGAGAGAGAAGTGGTGGGATCAGTTTGTGTGACAAAAAATTCTGGATGGACACAAAGAAAAGGTTTATAAGGATGTTGCCAGGGCTAGAGGGTTTGAGGAGAAGCTGAACAGGCTGCGGCCGTTTTTCCTGGGGCGTCGGAGGCTCGAGGGGTGACCTTATAGGTGTTTATAAAATCATGAGGGGCATCGATAGAGTAAACAGACAAAGTCTTATTCCCACGGTGGGGGAGTCCAAAAAGTAGAGGGTGAAGGTTTGACGTGAGAGGGGAAGGATTTCAAAGGGACCTTAGTGGCAACTTTTTTCAACAAAGGCTGGTGTGTGTGCGGAATGAGCTGCCAGAGGAAGTGGTGGAGGCTGGTACAATTACAACATTTAAAAGGTATCTGGATAGGTCAATGAATATGAAGGTTTTTAAAGGGATATGGGCCAAATGGGACGAGATTTGTTCAGGAAATCTGGTCAGTATGGATGAGTTGGACCAAAGGGTTTGTTTCTGTGCTGTTCAATTCTGACTCTATAAATGATTTCAAGGCAACAATCACATTTCAAAGTCATTTAAACAATTTTTTACTTAAATGTCTGCAAAAGGAATAGATTCGGGCCTTGAACCTTCATGGTGTGCCTTGGCCAGTCTGAGTCAACTTAACAACCATACAGCACCCTTTTCTCCTGTAGTCTAAATTGATCTGAAGTTTGAAATTTGGTATACTGATTTGTCCTGATAAATGTAAGATTAAAGCTTCGGCATCATCTTTTGCTGGGTCAAAATCCTGGAATTCCCTAAGGGCTTTTTGGGTCTACGGACAGCACATGAATTCGAGAAAACCACCCTCTCAAGAGTAACCAGAGATGGGCAATAAATGTCAGACAGCCAGCAATGGCCATGCACAACAAGTGAATTTTAAAAATGGTGTTTGTGGGCATAAACTAACATAAAATACTTTCTGTGAAAAATTGTCATTCAGAATGAGTCCATTTTTACTCATGCTTTTAAACTTATTTTTAGAGCATACAGAAACAGGAGAACATCAACATTTTTTTTCTTTATTCATTCACAGGGTGAGGGCATTGCTGGTGAGGCAGTATTTATTGCTCATCCTGAATTGCCTAGAAGGCAGTTTAGAGTCAACGACATTGCTGGGGGTCTAGAGTCAGTAGTAGGCCAGGTAAGGATGGCAGTTTCCCTCCCTAAAGGACATTAGTGAAACAAATGAATTTTTCCCTGCATCAGTAAACAATGGATTCATGCTCTTCATTAGATTCTTAATTCCAGATATTTATTGAATTCAAATTCCACCATCTGCTACGACAGAATACAAAACTCGGTCCCCCAGAATATTAGAGATAACAAGGTGTGGAGCTGGGTGAACACAGCAGGCCAAGCAGCATCATAGGAGCAGGAAAGCTTGACGTTTCGGGCCTAGACCCTTCATCAGAAAAGGTCTGCTGTGTTCATCCAGCTCCGTACCTTGTTATCTCGGATTCTGCAGCATCTGCAGTACCTATTATCCCCAGAACATTATCTGGGTCTCTAGATTAACAGTCCAGTGATAATACCACCAAGCCATTGCCTTCCTTTAGGAGCTGATGTAAGGTTTTCAGTCCTTCAAGCCTGCTCCAGCGTTCAATATGATCACAGCTGATATCCAACTCAATACCGTGTTTCTGCTTTCTCCCCATATCTTTTGATTCCTTTAGCCCCAATAACTATATCTAAATCCTCTTGTAAATATTTCAATGTTTTGGCCTCAGATGTTTCCTGTGGCAAAGAATTTCGTAAGCTCAACACTGCCTGAATGAAGAAACTTCTTCTCACTTCAGACCAAAAGGGCCTTAGACTGTGACTCCTGATACTAGACTTCACAGTCATTGGTAACATAATTTTTGCATTTGTGCTAAATCCTGTTAGAATTGTATTGGTTCCAGTAAGATTCCCCTCATTCTTCCAAAGTCCAGTGAATATAGTCATAATCCATCCAGCATCTCGTCAGTCCTCCCATCCGTGGGATTATATTGGTAAACCTTCAAAGCACTACCTCTATAGTCAGAACATCCTTCCTCAGAAGAGGAGACCAAAACTACATGCAATACTGCAGCTATGATCTTACCAAGGCCCTGTACTGCGGCAAGACATCCCTCCTCCTGTGAAACATGATGCCACGTGTGAGTCAGCAGCTGTGGCAAAGGGCGCTGTGTCCCGAAAGGCAACAAAATAGTCGTGTAATAAAGTCATCAAGAAACCGTACAAGAAGTGGAGGAAGACTTGGAAACAAAGCTATTCATAGGATCATAGAATCCCTACTTTGTGGAAGCAGGACATTTGGCCCATCAAAACAACACTGACCCTCCAAAGAGCATTCCAACCACACACACATCCTTACCCTATCCCTGTAAATCTGCATTTTCCATGGCTAATCAACCTAGCCCGTATTTTCCCGGACACTATGGGCAATTTAGCAAAACCAATCCACCTAACCTATACATCTTTGGACTGTGGGAGGAAACCAGAGTATCCAGAGGAAACCCATGCAAACAGGGAGAATGTGCAGACTCCACACAGATAGTCGCCTGAGGCTGGAATCGAACCCAGATCCTTAGGTTTTGTGAGGCAACAGTGCTAACCACTGAGCAACAAGCCGCCCTTTCCCAACCTATGTGTACTAGAGACGATTCGGACCGACATTCAATCAGAATTGCATCTAAAGCCATGAAAGTCAAGAACTCCCGTGTTGTCCAAATGATTGAGTGTGTCACCTCAGAGGTTTTGCACCTGATTCATTGTAACAAGAACCAGATCATCTCAGTCAAGGAGATCTAGAGGACTGTCCACCTTATGCTGCCAGGGAAGTGGCCAAAGATGCTGTCTCGTTAAGCATAAAAGCAGTCATTAAATGCACCAGCTTCTCTTAGGTCAACAATGTTAAAGAAAAATAATCTCTCCCCCCACCCCGTACTCCAATTTTCTCGCCATGAAGGCCAACAGACCATTTGCTTTCTTCACTGCCTACTATGCCTGCATGCTTACTTTCAGTGACTGGTGTCTGGTTGCTCCTCATCTTTTCCCACTCTACCAGTCAGATGAAAATCTGTTTTTGCCACCAACGTCGATAACCTCACATCCGCCCACATTGTAGGTGAACTGCTGTGCGTTTGTCCACTCAGTTCACCTTGTCCAAATCACCCTTCAGCATCTCTGTATCCGCCTCACAGTTCTCCCTCCCACCCAGCCTTTGTGTTGTCTGCAAACTTGGACATTTTCCTCATCTAAATCATGAACGTTTATTGTGAATGGGTGGGGGGTGTCCAAGCAGTCATCCCTGCGGTACCCCGCATTGCAGTCAGTGCCCGGCACTGGGGAAAATACTCGTTCTGTGGAAAGGGACACCGGACCCCGAAACGTTCACTCTGATATTTTTTTTCTCCACAGATGCTGCCAGGACCTGTTAAGCTTTTCCAGCGACGTCTCTGATTGACAGCATCTCAATTCTTTCGGCGGTGGTGGGAGGGGCAGCTCTTCTCCAGGGTCTAGGCCCGAAACGTCAAGTTTTCCTGCTCCTATGATGCTGCTTGACCTGCTGTGTTCATCCAGCCCCACGCTTGTTATCTCTCTTTTCCAGTCCTGCTCCCTCCAAATGGCTGTTGACATCTCCCTCTGCCGGCCGCTAGGGGGTGAGAGAGCGAGCGGGCGATGCCGCCGACGTGTGTGATCGGCGCCTGCGCGGAGACGGAGGGCCGGCTGAAGTGAGGGGGACGGGATTTTCTTTGTAGCGGTCGGGGGTGTTTGTGGTGGATGATGGCGGGTTAACGAGGTTGACCGACCAGTCGAGCCGGAACCATGCTGCGGACCAGGGCGACGTGGCAGAAGCTGGTGCCGCTGAGTAGAGCGGCGTCGGTACCAGTGAGGGGTAGCGCCAGGAGACGAGGTAAGGTGGGACGAGGGGACGGTTTGGCGGACGGCCGGCTGTAGGCCGCGGGTTTTGCTCTCACCGCCGGGGCCAAGGTCGTGGGAAACTCGGTAGGCTAAAAACTTTCTGCTTCTGGGGTCCCTTTCCCTCCCCACCCCACTACTTATCCGGTTCGTCCAAGCATGTGCCTTGTGCACCCTGTTCTTCACCTTGGTTCTCGCTGGTAGGTCACAAGCCAGAAGTTGCAGCCTGTGCCTCGATCTGCTTCTTCTCGCACTTGTCCACAAAGCATTAACAGCACGAGCGGATCTGCCCAAGAAAATACTATTCTTCGGTGTGTTTCAGTGTTTTGCGCCTCCCCCCCCCCCCCTTCCTCCAAATCAGGTACAGCTGTTAGTTTTGCGAAAGCAATATAGGTCTCGCCCTGGCAGTCGGCATTTTCTTTACTGGTCCAAGGTCAGTGTCACCAAGAGCTACGCTATAAACCGAGAAGTCGCATTCCGTGCAAAAATCTTCATGAACTTGGTGCAGAAGCAGGACGCTGCAGAGGCCGGAAAGCTAAATCAAAAGCAAGATGCTCAACAGGTTACAGAAACAGAACTAACATTTAAGTCCGAGATACCAAGGTGTAGAGCTGGATGAACACAGCAGGCCAAGCAGCAACTGAGGAGCAGGAAGGCTGACGTTTCGGGCCTAGACCCTTCTTCAGGACATTTAGGTCCATAACTTTTCGACAAAGCTGGCGAGAAATATAACCGTTAAGTACATAAAGATGCTAGAAAGTGAGGGAGGTAGGGACAAAAATTAATTTCTGTGAAGGTGTTGATGAGGGCAGTGCTTTCAATGCAGTATGTTTGGACTTCACCAAGGCTTTTGATCAGGTCCTGCACGGAAGATTGGTAGCAAAGCTAAGAACCCATGGCATCCGAGGAAATTTGGCAAATTGGATGCTCAGTTGGTTGAACGGCAGGAAGTAGAAGGTTGAGGGTTGTTTTTCTGACTGGAAATCTGTTTCACGTGGGGCTGCACAAGGTTTGGTGTTGGGACTCTTGCTGTTTGTGCTTTATATAAATGATTTAGACTTGAATGTAGGAGGGTTGATCATTAAGTCACGTAATACAAAAATTGGTGGGGTGATAAATGGTGAGGAGGATAGCCTTACATATAAATAAACTGGTCAAATGGGTTAATCAGGGGCAAATGGAATTCAATCTGGGTAAATGTGAGGTGTATAAACAAGGCATGGGAATACACGAATGAGGATCCTGGGAAGTGCCATGGATCAGAGGGATTAAGATGTGTATGTACACCAATCCCCAGGATGTGGGAGCAAATTACTGCAGATGCTGGAATCTGTACTGAAAACAAAAAAAAACTCTAGAAGTTACAGTGGGCCAGGCAGCATCCACAGAGAGAGAGCAAGCTAATGTTTCAAGTCTAGATGACTCTTCTTCAGCGTTGTAAAATGGGATTAGAATGGTTAAGTGGCTGTTTTTGACTGGTTAAGTGGCAGATGCGATGGGATGAAGAACCTTTTTCTGTATTGTAGATCTCTATGATGGGATGAAATGACAGAAGAGACAATGAGCAAGGCAAAAGAGTGGTATTGGAACCAACCATCATCAGCCCATGATATTTGGAATAATGATTATGGGCAGTGGTTATGGTATGAAAATGTTAAATTTAATGTTAAGGCCAACATGGTTAAGATGTCTAATTGAAAGTTGAGACTGTCTTCATTGAGATGTCCTTTGAGCTTCATGGGATCAGTGTAGGAGGCTCAGGGTGGAGAGGGAGAGAATTAAGAAGGCAGGCAAGCAGGCACTCAGGATTACACTCGCAGACTGAATAAAGGTGTCCTGCAAAGCAATTTAGTATGTTCTTCTCACTAGTGGATTAGTGTATTCACTGGTTAGTGTGCCATGGAAACAGTTGATGGTGTTAAGAGTGCATCAAACTGCTGCAGAAAGACTGCTCACTTTGGAATAATGAACAGAGTGGTGGGCAGAGCAAAAGGGTGGTGGTGTGCTGCTGGAATTGCAGGAAATCTGGAGAATGACCTATTGAAGATGGTAGAAGGTTAGGGACAAGGACAAGGGAAACATATCGTAGTCATGGAGAGAAGGAAGAGGGTGAAGCAGAAATGTGGAAATGAGATGGATACAGTCAAGGGCCCTTTCAAAGACAGTGCTAAATGCTCATTAGTTTTATGTTAAATGATCAATTCTAGACATTTTCTCACAATTACATAAGAACGTGAGATGCAGTGGACCCATATTCACCTTAAATTTGCTCCACTACTAAGTAATATCAATGATCATCTGATTTTGGTCTCAATTGCTGTTTCATTCTTATTCTCCATAACCATTGGTTAATTTAGTTCAGAAATCAGTGTATCTCATGCAATCCTTAAGCTTTTTAAATAAATATTTCCAAAAGAATCATGTTTCTTTGAGAAAAGAAATTCCTCCTGATCTCCATCTTAAATCAACAACATAGTTTCAGAATAATATGTCCCTTTTATCAGTTCCTCTATGGGGGAAGTTTTCTCAGTGTCTACAATGTCCAGTGACCTTACGATCTTGTGATTCAGTAGATCACTTCTCATTCTTCTAAACTCCAATGAATATAGGCCTGACCTGCTTAATCTTGCCTCCCTCCTTTCATGAAGTGGCATTACATTTGCTGTTTTCCAGCCTGCAGGGACTCTTTTAGGATTATAGCCAGTGCATACACTATTTCTGCAGCCATTTATTTTAAGACCGTCAGACTATTTAGACTATCAGGCCCAGGAGACATTTGTGAACCTTTAGTTCCAAATGTTTGTCTGATACCTTTTTTTTCCAGAGACAATGGTCGTTTTTTTTTATGTTCCTCCCAAATAATGTTAGTGCATAGTTACTCAGTTTATCTTTCTCTCCAAATGGCAGCAGTGTCTAAGGTATGGCATATTCCCTTTTGAGTTACCAGTTTGCGCACTCAAGCTGCAATCTTGCACTTAGTACGCAATCTCTGCTTGTAACATTGGGGCAATGTTACACTGTCGATAGTGTCGTTCAGATAAGTTCTTAAAAAAAAATGGGGTGGCACAGTGGCTCACTGGTTAGCACTGCTGCCTCACAGTGCCAGGGACCTGGGTTTGGTTCCAGCCTTGGGTGACTTCCCACATCTACAACAGCCACATTTTAGAAGTATAGAGTGTTCTATAAAGCACTTTAGAATCTCCTGACGTTTTGAAAGTTGCTCAGTAAATGCAAGTTGTTTTTTTTTGAGCAGTTTATATTGACTATGCTGTGATCCTTTTCGCAGTTTCCGTATTTACTAGTTAAAAATTATGGCTAGGGCCTCCACTATCTCCTCTCTGACTACTGTCGACAGCTGGCATATCATGTCTGAACCCAGTGATATAACCTTATTTATTCTATTTCTTCTCCCCAAAATTCCTTTTCAAAACCACCAACAGTTGTTCCACGTTTATCATCATGTACTTATTTCCACCGGCATTTGTGAAAGCCCATACAAAATAATTGTTTTAATATGTCTTAGCAACTGTAATCCAGGGCTTTCCAAAGCTGGAGCTGAGATGCCAAGTTGGCAGCAATACCCACAAAGGAGCTCCAGCACCCCCAGAGGCCATTCTTGTAGGTCTTGTCTCCAATATCCCCTGCTCTCCTTGCCCACCAGCACCCTCGTAACCACTACCACCAAGGTTTCACAACAATTTTCAACCTCATTGGGTTTGTAGTGGGAAAACATTTGGGAAGTGCTTCCTTAAGCGTTAACATTTTGTCTCATTTCTGTTTTGAGTGATCCTACTCTCTGTAACTGTTCCTTTACTTTATACTTTTACACTAATCCTTATTAATATTCTTTTCAATATTTTCGACTCTCCATTTTTAAGTTTCTTGTTTGTCCTTCTGATCTTGCTGTTACACTTCCACATCACTCCTCATTTTGGGGAGAAGGTGACTAGATGTCATGTTGCAGCATTTGTAATCCAGAGGCCCAAGCTAATGCTTGACAGCTGGTGATATCTAAATTCCATAAATAAAACCTGGAATTTAAAGCTGGTCTCAACCACAGTGACGATGTTGGAAATATCCTTGTGTTTCAGTAATGTCAATTAAGCAAGGCCATCTGCCATCCTTATCTGATCTGGCCTACATACGATTCCAGATCCATAACAATATGGTTGACTCTTAATTGCCCTCTGAAATGGCCTGGAAAGCCACACCATTTAAGAGTAACTAGGAATAGACTACAAGTGCTGGCCAACGACTCTCCTATCCCATGAAAGAACCTTTAAAAGTTCTATTGTGTGTATTAAAGTATTACTTTATGATAACTGATTTGTGCTTTGTCCCATCTTTCATTTGAAAATTTTCGATGGCTAGATCTATTGGCCTGTTTGTAAACTTTTTTCACTATTAATATAACTTGTATGTCTTTTTATATTGTAGAACGTTGATTTTGTTTATGGTCTGACATACTTGTTTTGGCATCATTGCACCTAACCAACTCTGCTGTGCAAATTATAGAAATCATGTTCCAGTAAGGATGAAAACCTACCTATAATCTGTCAGTGTGTTGCAAAAACTGTGAAATACAAAATTGTCATGTACTAATATACGCTGCTGCTTTCTAAGGAAATTCTTAGAGCCTCATCTTCTAAATACTGCCAAACTATGTATTGCTCTGCATTCGAATTTGTTACAATTTAAACTACTCTTGCTGGAGAAATCAAAGCATTTTAAACGAGGATGTAACGGGTAGTGTCTTATGCAGATAAATCAGTAATTTGCTGATTGTTTTGTATTACTTAATGTGCTATAGATGAAGCACAGCTTTATAAACTTGAAACAATTCACCAGTGTTGTTTCTTACAGGTTTGAAATGAGAAATGAATTTCAAAAATTGTAATTCATTACTTGAAAGAACAGAAGTAGGAAGAGCTGGGGTTGTTGGACCTTAAAGCAAATGAGATTGTTGGGAGGTTTGACAGAGGTGTAAAAAATTACAGCAAGTTCAGATGAAAAGGGTGAATGGTCTCAGCTGATCGTACAATGGCTCAGAAACATAGGTTAAAGATTTTGGGCGAGACATGCAGGGGACGTGTGAAGAACAACTTTTTGTACAATTAATGCCCTGGAACTCTGATTACAATGGTGATGAAAGCAAAATGATCAGTAATTTCAAAGGAAATTCAATGCACGCGTGCGAGAAGTAACTTGCAAGGCTATAAGAATAGAATAGGGAAATGAAGCTAATTGGATTGCTTTAAGAACTGGCATGGCCTCCAAGTGACAGTGGCTCAATGATTCTATAATGGCTCCTGTAACTTGTATTTCCACATCGCCCCAATTTCTAATATAGATTTTAAAGCATTTGGGAATGATTGCAGACTGTCTGCTCAAACACTAGTTCAAGGTGGCAGGTCTGCTGAAGCTCTTTGAATTACACAAGTACACTATGAAGTAGAGGCTTAATAACCATTTGCTTTATTTTCTCTAATGTATGATCTGAATATAAAATCAGAACTAAATATGTTACTTACTATAAACCATAAAATGAATCTATGGGTTTGGTAAGCCATCAGCCATGATTGTATTGAATAACGGAACAAACTCAGCAAGCCATATGACCTACTTCTATTTATTATGTTTTTAACCTAATAATTTTGTCATTTAATAAATAAAATTATTCTGTGATGCCTGAATGTGTGACTGTCTTCTATAGCCTGATAGTGGTCATTTCATAATTCATTAATGGTCCAATTTTTTTGGTGATATGTGTAATATTCAAGTAGTGAGATTGTTCACTTTGATTGATTTTATTGACGTGTACCGAAATACATTGAAAAACTTTGTTTATGAGCGGTACAGGCAGATCACAGCAAGCAAAGGATGTACAGATCAAAAAGACTTAAGAGGCATGCAGGTTACATTATTTGAGGCTAGAGTACATCAAACAGTCTGATCATGGCTGGAAAGAAGCTGTTCCCGAACCTGTTTGTTTGTGTGTTCAGGCTTCTGCCTGACGGAAGAGGTTATAGGAGTCATTACCGCGATGCGATGGGTCTTTGATGATGTTGGCCGCCTTTCTGCGGCAAGCGAGCCATGTAAGTAGAGTCCATGGATGGAAGGTTGGCTTCTGTGATGGTCTGGGCTGTGCACACCACCTTCTGTAGAACAGTTGCCTTACCGAGCTGCTGTGCATCCGGACAGTATGCTTTCAATGGTGCATCTGAAGAGGTTGGTGAGGGACCTTATGGACATGCTAAATTTCCTGAGCTGCCTAAGGAGGAAAAGTAGTAGTTTTGCCTTCTTGACTATTGCATTTACGTGGGAAGTCCAGGACAGCTGTCGGTTATCATCACTCTGAGCAACTTGATGCTGTTCACTCTCTCACCCTCAGTTCTGTTGATGTAGATGGGGCATGCTCTCCTCCTTTCTTTCTGAAGTCGATGATCAGTTCTTTAGTTTTACTGACGTTGAGAGACATGTTGCTTTCATTGCACCACATCACCCAGCCGTCTAGCTCCCTTCTTTATTTTGACTAATTGTTAGATATCCGTGCTACTATGTTGGTGACATCAGCGAACTTGTAGATGGCATTCGTTCGGAATTTGGCAACACAGGTGTACGGGGATTACAGTCGGGGGCTGAGGACACCTTGGGGGTTGAGTGTTATTGTGGAGGAAGTGCAGTTACCTATCCTCCCTGCTTGAGGCCTCTGGGTCAGAAAGCTGAGGATCTAATTGCAGAGGGCAGAGCCGAGGCCAAGGTCACGCAGATTTGAGATCTGTCTGGAAGGGATAATGGTGTTGAAGGCGGAGCCGTAGTCGACAAGCGTGAGTCTGACATAGATGTCCTCGTGGTTTTGAGCTTCACTTGATAGAATTCTAATCTTATTACTCTTATCCAACCTTTCATAATTGTCTAAGAATCTATCATCAAATTCTGACTTTTTTGCAATAATTTTATCCTTCAGGCACTTTGTTACAACGATGGAAGCTTCCTATAGACCGTCAAATGAACAGGCAAATGGCTAGCGGCATTGAACCTCATGGCTCAGGCACAATTTATTTTGTGCTTTTTGGCTTGACAAGTTTAGGAGCTGGTGCATATGTAAGTAGCAGCATTTTTAATAAAAGGAATGAGCACTTCACCCTTTCTGTCGGTAACTTCCTTTTTCTTCCACTCAGGGTTTTCTTTCTCCTCTTTAAACGCATTGTGTTTTTCTGTTTAGGTAATTAAGGTAGTTGGATGACAGATTACAAAAGACCATGTAGAATACATAAATCGTGTAATTTTCCTTACCAGTTTGCCTTGATGTCATTGGCCTCTAGAGGACTTTTTGATTATAAATTTTATTGCAGTAGCACATTTTTTCATTTCATATTTGTCATGGGATTTTCAGTTCACTTCGTTGTTCTAAAATTCATATATCGGGTGAATGCGTAAGAACAGAATTTATTCTCTGTTTTCAAAAACAATACGAGTGGAAAAGGCGTTCCCTGTGAATGCAAAAGACTGTTTAACTTACCTTTCAATTTGCAAGATGTGAGTGACAGCAGCCATAATTTATTCCAGTCACTTCTAGAGAAGTGTGCAGGGTTGGGGGACAACGAGCTTGAAGATAGTGGAGGGGAAATCACAAGGTGGAATGAGGTTAGTGACTGTTTGAACACAGGTTGATGTTCCATGGTGGGTCATGGTCCGGCGGTGGGATCGGTAGGGGGAGATAGGAGGAGGTTGTATGAGAGCTGGGGCTCAACCTCAGCAATGTAGGAATGTTGCGAAACCTGAAAGCTTTCAGAAAAGATTTACAAGGATGTTGCCGGAATTGGAGGACTTGAGCTGTTGGGAAGATGATGAATAGGCTCAGAGATAGCAACAACTGCACATGCTGGAGTCAGAGATAAGTGTGGAGCTGAACGAACACAGCAGGCCAGGTAGCATCAGAGGAGCAGGAAAGTTGATGTTTTGGATCGGGACCCTTCTGAAGAAACATCCCCTTTCCTGCTCCTCTGATGCTGCCTGGCCTGTTGTGTTCCTCCAGCTCCATACTGTGTGTTATATCTGCAGACTAGGCTGGGGCTTTTTTTCCCTGGAGCGTGGGGGGCTGAGGGGTGACCTTATAGAGGTTTATAAAATCATGAGTGTCATAGATAAGGTGAATAGCCAAGGCCTTTTTCCCAGCGTAGGGAAGTCCAAAAACTAGATAACATAGGTTTAAAGTGAGAGGGGCAAGATTTAAAAGAAACGTAAAGGGCAGCGTTTTCATGAGGTTTTCATATAGATTGCAACTTTTTCAAAAAGGGTTGTGGAGGCAGCCAATCTCTGCTGCATCCTCATGGCAACACCCATACCAATTGGAATCAAGTTCTTGATCTGAAAATTAAGATTGACAGTTAACTGTTCTTGCTGTATCTCCATGTCAATGATGGCCCAACTAATCCGCGCCCTGTTATCGTGCAGGATAAAGTTTCTTTTCGAAGCCTGTTTCTTGCATCTTCACTTCCTTTGTTCTGATGTCAATTTCTGTCTAATTGCTCTCCTGTTGATCACCTTTTACCATTTTCTGACGTTAAAGATGCTATATTAATGCAAGTGACTGCATTGCTGAGGTGAGTCAGCAAGGGATGCATAATTAGGAAGAATAGAGGAACTTATTTAAATGGAGAAGGCTGCAGCACATAGGAGTTTTAGAGTCCTCGTGTATAAATCGTACGTTGAGCAGATAACAGGGAAAGCAAATGGCGTGTTGACCTTTGTATTCAAAGGGATCAGAGTATAAAGGTATTGCTAAAACTATGCAAAGCATTAGTTCGGCCATACTTAGAAACTGTGAACAGTTTTGGTCCTTTTATTTAGGAAAGAGCAATCCAGAATTTCATAAGGTGGATCTAAGGTACAGAGAGGTTGACTCGATCTATATTCATTGGAGTTTACAAGAACGTGAGCTGACCACATTGAAACAAATAAGATTCTTAGAGGGCCTGATAGAGTAGGTACTGAAAGGTGTATCTCCCTGAGGGAGAGTCTGGGACCAGAGGGCACAATCTCGGAGAGTAAGGGGGTCACCCAGAAAAGACAGAGGTAAGGAGAATTTCTTCTCTGAGGACGGTGAATCTAAAATTCATTACCGCAGTGGGCTGTAGAGGCTGGGTAATTATGTATATTAATGAATGAGATGAGACAGATTTTTAATCAGTCAGGGAATCGATGGTTATGGAGAAAAGGCAGGAAAGTGAATAAATCTTAATTTCAATCAACTATGATCTTGTGGTATAGCAGAGTAGACTGAATGAGCAGAGTGGCCTCTTTTTGCACCTATGCTGTTATTTTCCATCTGGATGAGATGTCTTAAACAAATTCTTTTTTCCTCTCTTTTTTTTTCGGTTGTATTGACGCCTACCAAAGCTGATCTTAATTTTAAATGAAACTTGATTAAACTGCAATAATTGTATATAAGATCATCCCAGAAATATACATCCCAAATATCTTATAATCCACAAATAATCATTAGAACAGTCTGAAGTAAGTGAAATAAACTAAAAGATAGATAGCTCCATTTTCTACAATGCCGTTAGCATTTGTAAATGTAACCTTATTTTCTCTAATCTGATCTACTGGTACCTCTCCATTAATCTATTGCTACTTTGTTTGCTCTGGTCTCTACTTAAACCTTCGTCCTAATTAACTGCATTCAGACTTCTAGCCCTGGCTGTGCATAATGTCATCCATACATTGGCTTCAGATACCTGAAGCTGAAGCACTATTTTTCAGCCGAAGTTCATTTATTTAAGGGATGAAAGTCTAAAAATTAAGTTATTATCTTGAACTAGTCATGTGTGTATATTTTGCATGATGAACATTTAAGAGGGAAATTTTTTTCTCCTATCCGCTTCCTGCAAGCACTCAAATGCTGAGATGCATTTCGCAAACATTGGTCATCCTTCTGTAAGCTTTCCCACAGAATCGTCAGTTCTTGCATTGGCCTGACAATGGGCATTGATGTGCTGTTGAATCATGGAGGACATCATTCCACCTAAATTTTTTCCCGCCTGTTTTTCTTCCCCTTCTGTCCTGCTCCATGCCTCATCCCAGCTCAAGAGTACTGAAGCCAATTGTAACATCCCAACTGAGATCATTCATGTGAAACTCCACAATTGGATTTGCTGGTCTGTTCATTTATATTATACTGGCATTGTCTTCACCTGCTGGACTGCCAGAAGAATGAGAATATTTGGCATAGATAAGACAGTATGCAAATGAAAACTGTTACCATTACTGTTAAAAATCCAGGAAGTCTTGATTTAACATTGAAATAGTGCACGCTATTTCACTCTTTTGCTAATGAAGTTGTGATAATATATCTGTTTTCTGTTGCAAGTTTGACTTTAATACTGTTTTCCACAGACTTTGTTCTGTGACCTGCCTGCTATCTCTCCCTTTTCCCCAGTACTTCACCTCCTGCTCTCAGTTCTAAAGTCTCTTTTCCTTCTCCGGCTCCAATGCTTAATCTCAATTCTTACTTTTAAAACCCCCAGTGACCGTTGCCACAGCTGGGTGGTACTCCAGCATTGCTTATATTTTCCTCCTATTTGCCTCCTCGCCTTCCCCTTGTTCCTGTCTCTGCCCTCAGCTCCTCTCTGATTACTACAATCTGGTCTTACCTTTAATGTCTCCAGTGTCTTCTCATCACTGGGGACTTGCTGCATCGCTGTTCTCCTGACTTGTTTGAACTTGCCCTGAAGCCCTGAGCTCTACCTTGTGGTAGAAGTTGGTATGTGCAGGAGGTTCTGGATTTAAGCTGCTACTTGCACTGACCAATTTCTGAGTCTGAATGGAGCCGGGTCAATTAAAAATTTGTCAGGTGTGTGTTATTTTAATATTTGTTAAAATTTATACCGTATTGTATTACTTTCCTAACATTTATTTCATTTTAACTCATTTCATTTATGTATTTAGGCATTTGGGAATGTACATCATTTCATCTTAATGTTTTACAGATGTTTTCTGCTGAGAAAGATCCTATAGTATATAAACATCTAACTGTACAATGTTTAATGACTTACTTTGTTTTGCAGGTTATTGCATCAAGGCCCAAAGAATATTGAATATGTACTTTGTAGTGATTTAACCTGTACATTTTTGTTTCTAGGCAAGAAGTATTTGAAGGAAACTAACTCCAGTTTTAACATGGACTTCTGTGGGAATCAATGATTTACGTCCACAATTTTTACATGAGGACAAACTGTAAAAGCTAAACGCATGATAGCAAAATAAAGAAATGGACGATTGCAAGAAAGTTGCATTTTTTTGACTCTTAATTATTAATATGGATTGTTGAACTGTTATGATTGAACTAACCACATATTAATATTACTTGACAGGTATATAGGACAATAAAAGAAGATCGAGAAAGGTACAAAGAAAGAGTAGCAGAAATACTTTCAAGATCAACTTCAGAAAAGAAACCTGAAGAATTGTCAACAAAGAGTATGTATGCTTATTGTCTCAGTCCCATAAAAGTACAGTCCTGCAGGGATGCCATTTTATATTTGGCAGCAGCCCTTTGGAATTGTGATGAAAGTTGTAAACTGTGAATCTGGAAAGTATGAACTGGCAGACTATTTGACTTTGGGTGTGGGGCATTGCCATGGAATCATAATCTGTGCCCTTTGCCTTAGCTCACATTTTCCACCTGAACCACTGAACTGCAGGTAGAATTCAAAAGCCTGTATGATTATACATTCCCTTGTACTTCCTGCTGAGCTTGATTTGGTTGAGGCCACATATGGTAACACTGGTATAATTCTGATATTATTGGCTTGATTTACACTGTAATAAGCCCCAAGTTGATTTCGCCAATACAACTCTGCACAACAATTGCCACTATATTGTTATGGTGGGGAATGGCTGAACCCCTTTGATGATTACCCCCGAAGCACCCAGAAAAGCTTGTCTTTCCCCTTGTAATCTAATAAGAGTGGTTAAAAGGAAGAAATCCCTGATCTCCACTTCACAAGTAACAAGAAACAATTTATTTATTTAACCCAGCAGTGAACAAATTAACAAAATTACTAACAAACCAACAATTCCCTCCTAGACTACTAACTATTTCCTAACTGGTCTACATTTTACTGGAATGTTGTTTCATAAAGACAAGTCCCACTTAATAAGAAGCAATAAATTATAACTTAATCTCTCCAAGTTCACACAGATTGTCTTCTGGAATATTCTGTCGTCTCAGCTGTCTTCACAAATGCCTTTCTTCTGTTAATTCTGCTGTCAGGAATGTTTTATCTCTATAATTTCTTCGGTGAGGACTTTGAGCTAAAATACCGTGGGAACGTTGATTAATCAGATGGGCTTTCTCTGAGAGCTGAATGGTGCTAACTCTGACAGGTGGTGGATGGCCCTCTGTTTCAGATGGCGGTTGACTTTTTCTGATTTTCCAAATGTCCTCATCTTATGTACCTGTAATGATATAATGAAATTCTTATTATATGATTGGTATCAGGTTGTCAACTCCATCAGATTTAAATTCATTTGGTTTTGAATTGCTGAATTTGCTTTTAAATTAATTGGCTAATTCAAACTCGTCTTGTTTTGATGTGACTGCTGTTTTGCCTGCCACCTGTAAGGCTTTTTCTGATACACTTGTTTCACTTTTTGAGGTTGTCTGTACTGAGTAATTTCAGCTGCTGCTCACAGAAATTCATTTTTCTTTAAAACACAATCTCTTAAAGGAACCACACATTTTAGCTTCCTGCCTTCTACCTCACAATTACTCTTCCTCACTTCGTAACATCTTCCCCTGAAGAAAAATATGAACCATCATTATGAAAAGATAGCTTCATTTTTTTTCTAAATCTTATATATTTCATGGTAGTAGTGTTAATTCAGTACTCTAAAGTCATACCTTTCATACAAATTCAACTGTTTAACATTGGACCATACCGGTTCTGTCTTATCTAGACACTTTCTTTGAACCCGCGATAACGCATCTGCAACATTTTTCCATCCCGCAACATGTACAATTTGTAAGTTAAACGCTTGTAACATAAGACCCCAATGAAAAAGTCTCATTTTTGTCCTTAAATTTTTCCAAAAAAGTGAGAGGGTTGTGATCTGTATACACAACTGTCTCCAAAGTACATAAACCTTAAAATGTTGTAAGGCCAGTACCAAACTCAATAATTCTTTTTCAACAGTGGAGTTTTTTTCTCTGAATATTGAGTTTCTTCGAAAAATATCCAATTGGCCTTTTAATTCTGCCATCATCTTCCTGCATCAACACAGTTCCAACCCCTATATTGTTGGCATTGATAGCAACTTTAAAGGGTTTGAAGAAATTTACTGTACTAAAACTGATGCGGTGGTTAATACGGCTTTTAAATTGTCAAATGCTGCTATTATATCCACCGAAATTTCTTGGTTTTTTTTTAGCAAATCCGTCAGCGTTGTCACCATGCTACGAAAGTTTGGTACAACCTTCTGGTAGAATCCGCTCAGTCCCAAAAATCGAAGTATCTCTTTGTTCGAGAATGGTCTTGGAAATTCCTCGATGGCCTTCGTCTTTATGTTGCTCGGGGTTATCCTTCCATGTCCGATGTTATGTCCCAAGAACATCACTTCTGCCTTCGCTAATCCAGTTTTGCTAAGTTTATAACCAGTTTTGCTTCCCGTAGTCTTTTAACGAGCTCTGCCAAGTGCACCATGTGATCTGTCCGTGAATGGCTAAAGACCACAATGTCATCTATATAGACAGCACAATTATTCAATTCTGCCACAAATCTGTTCATAAGTCGTTGAAATGGAGCTGGTGCATTCTTCATACCAAAGGGCATTATTTTAAATTGACACAGCCCATTTGGTGTCCCAAATGCAGAAACTTCTTTTGCTTTCGTGGACAACGGTGCTTGCTAATAATCACGGAGTAAGTCCAACTTGGTGATATAGGTGGCTTGTCCATCTTTTTCCACACAGTCCTCTGGTCTTTTAATTGGGTATGAGTCCAATTTAGTTACGACGTTGACCTTCTGATAATCCACGCAGAGCCGTTGAGTACCATCAGACTTCGGAACCAACATGATCGGTGAATTCCATTCACTTTGACTAGGCTTGATAACATCTTCTTGTAGCATCGCTTCCACTTCCTCCTGTACCTGAGCGAGTTTAAGAGGATTAAGCCATTAACGATGTTGTTTTATTGGAACAGCATTCCCTACTTCAACCTCCTGCGTTATAGTACTAGTCCTCCCCATTCCATTCCCACAGATGACTTCCTATTTCTGCAACAAACCTTTCAGTTCAGTCCTCTGTTCTGAGACAGCTCACTATCCTATCCCATTTTATAAAGATTTCATCATTATTTAACTTACTATGAGGCTCATCAAAATCAAATGATTCAGATCTTGATTCCTCAGTCTGAGGGGCAGTAATTAGTACCTGTTTCTCTGGTTCCCAGTCCCTGTCTTCAGGTTGTTGCTCGGGTTTATTCACGTGACATACCTGATAAAGCTTCTTTCTAGCTGGCATCTTTACCAGATAATTCACCTGACTTAACTTCTTCTCAATCTGATAAGGACCACTATACCTTGCTTTGAAGGGGTCTCCTACCACTGGTAATAGAACCAGTACTTTACTTCCACCCCTCGGGAAAACATCCGAATTTTAGATTTCTCATCTGCTTCTTGTTTCATCGAATGCTGTGCCACTTTCAGATGTTGTCGAGCTAATTCACCAACTCTGTTTCGTCTTTGTCTCACCTCAGATAAATAATAATCCAACTCTGAGATCTCTGACTTCAGCCCTATCAACTTTTCCTTAATTAACTTTAAAGACCCTCTTATTTCGTATCCAAATATCAACTCAAATGGAGTAAACAGAGTTGATTCTTTTGGAGCCTCTCTAATGGGATACATTTATCCCAATCATTTGGGTGATCCTGGCAATAAGCCCTCAGCATGGTGTTTAGGGTCTGATGCTGCCTTTCCACTGCTCTCTGGAATTCAGGATGGTACATACTTGATTTAAAGTGTTTGATGCCTAAACTACCCATGACATCCTTAAATAGTTTGGCAGTGAAATTGGACCCTTGGTCTGACTGACTGACTGAATCTCCCTGGGTAGGCCATAATGTATAAAGAAAGCAACCAACTCTTCCACAGCCCTTTTTGCCTTGACACTCCGTAATGTAATGGCCTCCTGAAATCTGGTAGACACATCCATTATGGTTAGCAAATACTGGTTCCCACTTTTTGGTTTTAGAGAGGGGACCTATGCAGTCGATCATTACCCCTGTGAAAGGTTCTTCAAATGCTAGAATTGGCATCAAAAGTGTTGGTTTTTTGACTGCCTGATCCTACTGTCTGATACATATTACAGGTACGGCAAAATTCAACCACATCCTCATGCGATTCAGGCCAGTAGAAGTGCATTTGTATTTTAGCCTGAGTCTTCCTCACTCCTAAATGACCTTCCACGGGTAATTTGTCTACTACCCATAGTACTTCCTGTCTGTATGCTCCTGGCAACACAGTCTGGTGCACTTCTGCCCATTTCTCCTCTACACTAAGCTGCTCAGGTCTCCATTTTCACTTTAGGATTATATCCTCGAGATAATAACCCTTGGGAGTGCATTCTGATTCCTTTTCTGAGTAAGCTTTACGATATAGATCTTTTATTGTCTCATCTTTTTGTTGTAACTCCAGTAATCTTTCAGAATGGAACATCTTTGCCTGATCCTTTACCTCCTAGGGTTTTTCCTTGACCTTCTCTTGACACCTCATCTGGCAGCACTGCAAATGCCTCACTTGCCCTGCGTACCAAGTTAGTCTGAATTAACATTACCTACATATCTTCTAGCCAATTCATCTGCCTAGCCACTTTCTCAAATGAAATGAAAAAGGCCTCTACACCTTCTTTATCATTGAATTTTGACAATGTTTTAACATATTTGTATATACTCCTACCATGTCTGTGGCTACAATGGGTTTGCTCATCACTCTTCTCCTCATTAAACCTATCTTTTACCTTCGTCTCCGTCCATTTAACTTGACTTTCCTGTTCAATTTGCAACTTCTGAATGTCACGCTGTTTTACTTTCTCTCTCTCTCATCTCTTTTTTTTTTTGCTCAACTAAGAACCTTTTCTCCCTTTCTTTGTCTTCTAACATGGCACTTCTTTCTTCTGCTTGTAACAGTAATTAAAACTGTCTCGCCTTCCTTTCATTCTCTAACTCCGGTTGTCTCATTTGCAATCTAAGTTTTTCTAACTCCACTGCACTTGGCTGCTTCTCTGATATACCCAAGTGCTTTACTAACACCATTACAATTCCAGCTTTCCTTTTATCCTGAGTTAAGCCCAATTCTAATCTGTTGGCTAATTCTAATAGTATATCCTTCCTCTGTTTTTCTAAACTTTCTTGGCAAATTTGGGAAGCATCTTCAAACCCTAGATGTCCTAAATGTTAAGAGCCATTTTCCTCATTTTTAATTTGGCCTACCACAAGTAACCGAAATCAAAGTTGTTTTTTCTCACCTAAATTTTATTTAAAGGTCTACAAAACTAATCCTCAAGTCTGTTTAAATCTGTCCAAATCCATCCAGATCTCATACACGAACTGTCCAGATCCCAGACTTGAACCCACCACATCCCGGACGAGCTCCCAATTTTTTTGATATGAATGGGAATGGCCAAACCCCTCTGATTACCCCTGAAGCACCCAGAAAAGCTTGTCTTTCCCCTTGTAGTCTAATGAAAGAGTGGTTGAAAGAAAAAAAATCCCTGATCTCCAGTTTACAAAAAACAATTTATTTATTTAACCCAGCAATGAACAAATTAACAAAATTACTAACAAACCGAAAATTCCCTCCGAGACTACTAACTACTTCTTAACTGGTCTAAACTCTACTGGAATGCTGTTTAATAAAGACAAGGCCCACAAATATAATCCCAATTAATAAGAAGCAATAAATCATATCTTAATCTCTCCAAATTCGCACAGATTGTCTTCTAGAATATTCTTTTGTCTCTGCTGTCTTCACAAACACCTTTCTTTCGTTAATTCTGCTGTCAGGAATGTTTTATGTCTGTAATTTCTTCAATGAGGACTTTGAGCTAAAATACTCTGGTAACTTTGATTAATTAGATGGACCGTCTCTGAGTGCTGAATGGTGCTAACTCTGGCAGGTGGCATTTCCCTCTCTTTCAGACGGGAGTTGGGTCTTTGCAGTTTTCCAAATGCCCTCATCTTGTATGCCTGTAATAACATAATCAATTTCTTATGATTGGTTTCAGGTTGTCAACTCCATCTGATTTAAATTCAATTCGCTTTGAATCGCTGAGTTTGGTATAAATTAATTGGCTGAATTCAAACTTGTCACATCAAAACAAGGCTGCTGTTTTGCTTGCCACCTGTAAGGCTATTTTTGATACGCTTGTTTCACTTTTTGAGGCTCTGTACATGGACAACTTCAGCTGCTGCTCACAGACATTCATTTTTTAAAAAATATAAACACCAATCTCTTAAAGGAACCACACATTTTAGCTTCCTGCCTTCCACCTCACAATTACTCTACCCAACTTCATAATAACCTTTATTGACTGAGCCACCGGGACCTTTACAAAATGATCAGTAGTTTGCTTGCTTCCATAATAATTGAATTTTTTAAAAAAAACCTGCCACTCCAAAGTTCTGTTGATCTAGTAAAAAAAATCTGTGCTATGATCAAGTTTATCTTTCATTAAATATAATTTTTTAGATGCAGAGAACACCAGTATTTTGCAGCTTGCTACCTTCATTATTGCAGTAAACTGGAAGGAAAGTACACGAAGATGAAATTCATAGACAATTAACCAATGGCACAATATCTAAAAAGAATGACGGCCCCTAGTTAATTTGTATTCTAATGTTCATTTTCCTTCCCATGTGAATAATTTTTACAAGAGTTTTATAATAGTGAAAGGTAAATTTATTTTTGAGTTCATTCTAATGAGTCTTAGAACTGACATGTTCATTTATAATGTTTTAGTTAAAAGTGTTAGAAATGGTAAGTTGTGCTTTCTTTTAAATTTAGGTGAGAAAGAAGAGGTGGTACCGGCAGATAAAGGTGAATCTTGAATTGCATTGTTGCTTTATTCTTCCAGTCCGTGGCATTGTTCACAGCTATATAAACCAGCGGTTAACTCCAGAATAATAATTTCAGCGTTTTTCATGATTTTCTTTGTTTCAGCTTCTGATTCAGGCCAAGGTAATTTATGGTTTATATAGAGGTGGTTCAGGAATGAAAGTTTTCCTTTTATCTTTGCAGAAATATATGTAGGACTGCATGTGTGGTATTTGAAAAGTTAGTGTCAAATGACCTCTAAAGCTTTGTAGCAAACCCATTGCAACTCTTGAAATCTTATCTCTTGCCTGTGTATTATCAATATTCCAGTACTTTCAACTGGGAAGAGAAAGGTGGGAAAAGGAAAAATATTTCAATATTAATGAGTTTTGTTTGTAAAGTAGTTGCCAGCTATAATGGAGATAGCAGGATGTTGATGGTAATTTGAGAAGGTGTTAGCTAATGGTTCTACGTATAGATTGGGTAAACCAGTTGAGCACCGCAACTGTGGAGAATGTATTTCTGGAGTGTGTTAGGGATGGTTTTCTTGAGCAGTGTATTGAGTCATATTGAGGACATGCTGTTTTTGATCGACTATTACGTAATGAAAAAGAGCTAGCTAATTACCTTGTGAAAGAAACTTTAGGAATATTTGACCATAATATGATAGAATTTTACATAATGCTTGAAAATGAGGTAGTTCAATCTGAAGCAAGGGTTAAATTTGAATAAAGAAATTATGAAGGCATAAGAAACAAATTTACTGAGGTGGATTAGGAATATACATTACAAGGAAACGTGATAAGCATGGATATTCTTTAAAGATCTATGACATGATTTACAGTAACTATACATTCCTTTAAAGCGCACAGACTCAGAAGATTTCATTAAATGTGGCTAACAAAGGAAGTTCAGGGTTGTATAAAAATAAAAGAAGAGACCTTAAAAGATGCCAGAAATAGCAGTAATTGTGATCAAAGGAAGAGCAAGAAATGTATAAGGAGAGGAATAATCTAACGTGAATGCAATCTTGCAAAATACATAAAAACTGACTGTGAAAGCTGCTGTAGGTATAATGAAAGGAATTGTTTACTTAAACTGAACATTACAGGCAGAGTCGGGAGAATTTATGATGCTGAATAGAGAAATGGCAGAGAAGCTAAATGATTACTTAGGGTCTGTTTTCAGAAGAAATTAAAAGCCTTCTCCCAAAACTAGAGATCCAAGTATCTAGAAAGAAAATTGGAGTTGACGGAAATTAGTCTTAGTAAGAAGCTGTACTAGCGAAATTAATGGGGCTGAAAGTGGATAAATCCCAAGGGCCTGATGTCGAGCTGGTGGGTATCGAGGTAGATGAAGCATTGCTGATCGTCTTTGAAAATTCAGTAGATTCTGGAATGATTTCTGCAGGTGTAAAAGTAGCAAGGTAATCTTTAAAATAAATTTATAAAAATTGAAAGAACTGCGGATGCTATAAATCAAGAACAAAAACGAAGTTGCTGGAAAAGCTCAGTAGGTCTGGCAATGTCTGTGAAGGATAAAAGAGTTAACGTTTTGGGTCCAGTGACCCTTCCTCAGAACTGATGGAACTATACTACCTGGACTATACATCCTTACACCCCACTTCCTGTAAAGACTCCATTCCGTTTTCTCAGTTCCTCCGTCTCCGACGCATATGTTCAGTTGAGGCCAACTTCAACAAGGGAGCCTCCGAAATGTCCACCTACATCCCCAACCAAGGATTCCCCAGCTCCGTTGTTGACAGGGCCCTCAACCGGGTCCGACCTATCTCCCGCACTTTTGCCCTCACACCTTCTCTTCCCTCCCGCAACAGCAATAGGGTCTTTGTATTTGATGGCTTTAATTCAGGTAACAGTGATGACTTTGTGGTGGTAGTTTTGGATCTAGCTGTAACCCTTGGATACTTTATGGTCTTGATCTTACAGTTAAAATGTGAGAATGCTTTCCACTGCTGAAGAGTCTGTAACTCGAGCAGAGCTGATTAATTTATAATGGCCTTCCCTTTATAAAGGGAAGGATACAAAAACAAAACTATAGGAGCTTAATGTCTGTTATTGAGAAAATGATCGATTCTATTTTTAGGGATTTATTAGCAGATCATTTTAGAAATACATAATGTGATCCAGCCGAGTCAGCATGACATCATGAAGGGCAGTCATGCCTCAAAAATTTATGGTAATTTTTGAGTGGTAACTATCAAGATAGATAGAGGGGATACAGTGGATATAATATATTTGGGCTTTCAGAAAATAATTGATGCATGGTACTATAACAGGCTACTTAATAAGATAAGGGCTCGTGGTTTTGGAGATGGTACGGCAACATGAATAGAGGATTAGGTAGCTCATAGACAGAAAGTTGGGATAAGGGGGTCATTTTCAGGATGGCAACCTGTGGAGTGGAGTGCCACACAGTTCAGTGCGAGGGCCAAAATTATGTACAATATTAGTCACTTGGATGAGGGAAATGAATGTACTGCCATGTTTGCAAATGACACAAAAATAGTTGGGAAGACAAATAATGAGAATGATACAAAGAGTCTACAGAGGGGTATAGATAAGTTAAGCGAATAGGCAAAATCTTGGGCAGATGAAATATAGAAAAATGAGAGAATAGGCATTGGCAAAAAGGATAGAAATACCAAAAATTACTTAAATGGAGAAAGCCAAAGCACAGGAATTTGGGAATCCATATATATGAACCTCAAACAGCTAGCATAAAATTTCAGTGGGTAGTAGGAAGTCAAATGGAATGTTGGCCTTTTTTAAAGGGAATGGAATATAAAAGTAGAGAGGTATTGCCAAAACTGTACAAAGCATTGGTCAGACCACAACTGGAATAGTGTGAAAAATATACTTGCATTGGAGGCAATCACGTAATGTTGACTAGGCTGTTACCAAGTATGGGGGGGAATATAATATGAGGAGATGTTGAGTGGATTGGGCCTGTTCTCTTCAGAATTTAGAAGAATTGGTGGTGGTCGTGACCTTACTGAAACATAAGATTCTTAGTGGACTTGACAGGGTAGATGCTAAAAGGTTGTTTCCCCATGTTGGGGAGTCAAGACTAAAGGGCATAATCTCAGAATACGGGGTTGCACATTTAAGACCGAGATAAAGAGAAACTTCATCCCTGAGGGCAGTAAATCTGAGGAATTATTTACGGCAGACGTCACTTGAGGCTGAGTCATGAAGGAAGTTCAGAGTTGAGAGAGACAGATTTTTAATCAGTAAATGAATCAAACATTTTGGGGAAAATGCAGGACTGTGAAGTTGAGGATTATGGGATCAGCCATGATCTCATTGAATGGCAGAGCAGTTTTTATGGGCTGAATGGCTGCCTTCTATATCTATATCTTGTGGTCTTCTAGCTACACTATAATTTGTATTGTAGTGTAGCACTGAAATAGCTCTGAACCTGGCACGATAGGCAAATTTTGTCGAATCGTTCGTGATTGCAGAATCTGCTTCAGTTGAAGCCTCATAAGGGCTTACCATGGAAGTGCCTCAGTAGGCCTCAATGAAAGTTGATTGTTCTGGAACTGAGCGACTCAAACAGATGAAAATGGTACAGATAAGGTGGGTCCTGATTTGCTTTATTTTCCCATTAAGCGCGTACAGTATTTTAAATGCTATTAGGACCTTTTGTAAATCATGAAACCAAGTTGGTTCAAATATTAGACCAATTATATATTCGGATTTACAAATTATAATGTATTTTTATCTGTTTACAGTTGATGTTGCTCTGAAAAGATGATTTTTACACTATGATAGCATTTTGTGTTAAACACAGTGTTGCATATCTTACCAACACTAAAAGAAACGTGCAGTTAGTGATTTGCTTGCTTCTGTTGTTCTCACTAGTAAGGAAATGTATGTGAGCACCCTATTTAAATGATTAAGCAGGAATTCAGTAATTGAGCAGTGTAGTTCCACATCTCGAAACTTCATTTGTTTTACACTTGATTACATCAATTCAGGTGTCACATCTTGCATTTTTAACTTTAATTTCCTTGTTTATTTCATGTTATTAATGCAGCTCATTAAAAATAAACTAAAGCCTGTTGTCAAAGAGTATTTGTACAGAAGTTTGAATGATGCTGTTAGCCAATATGTGATATAGTTTAGTGCTAAATATATATAAAGGAGAAGACCAGGACGCAGATGCCAGGGATGATGAAAAGTTCAACATATTTGTTAATGATTGGTTTTGTGTGCAGTTTAATTGCCCTGTTAACTGGAGGAGAGCAAATGATGATGACAGGAGAAAGAATTCAATATATGTTTCAGTAAAACAATCCTTCTGCGAAAAGATATTACCATCTTTTTAATTGATTGGGCTCATAAACATGGAGATAACATTTCCAAGAATGAATTTAAAAATGGTGATTGTAAACAGTTGATGAAATCCATTAGAAGCAACATTCGTAGCAATGAGGAGCTCTTTTGTACTTTTGAATATGTTGTCACCTGGAAACATTAGTGGAGATGCAAATTTTACCTATTTTTAATTAATTTTCTTTTGATAAATTTTGGTTTTTTTCTGTTTGAGGTCTTCCTGTTTTAATAAGATTATTGCTAATGCTGAATACTGTGCAGATAGGATTTGGTTAACAAAGATGCTCCTTTCTCTTCTGACAGCATCAACAGTTATGCCAGTCAGTGCTAGGCCTGACATCCCATCACATGCTCCTTATCTTCTGATTGGTGGTGGAACTGCTTCATTTGCAGCAGCTAGATCTATCCGTGCACGAGATCCTGGAGCAAGGGTTGGTAATGATTTCACTTTTCATTAGACATTAGTCTAATTACGTGTATTTTTGGATGATTGCATGCTCATGATGTTTAGATGATTAAGGTAGTAATCAGGAGAGCCCTACATTCAATGTCTGCTGTGGTAGCAGGGCGGAAACTGGAGAGCTGCAACTGATTTCAGTACCTCCTTTTTACAGAAGGGAAAATCACCTGGCCTACTTGCTCTTGATTGCTGCTTAGTGACATCTTCTGGAGGCCAATGCGTGCAAGTCAGTTGAAGGCTGGATCACTTTTCCTACAGTTGACTATCAGGCTGATATTGTGTAGCCTTCAGGATCTCACCAAGAGAATGGACATTTGAGCGAAGTATTGAAACTTGGCTAGTACCAATGGGACCTTATTCCAAGAAGGATGCAGTGCTTTCAGAAGTTGAAGGGAGAAAGTAAATTCGTGTACACTAGCCTGAAAGACAGTGTATTCTCAATTTATAGCAGGAAATTTTAGTTCTTTGTTGTATTCCCTCAAAACAAAACTGTATCCCTCTCACAAGCAGCCTTTCCACTTACTTTTTTGAGGGAATCTACAAATTCGGCTGCAGCACCTTGTGCTTACTTCCTCCAAGTCATTACAATGTACATTGTAAACCATTGCAGTCTCAGTACTGATGCCTGTGGAACCTCACTGATCACGGGTCCCAACCTATTAGAGTACTTAATATTTGATTCTTTGTTTTGTCAAAAAAAAATGTAGGACAGGAATTAAAGCTAAAGGCGAAACTGAGAATGAGATGAGGATATAAGCATCTTATATTATAGCATGTCATTTGACTCATCTTGAAAGTCTGTCAGTTACTTTGGCAAGGAGTAGAGGTAATAGAATCCAAAATGAACTTCAGTTGATGAAATAGGAAATTAGCACAGAATTTCATTTGGCTGAGAACTAAAAAGCTTCTTCCCATCTGTGATATGACATATTTGTTGAGTTGCTGTCTTGGTTGTCGAACAGCATTCTAATGGAGTTTAGTCACAGTCTGGATTTCCAAGTGCTTGATATTTTGTATATGTTGCAGGTCCTGATCGTTTCAGAAGAACCAGATTTGCCTTATATGCGGCCACCACTTTCGAAAGAGCTGTGGTTTTCTGATGACTCCAGTGTACCAGAAACATTGAGATTTAAGCAATGGAATGGAAAAGAGAGAAGGTAAGCATCTGACGTAGCTTAACAAAGTTACTGTTTTCTGTTCCAACTTTACAACGCAAAATCCTAACACCTAATTAAAATATTACAAGTAGTTTTGAGCCCCATTTCTAAGGAAAGATGTGCTGGCAATGGAGGACATCCGGACGAGGTTTACAAAAACGATCCTGGGGAATGAAGGGCTTGTCATAGGAGGAACAATTGAGGACTCTTGAGTCTGTACTCAATAGTATTTAGAAGGATGAGGGGGGGATCTGATTCAAATTTACAGAATACTGAGAGGCCTGGATAGAGTGGATGTGGACAAGATCTTTCCACTAGGAAATTTAGGGGAATCTAGGACCTCAGGGCACTGCCTTCAGAATGAGGGGTTGACCCTTTAGAACTGAGATGAGGAGGAATATGTTCAGGCAGGGGGTGGTTAATCTGTGGAACTCATTGAGTGCATTTCAGACAGAGATGGATAGGCCCTTGATTAGTAAGGGGATCAATGGTTACCAGGTGTAGGCAGGAGAATAGGGTTGAGAAGCACAACAGTCATGATCGAACGATGGAGCAGACTTGATGGGCTGAATGGCCTAATTCTATTGCTTTATCTTATGGTCTAACATATAGGATTTTTGTTTCTTTTGTTTTTCATCTTCCCAAAAAAGCATTTGCGAGAGACCACTGAGCAATTGGCTTCCTTTCCCCTCTTTACAGAACTGTAATTAAGTGAGATAAAATAATGTGGAAAATGTCAAATGTTTTTCACAAAATACACTTTGTTTTCTTCTTCTAAGGTACATTACCACTTCTTTTAAAAGAGGCAAAAAGATCATCCAGGGCTCCCATTCTTGGCCATTGAGTGCTCCTTCAAAACCAGTTTTTGTAGCAAGGTTGACCAGATTATCCACTAACAACATGTACGTGGAAAAGCTAACTTAGATGAAGGGATCAAAGGTATGCTAACTTAGTTTGCAAATGACACAAAGATAGGCAGGAAAGTATGTTGTGAAAAAGACATAGAGGTTGTGGGTGGATAGGTTGAGTGATTGAGCAACAATCTGACAAGTGGAGTGTAATGTGGGAAAATTTGAAGTTGTTCATTTTGGCAGGACAAGTGAGAAAGTGAATGGAGAATGACTGGATGTAGAAGTGCAAGATGTGACAGGATCTAGCTGTTCTGATGCATGTATTAGAAAAAGTTAGTATTCAGGTCGCTCAGTGGTTTGCACTGCTGCTTCACATCACCAGGGACCTGGGTTCAATTCTCGCTTCAGGTGACTGTGGAGTTTGCATGTTCTCCCCGTGTCTGTGTGGGTTTCCACCGAGTACTCCGGTTTCCTCCCACAGTCCAAAGATGTGCAGGTTAGGTGGATTGGCTATGCTAAATTGTCCCATAGTGTACAGGGATGTGTAGGTTATTTGGATTAGCCGTGGGAAGTGCAGGATTACAGGGATAAAATAGTGGGGGTGAGAGTTGGTGTGGACTTGTTAGGCTGAATGGCCTGTTTCCACACTAGGGATTCTGTTCTAAGATACAGCAAGCAGTTATGGCTGAGGAATATTGCTCTTTATTATAAGAGGAATTGAACATGAAAGTATGTCCTTCAGTTATACAGGGCTTTGGTGCGACAAAATCTTGAAGACTGCAATTTTGGTCTCCTTATTTAAGGATTGAAGTCTGTTGAAAGAGGTTTATTGATGGTTTGCTAAAGTGATAACCTGGAATCTGTGAGTTGTCTAATGAGGAAAGATTGGACATATCAGATTTATTTCCGTGGGAGTTTAGAAGTGTGAAGAGTGACTTGAACGAAGTATAAATACAAGTATTTTAATCAAGGATCACTTAACCAGTGAGCTAAACATTAGAAAATAAACTGGTAAAACATGAGTGTTCCTACTTGTGCTGAAAATTCAAATGATATCATTTTATCCATATCCAGTGCCATTGTGCCCAGCATTTAAAAAGATGGTGCAGTCACACAGTTAGCAAGTCCGGTGATATAGTATTGTAATTTTAAATTGGAAAACTAACTGCTGAGACTGTGCTCATTATCCAAAGAGAGACAACTTGTATGTACAGGCACCTGAAAAACTTAAGATACAAAGGCTAGACTTGAGCCTGTAATTAAAGAATTTAAGTTGGTGCACACCAAGCATTTTGTATTTTAAGTCGCCTGCCTAGCAGGTAACCAGTCTTGGGTGTTCTGAATTTCAGTGCTGTCAAGTGTCACCATTTTTTAAACGCCTCTTGCTTTATTACTCCCTGTGCATTTCATACTTACCACATCACGTCCAAAGCTAGATTAAATTTCTGTGAAACCAACTTTTCTAATTATCTAATTGGAATCACTGAGTTCGAATATTCCCACATATTTCAGCCTTCATCCAAAGCCTAAAATTAATCTGCCAAAGTGAAACAAAAACAGTGGTACTAAATTCTGTGGTTTGAGTGGCTGAAAAATCATTAAATGCTAGGCATTCGGGTTCCTGGACCTTGAAATTTCTTTGTGGGATATTAGGCACACGATTGACTGACTGAAATTCTCTCTCCACTGTCTAGAAATGTTGGATGAATGCTTTTGTACCAATTATCAGAAAGTTTAATTTAAATACCCTGATTTTTAAGTTGTAATGTTACTTCTCAATTTCAAAAGATGTTAAAAAAAAGCCAACCTGCAATCTTTTTATTTACAGCATTTTTTTCCAGCCCCCATCTTTCTATGTCAGTCCTCAAGACTTGCCTTTTGTGGAGAATGGAGGAGTGGCAGTGTTGACTAGCAGAAAAGTGAGTCCAAAATCAGTGATTGTACCAGCTTAGTATCAGAGTCTGTAATTGGAAATGGTGAAGATGTTGCATGATTACCCATAAATCGATATGCACATAGCATTAGTTTTAGACAGGGATTGGCTCCAAATTGCATGTTCTTGCATTTGATAGAAATGTAACAGGACTTTTGATGATTTAAATGCAGAATAAAAAAGAAAATTTTCATCGTTTTGTGTGGGGGAGTCCTTTCTTAATTACAAGATCTGTATGCAATCTGTTTCTGTAGGTCTTGCACATGGACGTCCGAGGGAATAAAGTAAGATTGGACAATGGTTCAGAAATTACTTATGATAAATGTTTAATTGCAACAGGTAAATTTTTTTTATCATTCATGATCCTTTAACTTTAATTTATGGCCATTTCTGAGCTGCATATTTATTGCAATTTATATTTTATATGTAAGCTTAAACAATTTGTGCTACTTAGTTTTAGTATTAAGCACAAGGGAGCTATGGTGGAAACATTTCTATTGATTCCTTATATTGTGAACAGAAAATAACTTCAGAAGCTAGTTTTGTTTTCTTTGGACAGTACTTTAGTTTCAGATATGCAACTCAGGCCCTGACATTCTTTCCCAGGCTCAATGTACAAAGGCAGGAGAATTCCCAGTTCCACAAAACCGACCTGTAAATATGGTTACCCGGATGCCCTATTTTCAATCCGTGGAAGCAGGCTGGGTTAGAAGTCCAGAAGCCCCTGCCCCCACCCATCCATTCAGCACCACCCTGCAAGAGGAAGTTACTCACCCAGTGTATCCCAGGATCATATTTTTGGAGGGTTACAAAGGGTTACTTTGACTCGTCAAAGGAAATGCCCTGGCTTTCGAAACAAATCCACAAAATTCCGACCTACTCATTGCTGCTGCTGAGTTAAGTGACCGGTTGCTTCCTTAAAATATGAATGTACAAAACCTGGCCTGACTCCTCTCCCACTCCAAAGATAATAGGAAGTACTGTTTTCGGAAATGGGACTTAACGATTTTGGGTCATTTCTGTCATTTCACCACAACTCTCTTATGCCAAACATTTGGGCTTTGGTTTCTCTTCTCTGTATCTGATCTACCCCGACAATACTCCTGCAATCATTTGGTGCAAAATCAAGGCTCAGTGAGTGATTGTGAGGTGAAAGTCCACAGCCCTCTGACTTGTATAGTATGCCACCTCTGTGTTTTATTGCTGCCGTACTGAACATTTTTTTTTTAAATGATTCGAAGAACGTTTGCTTAAGTTGATTCTTCCTCCTCCCCCATCTCTCTTTTCCTTATTCAGTTTTCTCCTTGTGTCCCTAGGCGGTACTCCACGTAACCTTCCAGCACTTGAAAGAGCAGGAGAAGAGGTGCAAAAGCAAACAACTCTGTTCAGAAAGGTACTATATTACTTGTGAGTTTTCCCTAAACTCTGATTCAATTTTTTGATTTTTTTTTCACTCTCCTGTTACTTAAGCTCCAACATGCAGTTGTAGAAAAGATTTTAAATAAAGGACAGGAGGGTTCCTGTTTCAGTCCTTGGCCTGTGTTAAATTAGCTGATTGAGAGAGATAATAGTAGAAATACTACAGTTAGCCTCAGTGCCCCTCAATTAGGGGTGGCTAAATTATCTGGTTAGGGTTCTAATTGTAATCAGTGATCCATATTCATTGTATGTGTGCACTTGAGCAGCTGTACACATATTAAGGCGGGATTGGTCTGATGCTGTCCAGAGCCAAACTGGTTGTTAATGCTCCCTCAGAGCCAATTAAGGGACGTACTAGAAGACTACCAGCCCTTTGTGGAATGTAGGAGATTCAAGATGATAAAGCTATCAGATATTTGGACATGCCGCTCAATTCTGCTACATTGTTTGATCACAGCAAATGCATTGTCCTGCCATTTTGTTCATTGCAATTTTACTTTATTAACTTGGATTATATCTAATTGCATTACACGATAGTTATGATTTATGGGCTGATTCAGGACAATTAGTAAGCTAGCATGGAATATTTAAACGGGAGATCCCTAAATGCAAAGCAATTTAAAAAAAAAAGAAACTCAGCTACACCAGGAACAATAGTAATTTGAAAAAGTATATTGTCATATGTTTTATTCTTATTTTAGATTGTCTTCCTACGAGCTTCTATCTCAAGAATTTTCCTTTTAATTTTCTTAATTAATTAACTTGATAGATCTCTATTCTTCTAGCCAGACCTAATGACTTGCATTGTAATGCTCAAGCTCTATTTTTGATTATAATTAAAAAAAATGCTATGAATTTTGATCCCCCAACTTAGTTACACATTCACAAAGAGCTAATCTGAAAGATAGCTGATTTGACAATGCAGTTATGGCTTTCAAATCTTGATTCAGTAACACCTACCCAACACAATATATAGTCATATATATATATAGTCACAATATATAGTCATATATATCACAGTGTATACTGCAAAACAACATTTGACCAACCCCTTAACCTGGTGCACTTCCAGTAATAAGTTTGTTTCACCATATCTTTGCTCAAAACGTTTGCCTTTCTCTACATCTGTCTTGAATGTATTGACTAATCCCTGGGTGTGCTGATACGCAGTTGCGAGACACTCTAGCATTATACCTCACTGACCACGTGAGCTGAAAGAAATACAGTTGTTTTCCAATAAATGGATACTTTTCTCTCACCCGATGCATAATCTATTGCCTTTCCCTCCATCCCATCCACCCCTTCTAAACCTTGAGTCTCTGAATCCAGTTATGAGAACGCAGCATTAGTCTGCCTGTGATCTGAACAATAAACATTGGTTAAGGATGGAAATGGTATTCATTTAACTTTGCACCTCTGTGGTATGCATGGTTAAACAGGTATGACGTTAACCAGCTATGCCAGCAGCCAAGTCAGTGATCAAACATAAACTCCCCTAATGTTAGATCAAATGTTTCCACATCCAGCACAGCTCTCAGTTTCAGGAAATGCTGCTTCTTGTGTAATGAGGTATTGGTAGTGCTGGCAATGTAGGTAAAATGAAGCAAAACTGAAAAATAACAGAAGTATGACATTGAGATGGAGGTTAAGCCATGATTACATTGAATGGCAGAGCAGGCACTTAGGACCTAATGGCCTACTCCTGCTCCTGGTTTCTCTTGCTATGTGTGGAGAATGTAACCTTACTGACACAAATTAAACATCAGTACTGGATTCCAGTTCCTCCAGTCATAAGTATGTAATACGTGCGTAAAATAGAAAATCTAATCCTAGTTCCATGCATGGTTACCTTTGCAAATATTCCTGCACTTGCAAATAATAGCTAGCACGCATGCACATGATCCTGATTGAGAAGATTGGCCTGGATGCTGGATACTTTTCATTGCACCAGTGGCCCATCTCAAAATCTTTTTGTCTGGTCGTGTACTGCCATTAACTGTGAGGCCTGAGTAAAACCACTGTACTGTCACCAGTGCAGTTCTTAGCAATAAACTTGTTTAATATGATACAGCTGAGACATTTTAAGATGATTTTAAAGAAAGTTAGTCATTCATGATATGGGGTTTAAGAAGCAACTTTACTACCTGTACAAAATACATTGCATCCTTTCAGTAGCTAACTATTGATCATGAATTGTCCATTACATTCCATTAGCTGTCTACTAACTGAGGACTTAAGAAAGGGAGCTACTTGAGACAATGGATTCAGATAGGGCGTTCATGTTACAACCAAGGAGATGGAGGAAGATTTACAGATATTAAGTCGAAGTAAGGGAGGAAATATTACAAGCAATTTTGGTATGTTCAAAGTTAGCCCTTGAATGTGACCTGATTTGCTGGATATGGGACTTAAAATCATGAATAATCCCAAATGAAAAGCAAAAAAAAAAGGCTGGTTTGGCCTTAAATTACAGATGGAAATAAAATCCAATCCATTGGAGAACGTCATAAAACCTGTCCCTGTTTGAAGCAAAATCAGTTTTTCCTCTGTAAATCTTTGAATTTTCAAAATGGGCCACAAACTGTATTATGTTGAATAATGAGACTCATGTTTGCTGAAAAATCTCATAAACCATAACGTGATTTCTAAAATCCCAAGCCGAATTGTTTGCTTTATACTGTGTATGACAACAGTACTGCCGTTCATTCTTGTGTAAGGTTATCTGGAGGAATGCATTCAAAGTCCAAGGGAGAAGGTGATGTAGAATATTTGATGCAAGTTTACCTAGCTAATTAAATTCAGAAACAGAATATCTAATCTAGGGTTTTGTTTGAATTTGATGGAAGAGAAAATAAGGTTAGTATGATAATGGAGAAACAAATTATAAGTCTGCATTTTGAGTTCTTTGTAATAACTTAAACGTTATTAGGGGCAGGGTAATGCCAAGAAAGTGGACAGCAGACAAAATGATATTATGCCATTATACTAGGAGAAATCTCGTTTCAACAGATTGCTTAACCCTGAAAATAAATACCATACTGTAATTTTAAAAGGTTTGGAAATAAAAAGATGATTTCTGTTTTGTTAACTTAATACATGCTAGAAGTTGTTAGGAAAAAATTATATTAAATATGAAACGATGCTGTAGTGTATTTGTGTGTAATGTTTATGATATATATTGTGAACAATGTCTGTTCGACTTGATACAGAATTCATAGACTGCATTATAGAGATCATTCTGACTAGTGGTGCAAACACTCAAGCTGAATAACTGTCCTTGGCATTGAAAATAAATCAACTGTTGTCTCCACACATCTGCTATCCATTCTGTTTGTTGACTTTTCAAAGGCTAGGTAATAAGTCAGGGCTAGCATATTCCAGGGAAAATTATTTTTAATACCCTTATCTTGTGTCTTCTACGCCTAGTATAAGGTTCCCATGTTATCTTCAGTTAATATTTCTTGTACGTTTTGGATTGGTTATATTCTTTCCATTCCTGCACATAGATGCAGTACAGCATTTTATTGCAATCTGAATGATATTTAGTCCTTTTGTTAGCAATTTTTAAATATTTGACGTTATACTTTTTACCTAAAAATGCTTGGGGTGGTCGTCTTTTTTTTTTTAGTAATTAAATGTCAATGAGGATTTCTTATTGTTGCGATCTGTTGTTAAAATTCACTTGTTCTTACCATTAACCTTCTGTATCACTGACTGCATTTAACCAGTGGTTCAGCGATAGGATTCTTAGAGATTCTAAAATCCAAAATCCAAATATAACCACTAACTTGACCTCCTGTTGTCAACCCACCAAATGTCAGAGAAGTCAAGTTGACATAACCAGTTTTCTTCGGGAGAAGCAAGATTATACTCGGAATTCTTTATAGTACGAAGTTACTTGGACAAATTTTCATAAAATTGAGGAAATAATTTGAAATGTTTAGTACAAACTCAATTAGTCCCCATTAGTGAAGACTAAAACTAGATTAGGTTTACTTTTTTTAAATTTGGGCTTGTAAGTGTGAAACAATGAATAAAATATGTTTTCAAGTGTTCAAACTACAGACATGTTCAGAAAGAGGAACTTTACGGAAGATTAAGACAGGTCTTGCATCTTTCCTATTTTGAATGAATGAATGAAAGTCTTTCCCAATTATACATGTCAGCATATGTGAAGCAACTATTCCAGTCCAGTTCCCAAAAGTTCCCTGTAATCAGCATTGAATTAGTGTGATATCCCTCACCATATGTACAAAATGGCTTTTGTACAAAATACAACTTACATTGCCACATTAGTATGAGGTGGGATTGGTACAATTGTTGAGCCAGCATCAAATTTATGCTGTATGTGACCTGGAGCATAATAAATAGTGCATGAAAAATAATGCTATCTCTGTCAACCTTAGTCATTACAAGCTCAGATTTACTTTAAAAAAAGTGCAGAGAAGTTGGTGAAGGAATGTGATTTTAGTAACTACATGTCATTGGCTTTTTTATTGATATTGTATGTTCTTCTTTGCAGAAGAAACCAATTTCTCTAATGTTGACTTCAAATCCTCTTGCAGATAGAAGATTTTAAATCATTGGAGAAGATTTCAAGAAATGTTCAGTCTATTGTTATTATTGGTGGTGGATTCCTGGGTAGCGAATTGGCCTGTGCTTTGGGAAGACGTGGTATGTTTTAGTTTATTATTGTGAAAAATTGAGTAGAATGGCCTATATTCTCTGGTATTTAGAAGTGATCTCATTGAAATGTTTCAGATTTTTAGGAGGGTGTGCTAGCTAAACACTGAGAGACATTTACCCCTACCTGGGGAGTCAAGAATGAGGGAGATCAAAGGGATTCCATTTAGGACCTAGATGAGAAATTTCTTTGCTCTGAAGTTTGAAGGTTTTTGACACTCTTATACGCAGAAGATGTTGGCTGCTCATTTGATAAATATATTAAAGGTGGAGATTGACCGATTGGACACTAATGGGGTCGGGAATGTGGAAGTGGGGCAGGAAAATTTTACGGATGGGGAAGTCCATAAAGTTCATCTGTGACATTGAATGACAACAGGCTTGAGGTACTATAGGTCCTCCTGTTTATATTTCTTATCAGATGAAGGGCTAGATTCTTTGCACATTCATAGATGGATTGGAAATCTAGGCTAGATTGTACTTGTACTATGCTCTTGCAAGTCATGTTTCTGCATGACTCTGATAGATGAGTAGCATTTGTGGAGGAAACTTTATTAAGTTTTGGGGAAAATCAGGGTATGTTGTTAATTTACTAGATCTTTTTGAAGTTGCATTGTTTTAACTTAATGTGGCCTGGTCCGAAAGCTATATTGCAATTCGTACGTCAGCTGCCTTTGGATTAAAAACTAAAAAATGCATTGATTAAGCTAAATATGGATTTAAGTTGAAACAGCTGGTAAATGTAAAGGTTACTTTACCAGACTGAAGAGACCTCAAAATTTATACACATTAACTGCTGACATGTCAACTTTAACGTGATGAGCTCACGACAGAAATGGTATCTCTCCTGATAGTGCTTTGAGTTCAAACAAACAGGCAGTCAGTTCCACTGTGTGCTCGAGGAGCTGATCTAACCTGGGACCACCACCTCTTTGCCTTGATTTGACCCTCTACCAATGGAATAAGATTTGGGAAGAAAACTGGCCAGGTTTAGAGCATGCTGAATGGACGGATGATTGTTGACATTCTCTATCTTTGCTCAGAAGTATGGAATGGCCAAATTAGTGAGAGATTTTGTACATTTCATCTAGAATAGCACATGCCATGGGATCTTCAGGAGAAAAAAGGCACCTGTTGAGCATAACAGTGCTGGATTAATCTGTCCTTCTAGTCAACAGGCGTTAAAACATTGATATCCTCCATGTAATATATAAAGACTTCGCAAAATTCGTTGTGTGATTAGCAGTTATTGATGCTCAGATGCCTCAATTAGCAAAATATCTTTTATGTTTGCAAAAATTCTAAAGCCAAGTCCAGTGATGATTAGCAAGCATCAAATGTGACAAAAAACTTTCCTCCTTACCTAACAATGTTTTTTGTTTCTTTTAACTGTAATATGTTAAATTGCAGCACGGAACACAGAACTCGAGGTGATTCAGATATTTCCAGAGAAAGGAAACATGGGCAAAATTCTCCCAGAATACCTCAGCAACTGGACAACTGAGAAAGTAAGGAAAGGTAAATATTCCTGTTTTACTATTTGTAAAATCCGATTCTATAGGATTTAGTTGGCAGAGGACGTTGCACTCTGGAATTTTGTTTCTCTATGTATGACAAGTAAGCATACTTGCAAGGTGCCTAAATATTTGGCTAATATTAGTGGCTTAACATTACACAAATTCCAATGTGTACATTCAATTTTAAATCTTGTGAAAGTTTAAGATTCAGTACGACAAAGGGAAATGACTTTTATTTCTAATAACTTATTATAGGCTGGAAAATCCTGTCTCTCTCCTCTGTGTGTTCTTCTTCCCATCAGATTTTGTTCTGCTGATGTTTCAGATTAAATCGTTACACTCAGCATAGATGTATTGTGTTTTGTTTTGCATCACACTGTATAATAAAGTATATCGGATCATTACTTATTTGGATTTGCCTGGTAGGGGTTAAGCAAAAAAAAAAATTCTTTAAAATTAGCATTAACTAAGTTGCATAATTTACCTTTATAGGTGGTAAAATTATATTTAATGTTGTGAATTTTTGTACAAGAACAGGAGTAGGTCATTTAGTCTCTCTAACCTATTTCACTATCCAATTTCTTATTAATGTGTCAGCTGATAACTCAGTTGATAGCACTCTTATCTCTGAATCAGAATGTTATGGATTCAATTCTCACTCTGAAGACGAACATACAGATTTAGACTGCTACTCCAGTGGAGTACCAAGAAGGTGCTATGTTTTGGCCAAGATATCAAATTGAGGCAATGACTGCTCTCAGGTGTCCTGATGCACATCCCGCACAAGCTTCCCTGAAACAAATTATTTGGTTTTTATCCCATTCCTTGAGTATTGGTGAAGTTGCACCCATGCAGGCAAATTGAGGGTATTGCATCACATTTGTCTTTTGTCCTGTAGATACTGGATAGGCTTTGAGGAGTCAGAAGGTGAGTTATTAACTACGGAATTTCTAGCCTTTGACCTGCTCTTGTACTGCAGTATTTATGTGGCTAGAATTGTAACTCCCTAGGATGCTGCTAGTGGGAGATTTACCGATGGTAATAACGAATATCAAGGGGAGGTGGTTAGATTCGCTTGTTGAAAAGGTCATCATTTGTATTGTACGAATATTATTTGACACATAATTTGCGATGTATGAACTTAATGGTCTGTTTCTCTCATCCAGTGAACCACCACCATGTCCAAAGCCTTTTATTGATTAATATAGATCAAAAGCATTGCTATTGTCATGTAACAAGATTCTTTTTCTTCAGAGGGTGTTAATGTCATGCCCAACACAGTTGTGAAATCAGCAAAATATCAAGATAAGAAAGTTATTCTGAAACTTAAGGATGGGCAAACAGTGAGTATTCTTAACATAAATTTTCAAGTTCTGATATGTGCAGTATTTAAAAAGTACTTTAGTCTTGTTGATCAAAGTTCCAGTTAAACACCTTTGCTATCCTGTTTGCAGATAAAGACTGATCATGTTGTTGCAGCAGTGGGCCTTGAGCCTAGTGTGGAATTAGCAAAGTCAGCAAGGATGGAGGTGGACTCGGACTTGGGTGGATTTAGAGTAAATGCAGAATTGCAAGCACGTTCAAATATTTGGGTGGTGAGTATATTGAACATAGCCATTTGGAAACTGATTTTTAAAAAGTGTCTGAATATGGAAGTATGATCTATGGTCATGTAATTTATTTTGTTATATCTGTATTATTTTCCTTCTTTTTAATTTCAGATAAAGATAAATTTATGGTAAAGTTCTGAAACTGAGCACAAATGCTAACATGTTTCACTTAAGAAATATGATACAAATATGCAAATTTAATCTTTCAGAAGCAAATTGCACACTGCCTTCTTAACAAAACATGGAAATGTTTATTTTGAGTTTTCTTTACACTCTGCAGGCTGGAGATGCTGCTTGTTTCTATGATCTTAAATTGGGAAGGAGGCGTGTAGAACACCATGACCATGCTGTTGTGAGTGGCAGGTTGGCTGGCGAGAACATGACTGGAGCTGCAAAGCCTTACTGGCATCAGTCAATGTTTTGGTATGAATTACCTTTTTGTATTCACTTTCGGCAAATGTTTATTTAATAATGGTGACACATGTAAATGTCTCATACTGACCAATTTGTCACAATATGTAAAATGTTTTTCCAGGTCTAACTAAATTCTTTCTATTATAGGAGTGACTTAGGTCCTGATGTAGGATATGAAGCGATTGGTATTGTAGACAGTAGTTTACCTACTGTGGGAGTATTTGCTAAGGGGACTGCTAAGGACACCCCCAGAGCTGTGACACAGGAATCTGGTAATTACAAAATGTTATCTTTTTAGATACAAAAGTATAACACGATTTGTGTGTAATTCACCTTCAATTAGTACTGTTGGTTTTTTGTTTGTCCAGTGTTTTATAATACTATTTTTGGATTCAATTTTTTTTCTCAAACAAACTAATGCTGTATTAAAACAATATTAGAATTGGTGGTTATTTTCTATTAACATCTTTCAAAAGTCTGCTACTTTTTGAACTAAGTTGCATTTGAAGTGTTTGACCTGAATTTAAATATAGAGCGTGACAGAAGGTGGACAGTAGCGGAATGGCTGCCCTGCAGAATAAAAAAATCAGGCTGGGCATATAACAAAATGTTTCACTCTAGAAAAGGTGTAACTAGACCTGGGATGACATGTTGCTAAGATGTAAGCGCTAGAACAGTCTTATCCTTGTAATTGTCTAGTGGGATCTGCAAGCATCCAACTGGTTTGAGGGAACACATGATGGTCATGTGTTAATTATAAGGGATAACTGGGTGAGCAGTTGACTGAGTGTCTCTGCATGGGGTGCAATTAATCAGCATAGTTGGAATTCGTGGTGTGTGAACTAGAAATAGAACTGACTAAAAAGTACATGACTGGACTCTGTCTAACCACTATTTTAGTTGTGGTATTTAACAATCCTCTTTCTCAGGTGTTAGCTGATCATAAGGTCAGAGTAAAGGTGCTTTGAGTTGTAATATTGCTCCAAGGTAGAAAGATTGGAAATCGCCAGGATTCTGGTTTGTAGTAACTATTCAATGACTCTTGGTGTACATGGTATACATTTTTGTAAATGGCATGTGATATTGCAATGTGTTATCTTTGGAACATAATCAATGTGATTGGAAGATTGGCTACTCAATTAAACAGACTTTTTACCCCATTCAGATAGCCAAAATGTCTTGACTATGACTGCCGTATGTTTTATTCTTGAATGTAGGGACAGGAATCCGTTCAGAAAGTGAAACCGAAGAAGTAGCCACTTCTGTAAATGTATCTGCTGGTGCTGCTTCTTCAGCTCATCCACCTCAGGAAGGGGAGGATTATGGAAAAGGTGTCATCTTCTACTTGAGAGACAAAGTGATTGTGGGAATTCTGTTGTGGAATATTTTTAATAGGATGCCGATTGCCAGAAAGGTTAGTTTACTACATTGAATGTTTTGTACAGAAACAGGCTATTTGGTCCAACTAAATTGTACTGGTATTTTTGGCCCACGTGAGCGTCCTCCCCATCCTACTCCTAACTCCAATCCTATCAATGTATCTTTCTACTGCTTTCTATATCATGGACTTATCTAGTACTCCTTTAAATATATCTGTGCAATTTGTCTCAACCACTCCAGGTGGGAGCAAGTTCCACATTCCAAATCACATTTTGGGGGGACCCAGGGTGGTAGAGTTGAAGAAGAAACTTAATTTCAGCACTCTAATTATGACTTGTCTTATATTTGTCGTCTCAAGTTTTGGATTCCTTACAAGTGGAAAATTCTTCTCTATCTCAAACATCTTTATATTTAGAGATCTCTATGAGGTTATCCTTCTCTCCTGTAGAGAAAAGACAGACAAACTATTTGGTTGTAATTCTTTTTAACTGCACTAATTTAGCTGACTAGTGAAATACAGGTACCAATCAAGTTTGTTTGGTTTAGAAGCCATTGTAATTGTATTTTAATGATCTACAGTAATCCTAACCAGTGCACTTATTCAATTATTTATATTCTTATAAATTAAGATAAGCAAATTGTAAATTCACACCAAGGCTGTTTTTATTGCTCGGGTCTGCAATGGAAACTTCAGTCAAAACGTTTACTGGGGAGAATGAAAGACTTAAATTCTTCCATTCCAACTTCTGCCCTCCCTACAACACAAAATACCAACAAACAAAGTCATGTGGGGTGCTGATTGTGAACATGGTATAATGCCCTCAACTTTTGCAAGCTTCAAATTCAGCCAGATCATCATCCTTATAATAAACCAAAGAACTGTAGATGCTGGAAATCTGAAACAAAAACCGAAATTGCTGGAGAAGCTCAGCAGACTTAACTTTTCCGTTCCCGTTCTGAAGAAGAGTTGCTGGACCCGAAACATTAATTCTGCTATCCCTCCACAGATGCTGCCAGACCTGCTGAGTTTCTCCAGCAATTTTTGTATTTTTTTTTTTGTTATCCCTAAACTTTGCCCAGTGTCCAGCTCTATTGGAGTCTTCTTAATCTCTCCAATGTTATCTGTCTGCCTGTCTGACAATGACCAGGCTTCTCTAGCAATAGTTTCTTATTCACTTCTTTATTTGTCACCTTTGCATTCTCTTGAGGATCCATTCTTGAACTTCATCCACATCACTTCCTTATCTGTTGCCTGGTGCAAGATTCTTAGATATATCCTAAGCTTCCACACAAGAAAAAAGACTGTGCTTCTCCAAATTCCTTCACTTGCTGGTCTGATATGCAGATTTTAGAATTTCTGCTTTGGATATAGTTGTGAAATTGCACTCAAAATGGATTAATTTGGCTAAAGTTCATTTGCATAACGACTAATGTAAAATCTGCAAAGAGCTAGTGCAACTTGTTAGTGTGATGTAATAGCCCCTTCTTCTTCATAGAAAAACTTCAGTGTATTTAAAAATGATAATGATGCAGAATATGTTCACCAGAAATAAGTATTTATTTTCATTAATGTATCCAACCTTAGATTTATGAATAACCTTGTCAAAAATCACTGAAAATGTCTTTTATACATTATACTGGACTATTTCGTAGTTTCGGTTTGTGATGCAGAGTGAGCCCAAGATTGTTGGTTTAATTGCTGCACCAGCTGAGGTTACCATAAAAGATTCTCCTTCTCAACTTCTCCCCTTGCCTAAGACATGGTGATCCTTGGGTTAAACCATCACCAGTTGTCTGTCTCTAACGACAGAGCAGCCCCATGGTCTGGTGAGACTATGGTGACTTTACCTCTTAATATTAAAAACTTTAAAGTGTTTTCATTGCTCCTTATGCACATGAGAAAATGAACCAGAGTAGTTGATGGATTTTTATAAAACTAAATTGGGGTGGCAAAATGAATCCTAAGCCAGTGTAATTGATGGTGGAAAACATTAATAGAAGTGATTGTTGTGGTTTTTCCTGGTGGTTTTCAGATGGTTTCATCTGCAATGCTGAGACATGCAGAAACTCTCTGTCCAGTCTTGGGTCAGTCTCAACCTTCCCTAGCTAAAGCTATCATCTTTGCCTGTCAGTGATTCCATTTTTGTCCCTACTCACTGCTTCACGCTGACCCAAACTATTCAGAACCACGACATCCTACTTCACCTGAAGGTGAGCTTCCAAATCTATATTTTAACAACAATATATTCATTTTTAAAGCTCATTTCAATATAGAAAGACCACCTCATAAAGATGTAAATAAATAAGATGGGAACAATAAGAGGTGAGCTCATTTGAACATAAAAGATTCTTGAGGGTTGAGAGGGTAGATGCGGGGTAGTTGTTTCCCCTTATGGAAAAGTCTAGGGCTGGAGTCTGAGAATAAAGGATTGCCCATTTAAGACCGAGATAAGGAGGAATTTCTTCTTGGGGGTAGGGAATTTGTGGAATTCTTTACCAAGAGGGCTGCTGGATCTTTAAGTCTATTGAAGGCCAAGGGAGGCAGATTTCTAATCAGTAAGGGAATTGAGGCAGAAAAGTGGAATTCAGAATTGACAGATCTGCTATGGTTTCATTAGATAGCAGAGCAGACTCAAAGGCCTGAATGGCCTACTTTTCGAAGTCATGGTCTTGTAGATCTTGTCTAAATGAGAAACTGCTAGGAGAGTTGTTAAAGATCTTGATTTTATGGAGGGTTCAAGGATTAGAGATAGAGGTAAAGGGATTGAGCAAAGGAATTCCAGAGCAAGGGTTTTGGATGGCTCCTAATGGTGAAGGTAAAAAAGAATGTTGCAAAAGTGACCAGAGTTTGGGGGAGTTTGTAGGACTTGAGGTCTCTTGGAGAAAGGGTGGAGAGAGCGCTTTAAACACAAAGGTAAAAGTCGTGAAGCTGAAATAGTGTTGCTGAGTGCCATTATAGTCAACAAGAGTCAGGATGCTTGGCAAATCAGTCTTGTTGTGGGATAGGTAACAGACAGCAGAGTTTGAGGTGATGGTGAGTTAGAAGGATAGGAATCCAGTAAGAAAAGCTTGCAGGCATTCAATCTGAAAAGGACTCTTGCATCTCAGGATTTCCTGACCATTCTTCCAGTTTTACTTTTTGTGAGTAATGAATATAAATATGTTCTCACAATGTAAGTTTTTGATCTCCCCTCCTAACTTCTCCTCCTCGATCTAAGTTTCCATTTTGTTTTGCCTCTGCGAAGCATCCAGGGACGTTTTCTGTATCAGAAAGACAATGTTATTTGAATTTGTTAAAAGTCTTTGTTCACTGCATTCTTCAAAACAAATTATTTTAAATGTCCCATACTCATCTAGGGCTCAGAGGCTGAAAAAACTAGCAGCTTCCAAAGGTTTGTCTATTGTACAAAATATGAAACATGGTTAAATGTTAGAATGGAACAGCTGAGCTATGTGTCATTTCAAAATGAACAGCATTTCATTCTCATTTATGTTAATTTGACAACATAATTGTTAAAGATGTTAATTATTTAAATAACAATATTTATATTAGTAACTTGCCCCACGCCCACCCTGAATACTTCTTGGAAAAAAAAACTTGCATTTATAAAGTGGTTTTTGTGACCACCAGACACCGCATAGTGCTTTACAACCAATACAGAACTACTCAGAAATATGTCACTGCTGTATTGTAGGAATCACAACAGTTAATTTACACACAGTGAGTTTCCAACAAACAATGTCATAATGACCAATCATATTATTTTAAAAATTGTTGGATTAATATTAACCAGTACACAGGGCGGCATGGTTAGCACTGCTGCCTCACAGCACCAGGGACCCAGGTTCGATTCCACCCTCGGGCGACTGTGTCTGTGTGGAGTTTACACATTTTCCCCGTATCTGTGAGAGTTTCTGCTGGGTGCTTCGGTTTCCTCCCGCAGTCCAAAGATGTGCAAGTTCGGTGGATTGGCCATGCTAAATTGCACGTTGTGTTCAGGGGTGTGCAGGCGAGGTGGGTTAGCCATGGGAAATGCAGGGTTACAATGATAGGTAGGGTTACGGGGATAGGTAGAGCGTTGGGTCTGGTTCGGATGCTCTTTGGAGGGTCATTGTGGACCTGTTCGGCTGAATGGCCTCTTTCCACACTGTAGGGATTCTGTGGCTTTGACTAAAACACCAGTGTTAACTCCACTGCTCTGTGCCTTGGAATCTTTTACATCTATCCCAGTAGACAAGTGACCCTTTGTTTGATGTCTGATCTGAAAAGTGGTACCTCCGATAATGCAGCACTTACTCTGGAGAGTCAGTGTAGACTTTTATGCTCAAACACTGGAGTGAGATTTGAACTGCAACCCTGTGGCTCAGGCAACAAGGCTACTATCTGAGCCACAGCTGACATACCTGTCCCTGGCAAAAATGTTTCTGTTGGCATGCTTTTAAATGCTCAGCTCCTTAAATAAACACCAAAAACCTCAAAGTCATTGCGAAGAGCACTGTTTTTTTGAACTACTTCTTGGATGTGTGAATCTACTTGTTGGGAAATGTTCTCTTATTTCCGTGAAGCTTGCTATGGGATGTTCATTTTTATAGTTATTATTACTGCAGTATTGTAAAACATTCCTAACTAAGGGTGCACAATCTGCCAAAGGTTTTGGATAGTAGCCGAGTGATGCAAAATTGAAGTCAAATGGAAGGACGTCAAAATCTTAAAATTTGACAACAGAGTCAAACGCGTATTAAATCTCAACCACTATATTTTCTCTAGTAAATTTCTTTGTCCAATCCCATCTGGAGCATAAATTTATACAAAGCCTTTCGTGATTTTGATGTCCTGCGCAGTGCTGTCACTGATGTAATGTGGCTCGACACAGCAACCAATCCATGATACTGTGAACAAACTACGTTTTTGGAGTTATTTTCAACTATTCAGGGGCTAATATTTGACAATGTAGCTGCGACCTGTAAGATGGATGGCAGAAAAAGTATTTAAATTGGTCAGTAGATCAGTAGGAAAAAAAAATCAGGAAGTCTTAGTGTAGTTTATCATTCATGTTAATGAATTCAATTCAGTATTACATATTAATAAAACTACTTTTGACACCTGTAACTTAATATTCTAGTAGCGTTTGGTCATGTTCCTGTGCATTAAACAAGTCTTAGAATTGCTTCATATTAAAAGAAGACAGCACAATTACAGTGAAAAATTAAACAAAACTTTTTTTAAGATGCAGATTATACTTTCAAAAAATGGTTTCTGTTCATGGATCATGGAATTATCCTGGTCAATGAATTAATTGCCTCAGTAGCAAGATACTGCTTCATATTCACATTTCTCCACACCCATTCTCCTTTGCCATTCATTATGTCTTCCAGCAGACAATTTACAATCACATCACATTGGTAGGAACTTTGGGATCAGTTCTCCTATTCTCCTACAAGCGTATAAGTTTCATACCTCATCTGAGATAATCTTACGTCCAAGTCTACTTGAAAACCAGTGGTTTGCCATATTGGAAGTTGACGATCAGAGTGTACACTCTTCGTGGAGGAAGTATACAATGCAGTGACGAAAGCCTAAAGGAAGGCACTTCGGTACTGTGCTGAAAAGGTCTAATGAATCCCTTTTACAAATTTGCTTTTTTTTTCCCATAGGTCATTAAGGATGGTGAAGAACATGATGACCTCAATGAAATTGCGAAGTTGTTCAATATTCATGAAGATTAGAATGCCCAAAGTTTAACTGTGTATATAAGAGTCTAGATTTTTTTTAAAATTGTAAGCATTCTTCCATGCAGGAAATCAAGAGCTTGAATTTTCAGAGAATGAAAGTAATATTTTGTGAACTTTCCCATGATCTACAAATTGACTGAGTAAAAATATTTGTACCATGTGCACACAATAATCAAGATTTTCTGAACTAAATATTAAATGTAAAAAACTGCATTTAAAAACGTTTCCATTTAAATCTTTCATGATTTAATTTTCGGTCAGTTACGTTTTTAGCTCGTAATGATGTAGCAAAGAGGATGTGACAATCGCGTTCACATCTAAGTTCAACATCAGTTTCAGGTCAGTAATTCAAAGTAGTTGTCAGACAAAGGTAGAGAAGTATCCAACAGGCAGGAATGTTTTGACATGGAATCATCTTGTTAATGAGTCAATCGATGCATGAAATTACAGATAGTTTCGTAGGAGCAGCAACCAAGCTCTGAGTGTAGTTCACCTAGTTTCCCCTAAGAGTTATGAAAAGCTCTTAAAAGTACGCAGAAAATAACCTGAAAAGATAGAACATTACCATGGGTAAAAGATTTGTGTCAATATAACTGTTGGTTTCTCCATGGAAGAAGCTAATTTTTGCAGAAACAAAAACCTTTTTGTTGCTTTGTGTCTCGTCATTTCAGACTTCTTTCTCTTAAGAACTGCTTCACCGATTTACTAACAGAGTGGCCATATTATTTCAGAGCAACTTCATTCTTATTGAGGGAGCACAGTCCAGCCTGGAAGTTGAAGTATATATCTAATCATGTATTTGATGTACATCGGATATATTTTTCTTCATTATGCAGCATAGCCAAGCATAGTATCCTTTTCAAATAACACTTCATGAAAGTTTTAGCCAAGTGATAAATAACTTACAATGTGGCACACTCAAACTCATTGTAATTAAATTTAGTTCCTAGTAGCTCAAACCAATTATCCAAAATCTAATTATCTTGACATTATTGAAAGACTTCAGAACAGCAAAATTTGAAAAGCGAAGTATATTTACATGTAGCATTCAAATCTTGGTGGCTTTGCTTCTTTTAAATTTTAGGCATATTAAATTGACTGAATGCCCTAAGACAATCTAAAGACTCTGTAAGCCTCAGTGTTTCACTAATTATCATTCTTGGAGTAGTCTCATCAGCTGGTGAGCATGCAAGCGCAGGGTTTTACAGCCAAGCCCCAATTGACATTGTATGTAAATGGACTTTCTGATCATACATGGTAATCAGAAGTGAGTTTCTCCCTAAGCTGAGAGTTGTTCACCACCAACAACATTTTAAAAGTCACCCATATGAGTTGATGTTTTGTATAAGCCAGCAGGTAGTTTTGTATTTGACTCCCTTCAGTGAATACATAAAAAGTCTGAATGATGTTTCACTTCTCTTCACATTCTTACTGCTTATGCTTTTTCCGAGGGTGACTTTTGTGATCAAACATTGATTCATTAAGGATTCTTGTGAAAATCCTCTTAACTTGTATCTGTCCAGAAGGTGCTAACTTCTGCTGGGGCACAGTTCCAAAGATTCATGCAGCCTCTGGTAGCATCATTGCTGAACAGGAATTTGGTTGGACTGGACATCTGCAAATTAATTTTCGAGTTGGATTAAGAGACAGTGATCAGGAGCAGAAAATCAGAGCAAATTTGGTTCCTGTTCCAACTTAAAGGTAAAAACCAATCTGGGTACGGAGGCTAATTGTCATGCACATGCCTTGTTTCCCTGGCTTCTTTAACTCTGCGTGGATCTGGTATCAACCTTGGAATAATACTGATACGTACAGCCTGGAGCCACACTGGTGTACTTACCCCATGTCAGGGCTTCCCAAAGCATGTTGCAATTTAAACCAATTGATTCCTATCTAATAACTTCTTTTCATAAATAGAATTTAAACGCACCATGCCAGTTGAATTGATCTGTGTGAGGTGGGGGGCATGGGACATGAGTTTAATATTAAGAAGAAATTTCATATCAAGGCGTATCAAGAGGCAATTGACCCATCATGCCTGTCTCAGCCAAAGGGAGGAGAGAGGAACAAAACCAGAAGTTGCTGTAAAAGCTCAGCAGGCCTGGAAGCATCTGTGAGGAAAAAAATCAGAGTTAAAATTTGGGTCCAATGACCCTCAGAACTGGAGGAGAGAAGTCTTGATTTGGAACATTGGTTGCAACACTTCAAGTGAAAGTGAAAGTCCTCCTTAAACTCAGTCAGCATTTTATGCCTTTCCAACCTTCTCAGGCAATGGGCTCCAAACTCATCATGTCAAATCCCCTCCATCCTTCTGCCAGTTACTTAAGATATGTGTCATTTAGTGACTTAGCACCCTACAATGGAAATACACCAAAGTCATGTATGGCACAAGGAAGCCAGTTCATCAACCAAGCCCCAAGAGCAGTCCAGTTAATTACCCCCTCCAGTCCTGTTCAGTTCCTGTATGCCTTGCAAGTTTAATTCTTTCCAACGTTCATACTTTCTACTTATATTAGTTGGCAGCAAGTTCAAAGTCATTAACACTCAATCTTTAAAACAAAAATTACTAAATCCCATTCCAGGGGCATCTTTTGTTCAAAATCTTAAATCTGTGTCCCCTAATCCTTGTACTATCATGTAATGGGAACAGCCAAGCTGTCTTCCTAACTGAATTCTGTAGCAACTGCAGCTCTTGTGTGTTGCCGTTCCTTCTTGTACCTTCACTTGTCCATTGGTACCATGGTCTGGGATTCACTCCCTCAGGGTATTGCCATCCATGGCATCTCACGTATGGAGTACTTGTTTGGGAATGGCAGAGAACTCCAGAGCCTCTGCCTTTTCCTGCTTTTCGGGGTGTCCTCTTTGCCTGAGTGGTGGCCTGTTCCCAGAACACGTCGTCGAGGCAACTTTTCTTCTTCCTGATACTCCATTGTGATTCCAGCTGTTCCTCAGGCTCAGAGATCCTGAGTTTGAGCTCAAGCAGCTGGAGACATGTCTGATACCCACAGTTCCTCAAGACCTTCCTCCTGAAGTTCCCACGTGGAACTTAACCTATTCTTTCTGTATAACTTCAGCAGGGCTCCTTTCAGTTTTGTACACCAGATTTAAATGTGCCCTCGGCTTTCTCTGTTTTAGGTAAAACAAGCCCAGTTGATCCAGTCTTTTGCATGATTGCTACAATTATTTATTCTTGGCAATGGTTTCGTATATATTCTGTACCTCTCCAGTAAAATTACCTCCTTTACGTTGCCAGACCTTACATATAACTTCTTTTGCAGTTCTCGACTTGGAGGTTTTTTTTTTTTTTTTTTTTAAATTCACTCCTGGGACTTGGGCATCGCTAGCTGGCCAGAATTTATTGTCTGTCCCGAGTTGCCCTTGAGAAGGTAATGGTGAGCTGCCTTCTTGATCCACCACGGTCCATGAACTGTAGGTTGTCCCACAATGCCTTAGGGAGGGAATTCCAGGACTTTGACCCAGTCACACTGGAAGAATAGCAACATATTTCCAAGCTGGGATGGTGAGCAGCTTGGAGGGCAACTTGCAGGTGGCCGTGTTCCCGTGCATTGGCCTGATGGTTATGGTTGAGTGGGCTGTGCTGGGCCATGAGGGTTGCAGATTGTGCTGCAGTACAATTCTGCTGCTGTTGATGGCCCACAGTGCCAGTCTTGAGTTGCTAGATTTGTTTGAAGTCTGTACCATTTAGCGTAGTGATAATGCCACAGAACATGACGGAGGTTATTTTCAATATGAAGGTGGGACCTTTATCTCCACAAGGACTGTGGTGGTCACTTTTACCGATACTGTCATGGACAGATGCATCTGCAACCAGCAGTTTGGTGAGAATGAGGTCAAGTAAGTTTTTTCCCTCTTGTTGGTTCCCTCTCCACGTGCTGCAAGCAGCTATGTCCTTTAGGACCCAACCATCTCAATTAATAGTGCTGCTGCTGCTGAGTCACTCTCGGTGGTGGACATTGAAATCTCCTCCCCAGTGTACAATTTGCACCCTTGTCACCCTCAGTGCTTCCTATAAATGTTGTTCAACATGGTGGAGTACTTATTCATCAGCCAAGAGAGGATGGTACGTGGTAACCTGCAGGAAGTTTTCTTGCCCATGTTTAACCTGAAGCCATGAGACTTCATGGCATATAGAAACAATGTTGGGGACTCCTAGGGCAAAACCTTCCTGACTGTACCATTGTGCCACCATCTCTGTTGGGTCTCTGTCCTGCAATGGGACAGGACATATCCAGGGACGGCGATGGTGGTGTCTAAAGTACGGGGGGAAAAGGCCCTTCAGGTTTGTGCTGGTCAAAATCATGCATCTAACTGTTCTAATCCCATTTTGCAGCATTTGGCCGGTAGCCTCTTGTATGCCTTGGCATCACAAGTGCACATCTATATAGTATTTGTATGTAATTGGGGTTTGACTCTGCCACCTGTAAAGCCAATTAGTTGCAGCTTCTCACCATCCTCTGGATGAAAATGTTTTTCCTCATATCCCCTCTAAACCTCTTCCCCTTATATCTAAACCTCCTGGTGATTGATTCCTCTACCAAAAGGATAAATTGCTTCCTGCATACCCTGTTTATGCCCCTCATAATTCTACGCAACTCATGGCACTGCTCAGTCTCCTCTGCTGTAAGCAGAACAAGCCCAGTCTAATCCAATCTCTCCTCATATCTGAAACTCTCCAGCCCAGACCACATCCTGGTAAATCACCTCTGCACCTTCTCCACTGCAATCACAACCCTTCTATTATGTGGTTTCCTGAACTGCACTCAATATTATAGTTGTGACTTAAGCAATGTTTTGTAACTTCCCTGTTCTTAAGCTCTATGTCCTGGCTAATAATGATAAATATACCATATGTCTCCCAACTGCTTTATCTGTTCCACTATATTAAGGGATTTATGGACAAGCACATCTCAGTCCTTCTGACTTTTGGTGCTTCCCATGATTCTTCCACTCATCATGTATTGCCCTAAATTGTTTATCCTACCATCACCATGCTCTTAATTGTACTTTAACATGCATGCTCCACACCCCAAAATGGAAATTCTCGTGGAAAGTGTTATGTTGGCCTTTTACTCAACCTTATCTAACTTGCTTGCTACTTTCACTGACCTCTCAATATGCACTCTATGGCCTCTCTGTTCCTCTACTTATCTCAGACACCTAAAATTTGTGCATTGAGTTGCCTGATTTCCCCAAATGCATTACATCAGACTTCTTTGGATTGGATACCGTTTGCTACTTCTATGCCACATGTCCAGTCTGTTGTTCACTTCCTGAGTCCACGGCTTTCGTCCGCACATACAACCACATGACCTTTTTTTCTTGCAGCATCGGTAAGCCATTGATACAAACCACAAGAAGTATGGGAACTATTACTGAGTGCTGGAAACCTCCAAGAGACGAAAAAAAACAGCAGATGCGGAATCCAAGGTAGACAAACAGGAGGCTGGAAGGACACAGCAAGCCAGGCAGCATCTGGAGAAGTCAACATTTCGGCTCTTACCCTTCTTCAGGGAACCTTCTGTCTTCCAGTCACAAAAATACCCGTTGACTGAAATCCTTGATTTCTACCCCACCACTGAGTTGATTTGAAACCTAATTTGTTACTTTGCTTTGAATTCCATGGGCTCTGTTTGAACTAGTTGGCCAAGTGGACATTTGTCAAAAGTTTTGCCAAAATACAGCTACATCAAATGCACTTTTACACAGTATGTTACCTCCTCAACCATTCAGTGAAGTTGCACATCTTCCCTTAATAAATCTATGCTATGGGTTCTTGATTAATCTGTGGTTGTCTAACTGATGATTTATACATTCTTTCCCAAGTTTAGACAAACTTGATTTTAATTGCATGTTCTATTTTCCACTTTTAAACTATGGAGCAAATTTTAGCACCCGTCCAGTCTTCTGTCACCGTGTTTGTTGCCAGAGAGGATTGAAGGGGTGAGAGAATCCACCACTTCTTTGGGTCAGCAACCTGGGGTAAATTCAATCTAGCCTTGGCAATTTTCGACTTTATAAGGAGCTAGACTCTTCGCCATGTTTATCCCATCCAATATTTCAAGATACCCTTCACTACAATGTCTCCTTGTTCCTCTCTCTCTGTTTATGATGGATACAAAGTTTTGAGAGTTGTACTACTACTTGCTCCTTCATGCAGGGAATATCATTTTATCTGTAATAAGACCTACATATTTCTGAGTTATATATATCTATAATACAGACCCTATGAGTTTTCCTGAACTAGCAAATATTGTTTCATGTCTTCTCTTTGCTTTCATCATTTCCAGTTAAATTGCACCCCTGCACTTCCCATATTCCTCTGCACTCTGCAGTGCTGAGCTATCTATCTTTTGCTTTATCGTTCTCTATTGAATTGAACCCCATGTCCAAACCCATGCAGAACAAAACCGGAAATGACACTACTCGCCATGATGCACCAAACAGTATAACTTCCAAGTGGAGTAGAACAACAGCACTTCATCAGAGGCCTCACTGATCATACTACCTAGCATCGGAACAAACAACAAGGCAGCTTGGCGAGCAAGTCCACAACCTGAGCTACAAATCTTTGCTAAAGCTCTAAGCACTGCAATGATGCCTGCTGCTGCTCAACCTCTGAAGTCCAGAGCTTGAGCTTCTCCAGATGATAATGTGTGGTTGTCCAGAACGCAAGAGGGATTAAGATGCCCCACCACGCCACTACGAGACTTTTATTTAAACTTGGCAGCAATAAACTTGCGACTTCTTACCTAATCCAGACAAAAAGAAATCTTCACCAGTTCCTCCCAAATCAGCGTGCTCCCAGCTGTGCTGACATCACTCGAGATGTTTTTTATTGTGTTTCCCTCAAACAAGTCTCCATTACCCTGAGCTTCTCTGAGGCCTTATCTACTTAAAAACTTTTCTGCCCCTCTGCTGCCCCCTACAGATCTCTGCTGGCTTGGTGATCTGGATTCTTTCAGAACATCTGAAAGGTGCTGTCATTGATTCTTTCATCATTTTATATGCTGGTGTCTTACACTATTTCCTGTTAGGCTCTCTTTGTTTCTCTTAAATGTGGAAATCCTCCCCTGGTTGGAGGTTCACCGTGGATAAATCTGAAACCATGCTCCGTCAGTACTGCACTGGAACATCAGGCTAGACGATATGCTGAGGTACCTGGAGTAATGCTGCTGATGTGGATGGAAGTACTGACTCTGGCACCTTGTAAAAAAGCATATGATTGGCACAACCATTTTCAGCGTTGTATTAAACTCGCCAAAATCTGTGGCAAAATATAACTCCATGCTAACAGAACAATCGTATCGTTTTTCAAGTGAAAGTTAAACTACAGATTTGATTTGAAAATGTTCGTACATTTCTTCATTTTTGTTTCTCATCTGAAGTAATTTATTTTATTAATCCTCTACTGCTAACCTTTTTATGTCATTTCAGTTCATTTCCTGTTCTGCACCCCGAAATGGCTGCGAGGATTCTTGTAAACAATAAACAGTCTCATCATCCATTCTCATGATTTTGTGGTGACTTGAAATCAGATGCAACAAATATTGTTGGATCTCCTTATTCCTAATATTTCACTGGGTATCTCTGCAGTGCTTCATAAAATCTCCCCGACTAAACCTTGCAGGCTGCACACTGATTTGGCCAGCAGAGGGAGACAATACTCCATGCAGGTATAAAATCAGCCTGCGTTCATGATTCAGTTGTCTCCACAATTACCCTGGACTTACCGAGGCTTAGCGAAAAGCAGTTGACATTTAAGACAGACAAGTGGCTGTGCAGTATCATTGTCTCAATTGTAAGCCAGTTTATGACAAAATCAAAAATGCAAAAACCATCGAGACCTAAAGTATCAATTCCGTTTCTCTCAACGGATACTGCTAGACCTATTAAGTGTTTGCAGCATTTTCTGTTTTCATGTTAGATGGCCAGTTTCCGGGTTATTTTGATTCCAGGTCTCAGCCCAGTCTCAGCATGGTCCATGGTTTTGTTAGCTCCAGGCTGGCCTTATCCAATTAGGCTTGGCACCTTAACGCCACCTTGTTCCAGGCAATTTTTTCCCCTCCATACGTTATGATGTTATCAATTGATATTTCACCTGTCATATCTAAATCCAAACACAGTAAAGCTGCCTTTATCTTTGTGGGCACTTTTTCTTCGAGCTGTTAAAATTATTAGTCTAGCTTTACGTAAGTAGCAGCACTCCAGAGCAGACTAATCCGGGGTTGTGCATTGGTGTGTGTGTATTTTCCAGGCATGAAGGGACAAGTTCAACCAATTGCCCTTGACTTAATCACGAGCTCCTTTAGTGATTTTACCCGTGGTTGGCTGGGCTTCGGCTGGTTCCATTGTTCTCTCATTCTCTCCCTCAAGCCTCCACCCGAGGACTTTGCAAACTTTATTCGTCTCTGGGATGTAGGGCTTGAGAAAGTGGTGGTGAGCTGCCTTCTTGAACCACTGCAGTCCACCTGCTGAGTGCCATTAGGGAGTGAATTCCAGGATTTTGGCCCAGGGACAGTGAAGGAACGGCAATGTAATTTCAAGTCAGGACGATGAATGCCTTGGAAGAGAACTTGCAAGGGGTGGTGTTCCAATGTATCTGCTGCTATTTCCCTTGTGGATTATGCTATATTTATAGTCTTTGCACAGATGTTGTAAGACCTGCTAACCCGAGCACTTCTTGTTTTTGATTTCCAGCATTTCTGTTTGAATGAGGGATACCAAACCACTCAGAATAGCTGGGAGACTATGGATTTATTTTCAATTTTCCAGCGGCTATTAAAACAGCCTGGGAGATGTGATGGTACTGTGCCTTTAAGAGAGATGTGTTCTGTCCTGTTTCTCTTGCAAAGAGGTGTTGTCACAGTGGTACCAGCATGTCTCCTTTGAACAGGCAGTTGGTAAACAGCTTCGAGTTGTCCCTGGGTGTCTATTTTTTTTGAGACTAAAGAATCATGAGTAGGTGGGGTCAGGGATCACACGGACCCAGGAAGGTTTTTAGTTTTGCTTTCAGTTAGTGAGAAAGTTTATACGATGCTATAAGCTGGAACTTTATCTCTGCTGCTGGAGAGAAGACAACATGTGAAAATAAAACCGTTTTGCTAAATTGCCTTGCCAATGTTCATCCAGCTCCACACTTTGTTATCTCAGATTCTCCAGCATCTGCAGTACCTATTTTCTCTGATACAATTTTAACCCCACTGCGAAGCCTCTTCTAAGGATGCCTACCCTGAAGAAGTTACCCTCCTCCCTCCGGACAAACCTCAGGGAATCTCTCTCCCACTGCAACTCCCCCTCGCTCCCTATTTATTTCAGATCCCTCTTCCCCCTCCCCCCCCCCCCCCATTTCTGATGAAGGGTCTAGGCCCGAAACGTGAAGCTTTCCTGCTCCTATGATGCTGCTTGGCCTGCTGTGTTCATCCAGCTCCACACCTTGTTATCTCAGTTTGTGGGATGCTGCCTAAGTTGGAACACTTGGTGATTAGTGGTTGAATCATATATTTTCTTGTTAAATATTTCAATAGAGTTATATTCTTCTTTTCATTTGTATTTTAATTATGTTGTAAGAGTAAAGTGTGTTTTGATTAAAGCCTAGTGGTGGACCAATCAAAACACATCTGAAACATAGTGCCCTGCATTGCCTTTAAATAAATACAAAAGTTAGGGTCCAGGCTATGTCCTTACTATATTTTGGGAGTGTCTGGTCTTGTCCATATGAGATTTTAACACTGTAGGATTCTATTAGTTGACCCCATGTGGCCTCAGAGTCCACTTAACTGTAGGAGCTGAATGACTTATGATCCACAGGCAGCACTCCTGCACTGATGGAAGTGGTTGTAGGTTTGGAAGGTGCTGTCTAAGGATCTTTAGTGAATTTCTGCAGGGCATCTTGTATATTGTAATATCACTGCTACTGACCGTGAAGGGAGTGAATGTTTGTAGTTGTGGTGTCAAGCAAGCAGGATGCTTTGTCCTGAATGGTATCAAACTTCTTGAGTGTTGTTGGAACTGCAGCCATCCAGTCAAGTGGGGAGTATTCCATCACACTCTTGACTTGTGCCTTGTAGATGGTAGACAGGCTTCTGGGTATCAGGAGGTGAGTTACTCACCACAGTATTCCTAGTCCCTGAGATAATAGGTACTGCAGATGCTGGAGAATCCGAGATAACAAGGTGTGGAGCTGGATGAACACAGCAGACCAGGCAGCATCATAGGAGCAGGAAATCCGCTGTACCCGTTGTGGCCTCCTCTACATCGGGGAAAGCAAGCAGAGGCTTGGGGACCGCTTTGCAGAACACCTGCGCTCAGTTTGCAACAAACAACTGCACCTCCCAGTCGCGAACCATTTCAACTCCCCCTCCCATTCCTCAGACGACATGTCCATCCTGGGCCTCCTGCAATGCCACAGTGATGCCACCCGAAGGCTGCAGGAACAGCAAATCATATTCAGCCTGGGAACCCTGCAGCCCAATGGTATCAATGTGGATTTCACAAGCTTCAAAATCTCCCCTCCCCCAACTGCATCCCAAGGCCAGCCCAGCTTGTCCCCGCCTCCCTAGCCTGTTCTTCCTCTCACCTGTCCCCTCCTCCCACCTCAAGCCCCACCCCCATCTCCTATCTACTAGCCTCATCCCACCCCCTTGACCTGTCTGTCCTCCCTGGACTGACCTGTCTCCTCCCTACCCCCCCACCTACACTCACCTTTACTGGCTCCATCCCCGCCTCTTTGAATTGTCTGCCTCCTGTCCACCTATCCTCTCCTCTATCCATCTTCTATCCGCCTCCCCCTCTCTCCCTATTTATTTCAGAACCCGCTTCCCCTCCCCCATTTCTGATGAAGGGTCTAGGCCCGAAACGTCAAGCTTTCCTGCTCCTATGATGCTGCTTGGCCTGCTGTGTTCATCCAGCTCCACACCTTGTTATTCCTCGTCCCTGAACTGTTTTTGTAGCCACAGTATTTATGTGGTGAGTCCAGGTGAGTTTGTGGTCAATGGTAACCCCCAGGCTGTTGATAGTGGAGGATTTCAGTGATGGTAACACCATTGAATGTCAAGGGATCTTGAGCTCAGCACAGTGGCAGAAAAACAGACAGGGTAGAGAGCAATGACATTTGCCAGCACTGAGAGACAGTATGTGTACAGTCGAGACATAGAGGTCTCCCATTATCTCACTGTCAGGAATCACACAACACCAGGCTATAGTCCAACGGGTTTATTTGAAAACACTAGTTTTCGGAGTCTCACTCCTTCTTTAGGTGTAAGTGAGATGGTATCAGACACACAAGTAAAACATCAAAGGATCACACCACTGATGAAGATGTATTAAACAAACCTAAGATGCTGTTAAATCTTTAATCACTTAGAAGGTTTTATTTAATACGTATATGTAAATCCCCGAATTCCTTTCACGTCACTCCCCTGAGAGAACTAAAGGTTTTATCAGTGTAAAGAAGAGGTGACACTTTATCTTTTTTTATTGCATCAATCAGTAAAGACAAATCACTTTATTAAACACTATTAACACTTGCCAGCCAAGGTATACTTCAAAAACCCCAAACAGATTACTGCTTTTAATAACCACACTATTTGGTATCTTAGGAATATTCAATTTCCTGGAAACAACCTGATGTGGTTATCAGTTTCTGGTCTTGTCTTTTCCTTTGTACTACTTCCACCGTAAGAGATTCTATTCCAGCCAGGTTCGTACTCAACACGAACTTAATCTTCAAACTGAGGATGACCTCCAACTTGCACGGTGAATGAGAGTCAGCATTTTCTCTGCTTAAGGTGCAGGCTTGTTTTGCAGTTACATTATGCTTTCCAACTCAATCAGCTGCAGACTACACAAAACCAATGACAGCAGGACCCCTTCTGTTTGTGACATCTCTTGGTTAACACGGAAATCTCAAAATTCCTTTTAAAATGACTTCCAGTCTATGGCAATGGGAAATGCATTAGTGTTGATACAAGTAAGAACATTAATGTAATCACGAAATCTGCAGGTTAATAGTGGTGACCTACTTTCATCTTAACGGGTTGGTTCCACCTCGGCTGTTTACTGCCTGATGCTAATAATACCTTTCCACATTGTGAAGGCAAAGAGATTCTACATCAGTCTGAAAATCGGTCCAGAACCCCTAATCTGGAAGTCCTGCCCTTGAACACAGCACCTACCATTTTCATAGAGTGGGCCAATGGGAGTTATCAACGGGCACATCAATAGTTCAACGAGACAACAAGAAATATTGAAGTGCAGCTGCCTAAGGTTGATCAGATTTTCACTTATGGAGTATCCAAAATATGACTTGTGCACTTTAGACCTGATTGAAACATGTCCAAAGCTGCTAGAGTCCTCCGAAGAGCTAGCATACAGTGTGGAAGCAAGCCATTTGGCCCATCAAGTCCATACCAACCCTCCAAAGAGCATCCCACCCTGTAACCCTGCATTTCCCATGGCTAATCCACCTGGTCTGCACATCTCTGGATACTATGAGCAATTTAGCATGGCCAATCCACTTAAAACATCTTTGGACAGTGGGAGGAAACCCACACAGACACAGGGAGAATGTGCAAACCCTGCACAGAGAGTCACCCAAAGTTGGTATCAAACTCAGGTCCCTGTCGCTGTGAGGCAGCAATGCTAACCACTGAGCCACCATGCTCACCCTTGGGAGAGGTATGGTATCCTTTCTGATATGGTCCCTGGACATCTTTGGGGAGGTCAATTATCCTTTGGAGAAGAAGGATTCCCGTTGTGAGAGGGAAAGTATCCTTTTTCTTATTTTTAAAAACATAATGAATGTGCATGTGCAAGTGCGAAAAACTCCATGGAACTACTCTCATTGGAAGTATCGAAGGCGCTGTTAAGTTGACAAGGCGTTTAAACCTCCTCTTCAGCTAATATTTGAAGAAATGGTCTCATGTTTTAAAAAAAGGTCAGTGTTAGCTAATTTGCTCTGACTTTTAACGTTAGCCTGAAGGTTAGCATTATAGGATTTTAACAGTCTCATATGTACCACAAGCTTTGTTTTAACTGTCACTCTTGATAAACCAGCAAACGAAATATAAATGCCTGAAGTACTGGAAGCTTACTGTATTATCACAATCTCTGCGATGTCTGAAAAGGTCTGTTGAGGGTGAGAAGGCTCTCCACCGGTAATTTTTATTTAAGGCAAAGTTGCATTATTATTTTACGGAATAATGCTGTTCATAAAGTATAACAGTGATGTGTATACCCCCTGCATTACGTTTCTATTACTTAGTTATGTGTTTATACAGTGATTCTGCATACCTCTTGATTTTGCAGAATATTTAATCAACCAGTACAGTCCTCGTTCCTTAGGTGCCTGCCAATTAAAAGTTCACTGTACTGTATTTCTGAGTGGTTGCTGTGAACAACCCCTGGAACTCTTTACTTATCATTATCAGGATAGTGTAAAATTATAAATGATTTCGGCAGAAGGCCTGCATTGCCTCGTGGAAATAGGAAATAAATGCAGCCTTGCTGGTGCTGCCCATGTCCCAGTCAGAAACTGTCCTGAGTGCCTTTTTTCTTTCTGCTTCTGATTGTACTTGTGACATTTAGGATCCAGCAGCAGCTGTTTAGATCCCAGTCCCAATCACCTGCATTTCGAGTAGCCCCACTATTTTCTTCCTAACAGATGTCTATCCAAGACCGTTTTGAGCGATTTCATTTGATTGGCTTCTACCCTGAGCACTCCAGATATCATAACTCGGTTGTGTGCAAAAGCAACTCACCTCTTTTCATCTCTGGCTCTTTTGCCAATTACCCTGAATCTGCGTCCTCGGCCTTTCGCAGTAATGGGAGATCTGCACTCTTGTGAGTGAACAGCAACAGGTTTTATTGACTGTAACTACACACAGATGGGAAGTGGGGACAATTAACCCAGAGGCCAACAGCCACGGGCACCAGTTCTCTGTGATTTGACATCAATAAGACATAACTCCCTTGTGCACATGCTCAGTAGCTGTATTCAGAGCAAACAAACTATGACTTTTACTCAACAGTTACTGTTCTTTCCGCTGTTTTGTCTTAATTATTCCATTTCACAGATTTTGAACACTTCCAATAAATGTTCCCTTTAGCTCCTTTGCTTCACAGTGATGACCGCTTGTAACAACCAGGTGTTTGTCTTATCATCTGGCATACAGACATCTGAAGCCCCCACAAGCTGAAATAAATAAGTTGCATGCAAGGAAAAGAAATTGAACAAAATGCCACAGAACAGTCCCCATCTCTCCCCAAAGCTGAATCCCTTCATTCCTGCTAAATTCCAATTAATCTCTTCTCCACCCTTCCCAACACTCTGTGTAGAACTGAGCACAATACTCCAGCTGCGATGTAACCATGCTTTAGAAAAGTTGAGCTCAATTCCATTTCTTTTGTGCTCTAGTCTGCTATGTACAAAGCCAAATGTTCTGTCACAGCCTTGTCTACAATTCGGCATACCTCCAATATTTCTGCATATGAACACCCACATCTTTCTGTTCCTGCATGTTCATGTTTTCCAGCAACTTCTGTTTTTGTCCTCCAACGAGATGCCACCACCAGACACATATTCCCCTCCCCTCCCTTGTCAACCTTCTGCAGGGATCGTTCCCTATGGGACACCCTGGTCCTCACTTCCTTCAACCCCAACACCACCTACAGCCCCACGGCACTACCCCTGCAACCAGTGAAGGTGTAACACCAGCCCATTTACCTCCTCCCTTCCCAGTATCCAAGGGCCCAAACATACCTTCCAGGAGAAGCAACACTTCACCTGCACTTCCTAGGTTCTAGTTTACTGCATTTGCTGCTCACAATGTGGTCTCCCCTACATTTGGGAAACAAAATGTAGACTGGGTGACCGCTTCGCAGAACATCTACGTTCTGCCGCAAAAAAGACCCTGAGCTACCTGTTGCCTGCCACTTTAACGCACCACCCTGCTCCCTGGCCAACATCTCTGTCTCAGGTTTACTGTAGTGTTCCAGCAAAGCTCCATGCAAGCTGGAAGAACAACACCTCATTTTCCGCTTGGGGACCCTGCAGCCCTCCAGACTCAATATCAAGTTCAATAATTTTAGGGTCTAACCTCTCCCATGTCCTAGCTGCATACCCCACACACCAGGCCTTGTTACCACATAGCCTGCCATTACACACTACTCGTTGTTAGTCACTAACAGTCCCCATTAACAACTATTCACCCTCCCAGCCAGATTGTTATCAACTCCTTTGTCTATCAAACTGCTCTGCTGTCTCTTTGGGCTCGATCCTATTGTTTACTCCCTACCCCAGACCCCTCCCCACTTTCTGCGTATAAACTGACATTTTCCCAGATACCGTCAGTTCTGAGGAAGGGTCACCGGACCCGAAACGTTAAGTCTGATTTCTTCACAGATGCTGCCAGACCTGCTGAGCTTTTCCAGCAACTTCTGTTTTTGTTAAAATGGCATTGCTTCACTTCCCCATCAATTCACGTTTGAACACGCCTAAACTTCCAGAATCTGCCCATTTCAGTGATCTGTGTCCTGCTGAAGTCTGTTTCTGTCTTCCTCAATACTTCCCAAGGGTTGTGTCACCTGTAAGGTTTAGAATCATGTCCTAGCTGTCTCTGACATTGAAATGGAATGAGAAAGGTTGTCACCAACTCCTTCAACTGGACCACAATGGGCCCCAATATTTCTGCAACACAGATTGGAATTGCCGTGTTGGGACCAGGCAGAATTCTCAACACAGCTAATTCCAAAGGAATCGCTTGATAAGTTACATTTTCCTGTGAGCAACTCCCCCTGCAACTAGAACCTCCTATAAATGTCCCCCTACATTTGGACATTTCAGAGGATCCCATTGCATTTAAGCTGAAGAGAAGGAAATCTGCCATCCGTACTTGTTCTGGCCTACATGGGATTCCAGACCCACAGCAATATGGTTACCTCTGAACAGCCCTCTGAAATGTCCAGAATGCCACTCGGCTTTGTGATTAGGGACAGATAGCAACCACTGGACTACCCTGCAACCTCTCCATCACAGGAAAGAGAATCGAGAAAGGAAGATGATTGTCCAAGAGAGGTTAGTAGGCTGAAAACCGACTCAAACTCCTCAATAACTATTAAATAGAAGCATTGACCTACCACTCACTCCACTCCAACAAGAACCCCAACCATGCCCTCCTGCCAGACCAAACCCTGCCGGTCCCAGCATGACCTGACCCCGTTAGATCCGAGACTAACTCCTAGTCTAACCTGACCCTACCAGATATGAGATCTGCCCTGATACAGACTTCTTGACCTGATTGTACTGGACCCAACACCAACATCTCCACTCCCTGCCACCTCCCCACCACCCACCCCACCTCCACAACTGACACATTCCCTAGGAGCCCTAACCTGACTTGCGAGAGCTGACTGCATTCCCCCACCACCTCACCACTGCCCTGATACCTACCCCTTGTCCTTACCCCTCACCCTGGCTGTCACATCCTGACCCTAGCCCCCTCACCTCCCGAACGCTACAACTTAAACATCCCTCTCCCCACTCGGACACAGCCCAACACCAAATGCAGCTATCAGACAGAGAACTCCCAGCCCCCCAATCACCCCCAAATCAGGACCATCACCCCACCTCCACCCTGACTGAAACCCCACCCCCCACCATGCAACCAAAGAACTCAAGAACACTCATGAATGGCACTTATTTGGCACTACCTCCTCAACCAGCTGGCACTGTATCCTTTTACCCACTTAGTACCTTATTCCCCTTATCTACCCACCTGGCATCCTACCTCTTCACCTACATGCTTGCCTTTCTTTGGCCCCTGTCAAATTGACTTTGGGACCTCTAATCAACATAATTCCTGAAATAAGGCAACAAGTGCAGAAAAGAAGGGCCCTGCCTTGGTTTGGATTGCTACACAAGTCCTGAGTGACTTTCTGCCTGGTTTTAACCAATGGATACTTTCGGGACCTGGCCAGTCAGGAAACTTTGGAGCAAAAATCCTCAACAGGTAAGTAGATAATATTCCAGAGGATTGCTATTAGTCGAATCTGTTTCAATGGTAATCAAAATTGCTGGGCCTATATTGTCACTTCAGTGTTGGAGAGCTCCAAGTGGATGGTGCATGAATAATTCTTTCAAAGTCTAAAGTGAGCCTACCTGCCTGTTGGAACCTTGTACTATGTTAAAGGTACTTCATAAATGCAAGTTATTGTTCTCTAGGTTTTGAAATAACATATGGAGTGATAAGCCTAAAAGAAAGGCAATTTTCATTTTGATGTGCAGTTGATTTGAATGAAATGTTACTCCACAGTTCCAGCTTACGTTATACAAACTTTGCAGAATCTATTTTAAAACACTGAACATAACTCAAGGTTGTTACTGGACTGGAGTTTAAGGAAACGGCTCAGATTTTGAATTTGCTGCCTGTTGATGCTATTTGTTGACAGAACAGGACCGAATATTTCATATTGGGTAGAGGCTCCCTGAAATAATTTGTCAGAAAATACTTTTGCAGGGCAGTATAGTCTTAAAAATGCTAATTTGATTTCAATGATGAAGTAACTGCAGCCTGGGTTAAAGGTCAAGCCATGACTGCCACTGAAACCGAGGGGACCCTGGGAAGTGAAGAGGTGGCTGTCTCAGGTCCCTGCGTATGATCACTCAGACTGATGGTGTTCTTTATCTCAAGGAGGAAACCTTGGCAGATAATCTACAAAAACACTCTGCCTGTCAGTGGTAGAGAACAATTAGTGAAAAAGCAGCAGGACACGGGTATTCACTATCAAACTGGCAAAAGTTTAAAGTTAAAACAATTCAGAATATAGATTGGCATAAGAGAGAATATAAGCATGGTTACAAAATGCCTCATTTCAGATAAATGTAGCTACACATCTGGTGAGAGCGCAGATCTTATTCCCACACGGAGTGAAAAGCAAATAGAGGGGATACATCTAAAGGTTAGCCGGATAAACACATAAGGGAGAATGGAATAGGATACATTGGTGTGGTGACATGATGCAAGGTGAGAGAAGGAAACTGGAGGAGGAGGCTCCACAAATATCCCCATCCTTAATTACAGAGGAGCCCAACATGTCAGTGCAAAAGCAGCAAGCAAGAATCAGCCTGAAGTGCCAAATGCAGGATCCATCTCAGCCTCCTCTGAGATCCCAGCACACAGACTCCAATCTTCAGCCAATTTGATTCACTCGTGTGGCGTTAAGAAGTGGTTGGAAGGCGTGGAGACTGCATAGACTATGGGCACTGACAACCTTCTGGCAATAGTACTGAAGACCTGTTCCAGAATTAGCCACACCCCTAACCAAGCTATTCCAATACAAGGGATAATCTAACCATAGCTCAAGTTTCAATAAGCCCCCATTATCAATATCGTTGGGTGACCATTCGGCAGAAACTGAGCCCACCAGCCATATAAATTCTAGGGCAACAAGAGGAAATCAAAAGCTCGCAATTTTGTATTGGGTAGCACAAAACATGCCTTCCCAACATCTACGAGGCAATAATCAGGAATGTGACAGTATAATCTCCACTTGTCTTGATCAGTGTGACTCCAAAAGCACTGAATAAACTCAATGCTATCCTGCAGTTGCAGTCCATTTGATTGGCAATCCATCCACTACCTTCAACATTCACTCCCTTCACCATGTACCCCTGACAGCAGCAGAGCAACTGTTATCAAGATGTCCTGCAGTTACATCAGCAAGGGTCCTCCCACAGAATGTTTCAAACCCATGTCCTTTGCTGTCTAGAAGGTAAAGGCCAGTAAATACAGAGGGACACCGGCAACTGTGAGCTCCTGTCCAAACCACACGCCATTGTGACTTGGAAATTTAACACTATTTCTCCCCTGTTACTTTGTTAAAATCCTGGAACTCCCTTCCTAACAGTACTATTGGTGTATCTACAGCTCAAAGACTGCAGCATTTCAAGGAGGCAGTTCACCGCCAACTTCTCCAGGGTAATTAGGGCAGGGCAATAAATGCTGGCCTAGCCAGCGACAGCCACATCCCATGAAATAATAAGAATAGAAATGCTCGATTTCCATAGACCCTAAGGTCTGTCAAGATAGAAATTTCCACTTTATCTTTCTGTTAAAATAAATTTTCCAATCTGAAGACCTGCGAGCTAATGCCATCTAGAAGGTAAATAATCCCTGGCCAGGGGCTCCCAATCCAACCAGTAAAAAACCCCTGCGAAAAGGCGTTATACAAATGCAAGTAGGTATTGTTATGACTGCAATGCAAGGAGTGCTAATGGTGCTTGAAAGCAGGGAAAAAACCGAGAAGAGAGAGAAAGTTGAGTTGGTATCTTTGCTATGTAGCTGGGATTGATGCCAGGAACAGACAAGTGTCTTCCCGCTGAAATTGGTAGGCATTGAAAGCCTCAGTCAGATTCAGCAACAAGAGGATATGCTATGTTTGCGCTATGTTTGCGCTATGTTTGAATTTATCCATCAAACCAATTTAGATCCATTGTACGGATGTAGAAATAAGAAACTATGAGATATGCTGCTTATGTCCAACATGGTTAGTGTTTTAGGCTATGTTACAGTAGGCAACCAACTGGAATACGCTTTGGTTATAGATCACCTCGTACTGCCAGTTTCTGTTCGCTACTTGCTCTTAGCTGGAAGTGACACTGTGTTCCCAAAGGAAGGAGGAGCAAAGGTTCCAAAAAAAGCATGACGTGAATGGGATTCCCTTCCCACCGACCTGTGTGCCCATTGTGAGGTTTTGCAGATGATACCAGATTTGGGTTCAGGCCACGCAATCCACTTACAGGAGAGCAACATTTACTGCAATTGCAGTTTTTATTCTTTCATGGAATGTGGGTGTCACTGGCAAGGCCAGTATTTATTACCAATCCCTCTTTGATGTTGAATTGCTGACCTATTTTCAGAGGGCAATTAAAAAACAACTGCATTGCTGTGGGCCTGGAGTTAGGTGCAGGCCAGGGAAACATGGCAGATTTCCTTCCCCAAAGAACACTGGTGAACTGGCTGGGATTTTACAACAAGAGATGACAGTTTTATAATCGCTGTTGCTGAGACATAATTTTAAGTCCATATTTATTGAATTGAATTTAAATTGCACCAGCCGCTACGATGGGATTTACCCTGTATCCCCACAGCTTGGTTCTCCTGGTTGCTGGTTCGCTGAACCTATAACCACAACACATCCACTGTGCTCCATTTACTGCTCCCTCAGCAAGGTGGTCAACTGATGGTCTGCCATCTGTTCCTGTTGCTTTTAATCGTTGACTAGGTCGCAGTAGATAACGTGTGTGATTTAGTAGTCCATTTTTGCAGGGACCTACCTAGCCTCCATTTCCCAGTCTACTGTCCTCAGGCAAGATTGAGCACACTTTATGTGGAGAATCATGGGTCAAAACGATACGCTGAGGTTCTGCTTGTCATTGTAGTTCAGTAAACTAACATACAGGCCACGTCACCTGCCAGCAATCAGGGTTCCTGTGGTGATGGGCCATTAGTTTAATGTTGGAGAATTAGACCAGGACTCAAGTGAATAGCCTGCTTGATAGCGAAGTCAAATCCTTTGACTGTGTGAATGTAGACAGAAACATAGCAAGGGTATTACTAAGAATTTTACTCCAAAATCCAAAAAAAAATTGGTGAAGCGCTAGTTTTGTTGCATTTCAGAAAGTCCACTGAGGAGAGGTGTTTTCATAATGGATAACGTCAAGAGGCCTAGACCAATGCTTTGGGGTCAAAGATACCACCAATCCCACCACACCAGCTGACGGAATTTAAACTTAATTAATAAATCTGGAAATGCAAAGCAAATCTCAATGGTGGTGACTGAAGCCAACATAGTATCAATTCTCTGACTTTGAGTTCTGTACTAATCCTCTGACTGGAGCTAACCTAGCATTGATTCTCTAACTGTTGGTCTGCCCAGTGCTAATTCTCTGATTGGAGTTAGACAGTCAAAGAGTCAAACAGAGCGTGGAAACAGAACCTTCGGTCCAACCAGTGCACGGCCACCATGTTCCCAAACTAAACTAGTCCCGCTTGCCTGCATTTAGCCCATATCCCTCCAAGCCTTTCCTATTCATGTACTTATCCAAATATCTTTTAAATGTTGTAACTGTATCCACATTTACCACTTCCTCTGGCAGTTCATTCCACATACAAACCACTCTCTGTAAAGAAGTTGCCCCTTATGTCTTTTTAAAATCTTTCTCTTCTCACCTTAAAAATATGCCCCCGTCTTTTGAACTCCCTCAACTTAGGGAAAAGACCTTTGCTATTGTCCTTATCTGTGCCCCTCATGATTTTATAAACCTATATAAGGTCACCCCTCAACCTTCTATGCTCCAGTGAAAAAAGTCCCATCTTATCCAGCCTCTCCTTGTAACTCAAACTCTATTCCCAGCAACACCCTGGTAAATCTTTTCTGAACCCTCCCCAGCTTAATAATATACTTCCAATGACAGAGCGACCAGAACTGTACACAGTGCTCCAGAAGAGGCCTCACCAATGTCTTTTATAACCTCAACATGGCATCCCAACCCCTACACTCAAAAGTCTGAGCAAAGAAGGCAAGCATGCGAAAAAACCACCCTGTCTGAGATTCAAATTTCAAAGAATTGTGTATCTGAACCCCGAGGCCTCTCTGTTCTACAACACTATCCAGAACCCTACCATTAACTGTATAAGTTGTGTCCTTGTTTGTTTTACCAAAATGCAATACCCCACATTTATCCAAATTCAACTTCATTTACTACTCCTTAGCCAATTGACACAGTTCATCAAGATCTCTTTGTAACTTCCTTCACTGTCGACTATACCACCAATTTTGGTGTCATCCACAAAATTACTAACCATGCCTTCTGTATTTGCAACCAAATCACTTATATAAATGACAAAGAAATGTGGGACCCAGTACCGAACCCTGTGGAACAGCGCTGGTCAGAGGCCTCCATTCTAAAAAACAATCCTCTACCACCACCCTCTGTCTCCTATTGTAAGGTCAATTTTGTATCCAATTGGCAAGCTCACCCTAAATCTCATGTGATCTAACTTTACTAATTAGTCTACCATGTGCAACCTTATCAAAAGCTTTACTAAAGTCGAAGTAAAGAACATCTACTGCATGCCCTCATCAATCGTTTTGGTTACTTCCTCAAAAAACATAATCAAGTTTGTGAGACACGATTTCCCCCATACCAAACATGCTGACTATCCTTAATCATTCCTTGCCTCTCCAAACGCACATAAATCCTATCTTTCAGAATCACCTCCAACAACTTACCCATCACTAATGTTAGACTCACAGGTCTATAGTTCCTGAACTTCTCCTAACAGCCTTTCTTAAATAAAGGCACAACATTAGCCATCCTCCAATCTTCACCTGTAGTTATAGATGAAACAGATATTTCTGCTATTAGACGATAAGAAATAGGAACAGACTGAGGTGGTCTGGCCCTTTGAGCCTGTTCTGCCATTCAATAGGATCATGGCTGATCTGGCATTCCTCACGTCCACTTTCCTGCGCTTTCCCCGTAACCTTCGATTCCCCTACTGATCAAGAAACCATCTATCTCAGCTTCTGCCGCCAAAGCTCTCTATGGGGAGGATTTCCAAAGACTCACAACTCTCAGAGAAGAAATTCCTCCTCATCTCAGTCTTAACTTGGTACCCCTTTATTCTGAGACAATGCTCTCAGGTCCTAGACTCTCCCATAATGGGAAGCATCCTCTCAGCATTTACCCTGATAAACCCCTTAAGAATCCTATATGTTTTAACGAGATCACCTCACATTCTTTTAAACTCCAGTGAACGGCATCCCAACCTTTGCTAATTAGACAATGCCTCCATACAAGGGAATGTCCTAGTGAACCTTCTCTGACTGCAATTGACTCAGTGTCAGTCTCCTGATTGGAGTTAACCTAGTTTCAATCCTCTGATTGGATTTAACTCTGTAATAATCTTCCGAACTGCAGTTCGCCCAATATCAATCCTCTGACTGCAGTTCACACTGTATTGATCTGCTGACTAGAGTTAGTCTGATGTTGTTAATCCTCTGACTGAAGCTAGCCCAGTATTAGTCCTTTGAATAGAGTTTGCCTAGCATTAATCCTCTGCACCTAGCCCAGTATTAGTCCCCTGACTGTACCCAGCCTAGTATCAGTCCTTTGACTGTAACTAGCCCAGTATTAGATATCACAGTGTGGAGCTGGAGGAACACAGCAGGTCAGGCAGCATCAGAGCAGCAGGAAAGCTAACGTCTTGGGTCGGGACCCTTCTTAAGAAATGATTAGAAGACCCTTTCTGAAGAAGAGTCCTGACCCAAAACGTCAGCTTTCCCGCTGCTCTGATGCTGCCTGACCTGCTGCATTCCTCCAGCTCTACACTGTGTTATCTCTGACTCCAGCACTTGCAGGTCTTACTATCTCTGAGTGAGTTATAGCCCAGTACAAGTCCTTTGACTGTCGATAGCTCAGCATTAGTCGTTTGATTGCACCTAGCCGAGTATCAGTCCTCTGACGGTACCTAGCCCAGTGTTAACCCTTTGACAAGATTTTAAACATAGAACATAGAACAGTACAGGCCCTATTATTCTCCTCTAAGATCAAACTAATCTGCATACCCTTCATTTTGCTATCATAAGTGTGCCTATCCAAGTTTGCCTAGCATTAATCCTTATTATCTAGCCCAGTATTAATCCTCTGACTATACCCAGCCCAGTATTAGTCCTCTCCCTGCAGCTAGCCCAGTATTAATCCACTCACTGGAGTCAACCCGTTTCAATTCTCTAACCGGAGTTAGCCGACTACTGACTGCAGTTAAACCAATCCGCATCCTCGAAACAGTACGTAATGAACCCCAGTGACGACCTGATGACACACTTAACTCCGTCTCAGAAGAGGTTGTTTTCAACTCCTCCCATATGGTCTAGCGGTTAGGATTCCTGGTTTTCACCCAGGCGGCCCGGGTTCGACTCCCGGTATGGGAATGAGCATCTTTTTCTGGGTTTTTTTTGGCATCTTCAAATGCGCTTTTTTTGGTTATGGAGACATGTTCAAACAAATGTCCGAACGATCCCCCATAAATTGCAGCGACTGCAACAGACGCCGCTGTGACCGGTGGTGGGATTGCGCTGCAATGGCCTCCCTGGAGCCTGAGTTTGGCTAACATTGGGGCACAATGGGATAGTGGGGATTTTGACTCTATATTACCCTGGAATCCTCTCAAATTCCCGTCCTGTAGCCTCCGTGGTGCGTAAAAGGACAAAGCGTGACCCCCGGGGGTTCTCTGTCTCTCTTCTGACTTTTCCCATGGTATCTAATGTCGAGAATTCAGGGACTTTTTTGGGAGTGAGGGTCACTTCTGGGAAAGAAGGAGCAGTTCCCTAATCCAAGGGACCGTCTCCAAATGCACTGCCCGGGTAGTGTAAATCATAAGGACCATTTTTAAAAAGAAATACAGTTTGACATTGTTTTCTACTGCGGATAAGTCCGACTCACTTCCAGTCACAGCCGTCAGACGAATACAAGCAAATCTGTCGGGAATTTAAAATCATAAATATTTAAATGTTTCTGTCGATGTGGACACTGTCCCAGAGACAATGCCCAGTTAATGACCTTAAATCCATCAAGTACAATTATGCCAACGCTCAGAATACCGACTTCATCCCAGTTCGACCTGGCCCCCTGCACAATTATCCCGCACTATTAAGTTATTATCCAAAGTGAAATTAATTTCGAAATCCCACTTTATCAGGGCAAGTTCCCTCCAGTAGCAAACAGAAGTTCGGTCTCCTGTTTTCTGTCTACTCTCGTTGTCAAAGTCCCCTTAATTCAATAATTAATTACACTTACTTTTCCATTTCTTCGCTCCTAGTTAATTCCTACCCCATAGGTGTTAACTCTGCTGCACCTATATATATATATCTTTTGGATGTTATATTGTCACCAAATTGACAATTATTTTTTAAAAAAACTTCGAAAATAGCTTTTTTCTTTAAATTGAAAAGCATTTTATATCTAAGCCCTACTGGGATTATTTAGAATATTCGAAACCGATCTGTGTATGTTGCTTTTGTGGATAATAAACAGTTCTGGCGCCAGTCAAATGCTGTTAATTCTCATTGCATCTGAAGCTTGGAGACTGCCCCTTGCTGCAGAAATTGGCCACAGTGCTATGGAAAAATGTGATTCGCCCGGAGCCAATGGAAAGGACGAGAAACGAGTTAGGAAATCCCCAAACCTTCAAGGAGTTTTGGTGGGGAGTGAGACCGAGTGTGGAGGCAGGCGAATGGTGAAGAGACTTCGCTTCATTCATTAGCACTGACCTGTCGAGAGGTGACCCTCCTCGCACGGTGAGTAGAGAACAAGCTCAGGGTTGGTTTCCTAACTTTTTCTTTGTGTTCAGAGCGAAACTTAGCTGCAGAAGGCAACAGTCTCCTCAAATAAATAAGTGTGATTACTGGTATCATCTTCAATGATTGCATGCCCCGTGACCCACTGTGCCCAGGATTTTGCTGCGCTTGACGCATGTTTTCTTAAAACGTCTCCACTTCCGTGAACGTACACACTTAAGTTGTTTTAAAAGTTGAGCGGATTAAGCCATTGAGTGCGGTAAGTCTGGATGTACCGGTGGATTCAAAGCGGCATGCTCGAAGCGACCATGCAAACAAGTTAATGACAGCTCAACTCACGAAGCACTCACCACCACCCCCCCCCCCCCGCCAATTTTACCGGGTGGGAGTCTTTCACTTTTTGATAAAATATGAGCTTGTAAATGCAGTGATGTAATCGCATCACCAGGAGATAATCTCCATCATTGTGTTGATTGCTTCATTTGTGCTTATACACACTCCCTGTGATGTACTGCTGCGATCAAAAAGTCATTGTTGCTGGCGACAGTCCAAGATGTTCAAGGCTATAGGAAACTGAGTGCTGCAACCCAATAACCTGATCATTGACAGCACTTAAGCATACATCATTGAATCCCACTATTTCATAGTTTTTTCCATAAATATATATATATATATAAAGCAGGATAATTTTAAGTGAAGTTAAAGGAATGAGGGAGGCTACTGAACCAAAGGCTGTGCAATAATATAGTGGGAAAACGTTCTGTAGCTTGGTAGCTGGGAAATTCTAATGTGGGAAGCAACCAGTGGTACTCTGTCTTGAAGTAGAATAAACATTATGAATCACTCAAAGTAATTTGGGTGAGGGTGGGGTAGTGGTGGGGGTGGAGGTGGTGGTGGAGTGGGGAAGAGAGCCAGCCCTGCTCCTGTTCACTGTTTAGAATAGCCAGCATTGACTTCAAAGCCATCTATAAAATTCCATTGGTCTTCTAATGGTCTGACCAGCCTGATTTTTTGGAGGGATACAGGGAATCTCAGAATTGTGAAACTGTTTGCTGTTTAAAAAAAAAATCAAAAGAAAAAATGTCAAACTGACAGCAAAATTGTAATATGGTTGGAGGGATTCAAATCCAAATTGTAGGATAGAGATAACAAGGTGTGGAGCTGGATGAACACAGCAGGCCAAGCAGCATCATAGGAGCAGGAAAGCTTGACGTTTCAGGCTTTCTGATGAAGGGTCTAGGCCCGAAACGTCAAGCTTTCCTGCTCCTATGATGCTGCTTGGCCTGTTGTGTTCATCCAGCTCCACACCTTGTTATCTCGGATTCTCCAGCATCTGCAGTACCTATTATCTCTTGTAGGATTGAGATTTTATTTTCAAAATTAAATGTGTGCTCCTATCCATATTGTGCTGTAGTAGTTCTGAGCTGTTCAATATGTTGACTGGCATTTGGAGTTCTGAAAGAGCAGTAAGTGTGAGATATGTCTTTCCCATGCAACAGCTAAAGACTTTGGTCATTTATTAGGGTGGGATGACAAGAAATATGAGGATCTTGAGCAGTGGGAGTAAGCCAGACAACACCAGACTAACTTGCATTTATATTGTTCCTCTCACAGCTCAGAACATGCCAACTACTTCACAGTCAAGGAAGTTGTTGAAGTGTAGTTAGTATTGTAACCTAGGAAGTACAGCAGCTAATTTATGCAGAGCACACCTCCAGAAACGTCAATCTATAGATAATCTGCCTGTGATGTTAATTTGAGGGATACATTGTTGCCAAGACATCAGGGACACAGTCATCGAGTCATACTGCATGGATGCAGACCCTTCAGCCCAACCAGTCCATGGGATGTTTTAGTTCATGTAGGAGACCAGGCAGGGCTTCTATTTACCACATCACCCAAGAAACAGCAACACTGGCAGTTTAGCATTCCCTTAGTACTGCATGTTGTCAGCCTAGATTTTGTGGTCAAATTATTGGAATGGAATTTTTCAACATACATCCTTCTCTCACTCTGAGGCATGAGTGCTCCCAACTGAGGGACAGCTGAAAGTAATTGTTACATGGTGTCCTGCATGACTGCAAAGTATCTGAGTGCTCTATGTCCAATTTGCTGCTATTGAATTGTGGTAACATCTGAGATTATGTATGGAATGGAGCTTGGAACTTTAACCCTCCTTCTGAGATGAGAATGTTACCAACAGAGTCAAGCTGAAATGCAGTTTTCCTGTGATATCACTACACAAAGTACTTACCATGCCCTTGGATTGAAGGGTTAGACAAATTGTTGTTTGGTTTTCAGGTCGTACTGGTTTGAAAATGACAGCGTGTTAAGATGCTCCAAATAGATTAGGAAAGCAATGGACTCCACTCTGGTTTCAGCCTAATTTATACTTTCTTCTATATTTTAACTTGCAGCAGGGCATGTTTCATTCTGTGCTGTAGGCTTCAGCTAGTTTATCCTGGGCAGGAGTTACCTTTCTGCTCTACTGTGTCAGCTTGTTATACTGATTGATTTCCTGTCTTATCTATTAAGGGAATTAATTTAACCAATGGGGAGCTGCTGAAGTTTGAAGAGAGCTGTACTTGAGATCTGCTGTTCCCTGTGACAGCTAAACCTGTGGTTGTTGACTTGCTCGCTGAGCTGGTAAGTTTGGTTGCAGACGTTTCATCATCCTAGTAGGTAACATCATCAGTGTGCCTCTGGTGAAGCTTCGGTGTTCTGTCCCACTTGATATTTAGGTGCCTTGGTTTGCTGGGTTGGATGGCATCACTCCGGATTTGTTTCTTAGTGGTTGGTGTATGGGGTCCAGCTCTACATGTTAGTTAATGGAGTTCCAGTTTGAGTGCCAGGCCTCCAGGAATTCTTGTGTGTGTCTTTGGTTGGCTTGTCCTAGGATGGCTACGTTTGTCCCAGTTGAACTGTGTTACAATCACAGTCCTCCTGCAGTACTCCTACAGAGGGGAGTGAAGTGAGATTCCATAGAGTCTTGCACCACTTTGCTCTCCAGTCATTTGGAGCTTTGAACTTCTACATTCAACCAGGACGGCAGTGCTGTGAAGGTGAAACTGCTCATTTCCAGGCTTCACTACTTTACTTAACCTTGGCCAGTCTTCCATTTCCCACTCTCCATAAATTTAAGCCTGTCCAAAATTCTGCTCATATCCCCCTGTCCCCAAAGCTCATCCATCACATCTAGGCTTGTTGATGAACAACCATGTTGATTATTAAAATTCTCAACCTCTTCTAGCCCTAAATGTTCCAAGGTCTCTACGCTTCTTCACCTCTGGCCCTTTGTGCATTCCCCTTTCCCTCTGTTGTCCTACCGGTGCTTTAACTTTCAGCTGTTTTGCTTCTAAGCTCTGATGGTCCTCCAGACGTCGCCTCTATACCTGTCTCGTTCTCTTTAAGAAGTTTCTGAAAGTCAATCTTTTTGTAACACTTTTAGTAACCTGTCAAAATGTTTCTGCCTTTTGATATAATGTCAATTTTCTTTGTCTGATTACAGTGAAGTGGCTTGGTCCATTTTACTATGGACAGAGTCCCATATAAATGTAAGTTTTCAGCTGAGAATAAACTTTAGATTTCAGGGCCGAGATGCTGATTGTTATTGTGGATCAGTCCTGTCTCATTATCAGGGTTTATCCATCCACATTCAAAGTGTCTGTGCCTTCCAAGCACAAAGTGATTTAGTAATTTTCCGAAGAGGACATTTAGTCTGCATACATTTAGAATGGAATTAGCAACCAGGCTGATGTGATAAGTGGAAAAGTTCAAACTACTACAGTTTTGTTCAGAGGTTGGCTTAAGGTGTGCTGTTGGAGTATGGTGGGAGAACGTGTACCTTGCATATACCTAATCATAACAACCAGATCTGCATCATCACGTAAAGACTGGCCAAGCCTTAATTCTGCCCTTTGGTATGTAGACCAGACCATAGAACCCCAGGGAAATGGAATCCCGAGTTGTCATTTTCTCTTTCCTTTATATAATATCGAGGCTATTACTAGGGTCTCAATTAATGTACTGGGTGGCATAAGCTAACTTAATGCAGGACCATATTGTAGGAGAGAGGGGGTAGTTGGGGTTAGTGGGTGGGAGAAACATATATTAAATTAAGCATTTTTAGCTTGTGTATGGAGTATTTGAAAGAGAATTATTTCTGAACAGATCTTTTTCATTTGCAGTAACATTTACCCTCTGTAAGTAACCTTCAGTTTTTGCCAACAAGGTGCTTATCAGGGAACTTTGTCAAAGAACAAAGAACAAAGAAAACTTACAACCCAGGAACAGGCCCTTCGGCCCTCCAAGCCTGTGCCGATCCAAATCCACTGTCTAAACCTATCGCCCAATTCCTAAGGATCTGTATCCCTCTGCTCCCCACCTACTCATGCATCTGTCCAGACGCACCTTAAATGAATCTACCGTGCCTGCCTCTACTACCTCTGCTGGCAACGCGTTCCAGGCACCTACCACCCTCTGTGTAAAGCACTTTCCGCGTGTATCCCCCTTAAACTTTTCTCCTCTCACCTTGAACGCGTGACCCCTCGTTATTGAATCCCTCACCCTGGGAAAAAGCTTATCTCTATCAACCCTGTCTATACCCTTCATGATTTTGAAGACCTCAATCAGGTCCCCCCTCAATCTCCTTTTTTCTAATGAAAACAATCCTAACCTACTCAACCTCTCTTCATAGCTAGCACCTTCCATACCAGGCAACATCCTCGTAAACCTTCTCTGTACCCTCTCCAAAGCTTCCACATCCTTTCAGTAATGTGGCGACCAGAACTGTACACAGTATTCTAAATGCGGCCGAACCAAAGTCTTGTACAATTTTAACATGACCTGCCAGCTCTTATACTCAATACCCCGTCCGATGAAGGCAAGCATACCATATGCCTTCTTGACCACTCTATCCACCTGTGCAGCCACCTTCAGGGTACAATGGACCTGAACTCCCAGATCTCTCTGCTCATTAACTTTTCCCAAGGCTCTTCTGTTTACAGTATAGTTTGCTCTAGAATTAGACCTCCCAAAATGCATCACCTCACACTTGCCCGGATTGAACTCCATCTGCCACTTCTCCGCCCAACTCTCCAGTCTATCTATATTCTCCTGTATTCTTTGACAATCCCCTATGCTTTCTGCTACTCCCCCAATCTTCGTGTCATCTGCAAACTTACTGATCAGACCACTTATGCCCTCTTCCAGATCATTTATGTATATCACAAACAACAGTGGCCCCAGCACTGATCCCTGTGGAACACCACTGGTCACCTTTCTCCATTTCGAGAAACTCCCTTCAACTACTATCATCACATTGTCATCTGTGATCTTTGAAGTTTGGCCCACTCATTCATGTGAAATGGGATGAGAAAGGTTATAATTGGGGAGGGGGCAAGGTTAATTTAGTTGCGTTCTTTTACTGCTATCATGTGTTTTTGATTTTAATTGTGCAATTCAGTGACTGACAAGCAAACGCATTGTAACTGCAATTTGCTAAGGTAGCTGCGGTGGTGGAGGGTGCGTTGGTTATATAATTTTCCAAATCAATGACTTAGACAAAGAGACTGAGAGTAATGTATCTAAGTTTGCAGACAATAGAAAGCCAAGTGGGAACGTAAACTTTGTGAGGAGAAAATAGATATTGACAGGTTGCAGACTGAATATAAGAAGGGGGACTATGATGCTGTTCAGTTTGGCTATAAAAAACACTTTCAAAATGTAGATGTTCAAAGGAACTTTGGTCTTGTACAGGGAGAACAGAAAGTTAGCATGTAGATACAGAAAGCAATTTGAACAGCAAATGGCGTGTTGGTATTTATTATAAGGAGACTAGAGTGAAAGAACTAAGTTTTGCTTCAATTATGCTGAGCTTTGATGAGACTGAAACTGATGTATTAGGTACAGTGTGGGTCTCCTCTTTCAAGGAAGGACGTACTTGACAAGAAAAAGTTCACTCGTTTGATCCCTGGGATGAAATTGTTGTCTTATGGTCAAAAATTGGGAAAATTTGATCTGTCCTCTGGAAACATACAAAACTCAGAAGGAGCTTGATAGGGTGGACACAAGTGGGTTCTCCAAGGCTGGGGATCTAGAAAAAAGTAGATTAGTTTCAGGGCAAGGGGTCAGTTGCTCAGGGTGGAGCTGCAGAGAAATTTCTTCACTGAGGGTTGTGGATGATTGGAATAATTTGGATGGTTGTGGACGCTCCATCATTGAACATAATCAAGGTTGAGGTAGACAGAGTTTTGGTCTTTCTGGGAAATGAGGGATATAGGGTAAAGGCAGGGGTGTGGAGTTGGGCCAGAAGATCAGCCACCATCATTTTGACTGATAGAACAAGCTGGAGTGGTCATGTGGTCTCTTCATTGCTCATATTTCCCAGATTGTTATACTGTTTGCAACCTAACTTGTATTAAATCTATTCATCATCATCACCCTTGTGCTTGTATTAACTCCCAGTCCTATTTTTGTTCTCCTTCTTTTTCCTCTTTGAATTTGGCACTGCCCGTCCGTTATTTCTGTAAAGGCCTACAATTCACTCAGTCTTGCTCTAACACTGGCCTCGTGTGAGTTTTTCATTTCATTTGCCTTATCATTGGTGGTAATGCCTTTTAACCTTCTCAACCCTCACCTCAGAAATTCTGATTCCAGACCCTTTTCCCGATTTAGAAGCTGCTTAAAACCTATTTCTTTGCAGATTTTAGTGACTTGCTAAATTTATTTTGGAATGCTCTAATTAAGTGTCTTGAGATGTGTTGCTACACTGAAGATGCAAAATTAATGCAAGTTGTTTCTATGGTCATGTGGTAGTCTTGTGCTGTTTATTTTAATGAATGTGGTTTCTTGATACTGATGACGCCGTGCAGTACAATCTGCACCATTTATATTAGCTGGCAGTTATCCAATGGCTTTGTACACTGGAATGCTCAGGCATACCCATACAGGGTAGTAGGCAATTCTGCCTTGTTGACTTGCATCTGCCATTACTCCCACTCTCGCCTGTAACGGCCTGTCAACCCTTCCCACTCACCCCATTATATTGGACTGTTGAAAAACTGGCATGTGACTTCAAGGTAACTGCGTATGCAACAATCTGCCCGTTTTCTGTTGAATTTTCTGTTACGTCTAAAGGGAACATGGTTGACATCAAATAAATCTGCTCATGTTTCAGATTATAAGTAACTTATCAGTCGGATGTAATTGGCTGAATCTTTGAGAAAATGAAGAAAGCAGTGGGATGAAGTTCAACTGCATTAAAAGTTGGAGTTTGAATTTGTGGGTTTATTGACTGTAAGCTCCAAGGACTGGAAGAGAGTGCTATTTTGTGCAGCTTTCCTTGTGAACTCGATCTGAGTTTGACTACCTCACCTGCAAAAGCTGTTTTTATGTGGGGCTTTCTAACACATTAGCGCCGTCAATTTGCTGGTTCCATGAGATGTGCTTTCTGCGCCAATTTCAAAGCAGTTTTGGTATTTCCAAGGCTGGTGACCATGACAAGCTGTGTGCATTTTTAAGTAGGTTTAATGGGCTGCCAGTCTTTGTGAGAATGTAGCGTTTACTTTGAGTAGTTGCTGGTTGTATGAGATTGACTGAGAGCTGCTACCCTAGAGCATATCATACGCAGTACATAGCCAGCTTAAGAGAATTGAGGCTAGTGAATTCTGCTTCTATTGCTCAATTATAAATGTTATGCGTTTTAGACTGTTAAGATGTTAGCCCTCAATGATCTTGGCTATTGAGTCAGAAAGTTGTGGATTCAAGTTCCATGTCAGAGACTTGAGCACAAAACCTTCAGCTGACATTCCAGTCCAGTGCTGAGGGAGGGCTGTGCCCTCAGAGGCATCATTTTTTGTACAGACTTGAATGATCTCAGTGCTCCTAGGCAGTCCTCTTAAGACCGGAGATGACTTTCTTCCAGTCTGGAGTTGTGGGCCTGAGGTGATGGAGCAGCCCAATGCTGGATGCACACGCCCTTCCACAGCTGGTGCAGCTGGTATCTGAAAAAATGGGTAGATGAGATGCTTGGGTTTTCACCAGTCCTTCCACCGTTTGTGTTTGGCTGCCACCAGTGCCTATCGGAAATGCTCAAAATGGTGGGCACCTTCATGGATGCTTCTCCTCCCAATTTGGGTGGTCTTGAGCAAGAGATTATGGATATTATGTTTTTATCAGCAACGCTTTGAGCATTTCCTTTGAAATGTTTTCTCTCAGTGACACTTTTGAGAACATTTTGTGCATCTTGTCAGGTATATCAATGATACGGTCCAGCCAAAGCAGCTGATTGACAGTAACCAGTGCAGTGATGCTGGGGGTTTTGGCCTCAGAAGGCATTGATAGCAGAGCACCTACCCTTTCAGTGCATTGGCTGAATTCTGTGGGAGGCCTTGCTGGTGACATTTCTCAAGTGTTTTTGAGATGTCTGCAGCACATTGGCCATGTCTCCAACATATACAGAAAGGCAGGTAATATGACTATCCATATGGATTGCGGGCTTAATGCTGGATTCCAGCTCTTTGTTCCTCATATGGTCAAAGGCAGCACTGACTCACTGGAGATAATATTGAATTTTTTTCTTCAACATCTTCCCTCACTGAAATGTGATTCAATGTTATGAGAACTGACCCAGGTTTTCCAATGGTTTATCTCTGATCCATTTTCTCATACACCTCCGTGAATGCATTGAAGATGGTTTGTAGTTTGGTCTTGGAGTGTGTGGCCACAGAAATGTTATCTGTACGCTACAGCTTGATGATAAAGGTTGGGCTGGTCATGGTTCTGTACTGGAGGTGATGCAGGTTGAATAGTTTCCTGTTTGTCTTGTATAGAAGCTCCATTCCAGCTTCATGGATATGGGGTGGAGTGTTGCTGTGCAGAAGATGGAGATGACCACTGAGCAATGACACAAATTAGCTTGACCCTAGTTTGTGGACACGTTGGGTCTGTAATAGAATCTTTGGAGAAGATCATAGTTTGTATGTTGTTACGTTAGATTGCATACAGTGTTAAATTTCTGTGGACAGCTAAATTTGAGGACAATGCTGATGGAGCTGAAGCCTTTGTGAGGTTGAAGAAGGCCATGTGTAAAGATTGCTACTGCTCTCTGCAGTTTCCTTGAATCTTTCTTGATGTGAAGATTATGTCTTCTGTGCCTCTTGATGGATGTTCCCTGCATTGAGAGTCCAATTCAGTCAGCCACCGGGAGCAGGTAGTTTTGAGATGAATTTTTGCAATGACCTTCCCTGTGACAGATAGCAGTAGACCCCTCCATAACCAACATAGTGTGGAGCTGGATGAACTCAGCAGGTCAGGCAGCATCAGAGGAGCAGGAAAGTCGACATTTCGGATTGGGACCCTTCATCAGAAGTGACCCTTCCTCAGAGCTCTGATGAAGGGTCCTGACCCAAAACATCTACTTGCCTGTTCCACTGATGCTGCCTGACCTGCTGCGTTCCTCCAGCTCCATACTGTGTTGATTCCAGCACCTGCAGTTCTTGCTATCTCTGACCCCTCCATAATTATCACAATCTAATTATAATTGATGATTTCTTGAAATTGGTCACAATTATGGAATGTAGGAGATCTGCTGGCATGCCATGTTCCTTCCACATGAGGGGGATGAGGACGTATATTTGTGCCAAAACTCTTTCTTTCTGTGCCTATTTCCACATTTTAACAAAGTGCATCTGCATTGGCAGAATAATGTCTAAAGGTTTTTCACTTTCATGTCAGGCTGGGGTTGGGTAACATGGCATGTATAGTGCTCAATGACGTTCATGTTGAGGATCCATAATGCTTTATGCCACTGATGTCCTGGCTATTATTTACCCCTGTTGCAATATCACCTAAAACAGATTATCTGATCATTATTGAATTACAGTGTCTGAGATTCTGCTTTGCATAAAATGGTTGTCATATTTCCTGCAACACCAAAGTGACTACATTGCAAATTATTTTGTTATCCACAAAGAGATCCTGAGGTCAGGAGAAGTGTTATATTGATAGAAGCCTTTCTTTCTAGGAAAGCAATTTTCCAGACATTATTGCAAACTGTGCTTTGAAGGACAACTAGGATTGTATCATTGGCATTCTTTCCAGGTTGTGTCTCCAGTTCAAAGGATACTTCTGCCTTATAAAAAGAATATTAGATTTGAATGCACTGTAGATATAAACTCCCAGATGTGACATTATTTAATTGCACAACATAGACCCACTTGAATTACGACTGCTGTGTTAGGTCTGGAAGGCAACATTATGCAGGGTTTCCCATGGTGTTCACAGATTCTTTATCCTTGCACGCAGTGACATTATACATACTTTGAGTATAGAACAACAAAAGACTGTTTAGCCCCCTGAGCATGTTTCACCATTCAATTATATCTTGGCCAATATAGGATCTGGAACTATGTGCCTTTATTCCATTTTCCTTAACACAAGTAATAACAAATGCTGATCTCAGATTGTAAAATTAACAATTGATCTACCCTCCATTGCTATTGTTTCCTAATTTTAGTCCTCAAAACGTCTGGTTCAAAATTTGAGCCCCAGTCTCCCTAAGCTGATGGAAGTAGCAAGAAACTATCTGTTCTCCTTAACTTTCTAAGATATTCAAAGACATTAAGATGCGATTTGATCTAAATTTCAGGGAATATGACCCGAGTTTGTGTAATCTCTCCTTGTAGTTTAGCCTTGAAATCCAGGTACCATTCCAATGAGCCTACACGTCGCACTCTCTCCAAGGTCAAGCTGTACTTCCAAATGTGTAATGCTACGAAGTACACCCTGTACTCGAGTTGTGGTCTAGCCAGGGCTTTATATAACTGAAGAACAAATACTACTCTCTTCTGTTTTGGTTGTCCCGATATGAAGGGCAGTGTTTCGTCAGCATCTTAATCACTTTGTGGACTTTTCTGATATTTTAATTGTTTATATATATGCATCCCAAGATCCTAGAGGGGGAAGCAATAATACTCGGAAATCAATGTCTCGGTCATATCGGAGTTCAGTTTTGAAGGATATAAGATGTGCAGGTTCTACTGATTTTTCCCTTGATTCTTTGAATCTGCTATTTTTGGCTGTTTTTCATTGACAAATTATTCTAATATTTCCTTTCATAAATCTGAAGTTAATATTCTTATGGAGCTGAAGTTTATTTACCACAGTTTCGCCTATTCTATCAGAATTTCTTTGTAATTTTACGTTTCCATCTATACTGCTTATAATGTCACCTATCTATGTGATGTTGGCAAGTTGCTGTGCGGCTTTACGTCATTTCATTAAAAAGACAAATATCTGGGGCTTTTCCAGGATCTCTAACCATACAGTGGGACACCATTCATCCCTTCCTACCTAGTACAGACAAAAAAAAACTGGAAACTCTCAGCAGGTCAGGCAGCATTTAGGAGAGAAAGAGTTAACATTTCAGTGAGTCGGGTTGAAAGGTCATCAATATGAGACGTTGACATTCGTTTTCATCACAAATACTGCCTGATCCACTGATTCAGCATATTTTCTTATTTCAGAATTCCAGCGTCCATGGTATTTTGTTTGTCTGCCAGTTTGATTACCTGCCCATTATGCTTACTCTCTGTCTGAAGCCGGCTCAGCCAGCAACTTGGCAACCCAATAACCTGATGTATACAGTTGAAATAATCCACTTTTTTTTTCAGTTTTAGATTGGATTTAGAAGCACATGGCACATTTTTTAATTCTGTAAGTGAACGGGTTTAGAGCGAGTTAAAGTCTTGGCCAGACTGTTGAATAAGTTTTCAATGTTGGAAACAGAATTTTAGTGTTTCTATAGCTAGGATTTTCCTTTCCAATGTTGATAATACTTTTAGAAGCAGCAGTGTAGGTGACAACTTTGTTCAGTCACACTACATATTTGATACCAGGGAATTAATTCAGGCATGAGGGTTGTGTGGAGTGGGTGTAGATTTGTTCTTTATCAACCCCAGAATGCCAAATCAGTGAATAACAGGAGCTTGAGAGAGGAAGGTGAAATTTGTACCTGTCTCACTGGCGTTCCAAGGGCAATTTTGCATTCTCCTAGAGTCAAAAACTCACTTCTATTTTTTGAAATCGAAACCAGATGAACTTTGTTTTGTATCCATGTAACGCTTCCCCATTGAATGCAATGAGAGATTATAGTCGTTGAAAGGTTCAGTTTGCAGTGCCATCGTTATCATTACACCTTCTTCAAATTCAGACGGGTGAAGAGAATTATTTCTGATCAAACATCCCTGCTTGATGTTAGTAAAAAGGCTAAACAGCATGTACTGTTGCAAATACATATAGCTATTTGAGCTGTCTCTGCCCTTCGATGTGAACTTCTCCAATCTTGGGAATCAACTCTACTTTCTTAGAAGAGGGGAGGCTCTGAGCTGGGGTAGGCTTGATTGTAGTGCCAGGAGATGCTGGCGCATCGATGCGAGCGTGTGTTTCAGGAGTCGCAGGGAGAAACGTTTTTGAAGGATCTCAATGTTCTGAATGTAGACATTGTCGCGGTTGGGGCCAAATTGGGAAGGCCTAAATGTGGACTGTAGTCCATTGGGGATGATCCGGTTCTGTAGGCAGGTACTAAGAAAGATAATGTGGCTGTAGTACCTGGTTTGCTTCAGGACATGGTCGAGCAGTTTCAAGGCTGAAGAGGTTACGAGAGAGTTACAGTGGGAGAAGGGTCTAGGCCCGAAAAGTCAGCCTTGCTGCTCCTCTGATGCTGCTTGGCCTGCTGTGTTCATCCAGCTCTACATCTTGTTAACTCTACTTTCATGCTTGCTCCTTCTATCCTTCGATTCTCTGAGACTGGTAGTTTCAGTATCTGGATCATTTCATGGTCACCATTACTGTTGCCAGATTTTACTTTGGCTGCACTTTATTAATAGAGTTTAATTTACCCAGATGCTTTGGCAAGATTTGAATTCTGGTCTGTGGGCCGTTAGTCCAGTTCTCTGGGTTAGCAGTCTGTTAACATGACGGCTTTGCTCTCTACTCTTCGTCAAACAGTGCCACGAGGTTTCAATGTACAGCTGAAAGGGCAGACCTGGTTTAATTTCTTGTCAAAAAGACAGCAAGCACTCCTGGCAACCTCATGAGAATTGCCTGTATATTGTTCATTGGAGCTTGCGTTACTCTCCTTCTAACTTGCTGTCTCATTCACTCTCTCTCTCTCTCTTTCTCTCCGGTGCAGATCAGCTGCAGTACTGTACACAGAGCTTTGAGGAAGGGCATGTTGAGGCTGTCTGCTGTTGAACTGCAGAAGGTTTTCTGACCTTAAACTGTTAAGCACCTGCAGTGCCAACTGTTTTCTGCAGCTTTGACTTTATCTGCCAAAGACGATGAGCAACATATCTGCAATTGATACACCATCCTCTGAAACAGCACTGTTTATACGGGAAAACAATCAGAAAGCCACTTAGCTTCTGGCTGGGGGCTTTCTGGATGTGCCTGGAAATGAGTCCAAAATGAGAGTGCTTCTTTTGAAGCTGGCATAGATAACACCCTTTCAGTGAAGAAAAGCTCAGCAGTAACTTCCGACTTTAAAGCAGGATTGGTTCTAAATATTGTCACTAACATGCAGTGCCAGGGAATCTATCCTATAATATTGGAAACCAACTTAGGCTAGTAGGATAAATACTTCCTGAACAGTAATATGGAATACAATGCAACGTGATTTAATACCATCTGTTTAATATATGCGTAGAGCAATCATCTGATTCAGCATGTGTAGCAGGGAGAAGGATCTTGACAGTGTCTCCCTGCTGATAGCTGATAAATCACTTGAAGTTGAGGGTGCAGAAAGTGAAAAGAAATACTTCTGTCCTAATCACTGGAATCACTCATCATAGCTTTGCCAAAATCCCCAGTCATGGGGAAAAAAATGGATTTCAAAAACTGCAGCAAAGCTCGGGAGAACAACTAGTAGATTCCTCCAAACAGGAAACATCCTGCTCTATCCTCAATATATAGCTTTGAAAATTGACAACTCCTTGGTTGAACACTGTCTCCATTTGAAGATCCTCATCTCTCCCTATCTCTCTAGCCTCGTGAAGTGGTCAAACAGTTCTGAGATATTTGTACTTGTCCCAGTTTTGGTCTCCACCATTGGCTTCAGTAACTTCAGTTGCCAAGGTTCTGAGTTCTGAAATCAATTCCCTCAAACTCTCCACATCCCTGGCCGTCTCATGCTTCTTGAAACCTACCACTCTTATCTTCCATAATATCTCCTTATGCGATAGTTTTACCACATGAAAGGTGACATACAAATGCAAACAGTCATTAGTCAATAGAGAGAAATTTAAAAACAAAGAGGATCCCACGATGGAATGGTAGGTTTGATGTTAATTGCCCATCCCGGGTTGCCCATGGTGGAGGATGGCTGCCGTTACTGTGTTGAAGATACTTGCAGTGTTGTTGCACAGGGAGTTCCAGGATTCTGATCCAGTGATGATGAAGTAAAGGTGAAGTATGTCCAAGAGAAGATGTTGTGACATTGGGAGGTGTTCCCATATGCCCGCTGCTCTAATTCTGCTAGATAGTGACAGACTGTGAGTTTGTGAGGAGGCGCTGCTGAAGGAACCTAAGAAAATTGATGGATCCTCCAGCTAGTGCAGCATATAAATCAAATAGCTAATCTCACTCTCTCTCTCTCTCTCTCTCTCTCTCTCTCTCTCTCTCTCTCTCAAATATTTGGTTTAAATTTAGCTTTTCCAAGTATGATCAGGGAGCTGTCTGTGTCTCCCAGAAACTTCTAACTGACTGTTTTTAAATCACTCTGCTTTCCCTTTGCTGACCACATTCTCTATTGGAAAGAGAACAGGATTAATCCAACTATACACAGTGCTCAGATAACAGAAACTGGCTCATCAATGAGCACGGTATTGTAGAGAAATCGGAACTTTAGCACAATCAGGGGAAAAGGTAGGTGGATGTAGGTTTTAATCTATTAAAGCAGTCTTTTCTTGCCTTTGGCATTGGGCGTAGAGCTCCTTTTTGTTCAGTCTTTGCCGTATGGTACTGTATATAAAAGGTACAGTTTCCTATAAATGCTTTGATTGCAGCCAGAAGGGTCTGCTTGGAACATTTCAGTCTGCCTCATCCCCAAGTATAAAGAAATCATTTTCAAATCGTGGTGGATGAGAAGACAATCATATAAAGTCTCTGAATTAGTTTTGTATTTTATAGCAAAGAATATTGAAGTAGAAAAGTAAAGTAGATAAAGATTCAGTTGTTATTTGCTTATACTAAGGCTTTGCATCTACCGTGATTGAGAACTACTCTTTGTAAATGCGATTAATACTCGGAACAAAAACAGAAGTTGCTGGAAAAGCTCACCAGGTCTGGCAGCATCTGTGAAGAGAAAATCAGAGTTAATGTTTCGGGTCCGGTGTCACTTTCCGCAGAGTTGATATTCAGAAGTACTTCACATAAGCCTGTCAAAAGTCAAGGCAGGAGATGCACAGATAATGTATGAAGCAAACCTGAGGTCTTAGTATCAATACAACTGTGACTTAATGTATTATTGAACCATGCAGCACAGGAGAAGGCCATTCAGCCTATAGTGTCTGTGATAGCTTTTTCTCTATTGATTATAGAATGTCTGTATTGATTATAACTTGTATATGTTAGACAATAACATCTGCCATATTCTAACCCAAATTTAAGGAACCATAACTAAAAGCAAACTTCAATAAAGATTTGGAAGATTCCAATAAAATGTTGTGGGACCACTGAGTATGACCTTGATTTTAAACCAGTCATGATGCTGTTTTTGCTGAAGAGGGAACAAAGATTACTTTTCCTGCCAAACATTCATCTTTCAGTCAATGCATTACCAAAACCACTGTTATCTGCTCATTTATCTTGTTCATTGTGTGTCAATTGGATGTTGTGTTTGCTTACAACACTTCAGAAAGTAATGAATTGGCCACAAAACACTTTGCGACATTCTGTTGGTGTGAAAAGTACTCCATAAATGAAGATTTTTCTCTTTAAAGATTCTGTAGAGCAGAGTAGGCGTGAGGGAGCTAAATCTATTGCATTAGGGCAAAATCAGTCAATTCCCTTGGCCAATTTCACAAAGTAGGATTGAATGGAAATTACTCTGTTATTACTGCAATAGGAGTGAATGATATGGCATTGGGTAAGGCTACCAATGTATAGATCATTTCTCACATTATACACTGAAATGTACATGGGCTCAGGTATGTGTGAATCCTGGGCGGGGGATAGTTGTCTATTTATCCTCCAAAATATTAGATAACAAGTATAACAAAAGAAACACTCAACAGAAACACAACTCTACTGTATGGTCTCACTCCCTTCTCAGGGCTGCCCCTAACCATAGTTGTGGCTCGGACAGGTACCCCTGCTAAGCGTGTTGAGTATCAGTTGCAGTGAGAGCACACTTCACAATTGAACACCGCAAATCTGTTCTTATGCGCTGAGCCTAGATTTGAATTATTTTGTTCCTGCTGTGAATTTATTAACCTGTGAGTACTAAGTCAATCCTTTAATCCTTTGCAACATTTCTGCCACTGCTGTTTTTGTCACTTCATTACTTTGCTTGCTTTCATCACAACTGCTTTGACATATGCACGTTTTGTTTTAGGTTTCTAGTGCTTATTTTCAGCAACCCTGGACAATCTCTTGGATCTGGCTGGCAGATTGGTTGTGGCAGTAATCAAAGGGGCTGCACTGTGCTTGTCTGTACAGCTCATTCCTCTTGCAGTGTGAGCAAATTAAATCATAGAATGGAATCCCTACAGCATGGAAGTAGGCCATTCAGCCCATTAAGTCTACACCAACTCTCTGAAGAGCATCCCACCTAGACCCACCCCTCTACCCTATCACTGTAACCCCGCACTTTCTCACGGCCAATCCACCTAACCTGCACACCCCTGGACACTACCGGCAATTCAGCATGGCCCGTCCACTTAACCTGCACGTCTTTGGACTGTGGGAGAAAACTGGAGCATCCCGGAGGAAACCCACACAGGCGTAGGGAGAATGAGCAAACTGCATATAGTTGCCTGAGGCTGGAATCGAACCCAGGCCCCTGTTACTGTGAGGGAGCAATGCTAACCACTGAGCCATCATAACACCCAAATCCTTTCATCAGAAAACTGGCTGCCTTTGTGTCATTTTCCTATAGGCTCTGTTGCTGGTTTTTCGCTGCCTTTTTGATCTGAGGGGCTGCTGGTCGTAATAGATTCAAGTGGTTCTTCTGTGGTTTCCTGTAAAACAGGAGAGAAAATTCCGGACCTCTCATTATTCATCCTCTTGGAAACCCTTAGATACAGGAGCGGAATTTGTCTATTCAAGTCCACTGTGCCATTTGATCGTGCCTGATATGTTTATCAACCCTAATCTCCTATCTTCTCCCTGTAATCCTTGATCCCCCTTCCCAGTCAAGAACCTCTGTCTTAAGTACACTCAGTGACTCGGCCTGCACATCCTTCTGCGACGATGAATCCCACAGATTAACCATCCTCTAGCTAAAGAAATTCCTTATCGTCTCAGTTCTAAAGGGTTGTCCCTTCACTCTGAGGCCACACCCTTGGGTCCTAGTTTCTCCTACAAGTGGAAACATCTTTTGCCAGCCCAGTTTATCCAGGCCTCTCAGTATGCTATAAGTTTCAGTAAGCTCCCCTCCATCCCTTATTCTTCTAAACTCCATTGAGTACAGACCCAGAGTCTTCAATTGTTCCTCAAACCACAAACCCTTCATCCCTGGGATCGTTCTTGAAAACCTCCTCTGGGCCATCTCCAATGCCAGCACATCCTTTCTTGGATACGGGGCCTAAAACTGTTCATAATATTCCAAATGCATTCTCACCAAAGCCTCATGCAGGCCTCAGGAGTATGTCCCTGCTGTTGTATTCTAGACCTCTTGAAATGAGTGCTAACATTGCATTTGCCATCCTAACTGCCAACTAAACCTGTACATTAACCTTAAGAGAATCCTGAATTTGGACCCCTAAGCTGCTTTGAGCCTTTCACCATTTAGACACTAGTCTATACCTCTATTCTTCCTACCAAACACTTCTGCACATTGTATTCCATCTGCCATTTCTCTGCCACTCTCCTAGCCTATTGAAGTCCTCGTGAAACTTCCTTGCTTCCTCAACACCACCAGTCCCTCCACCTATATTTATGTCACCCACAACAATGCCCTCAGTTCCTTTTTCCATACCATTAATGTATAATGTGAATAGTTGTGGTCCCAACATGGATTCCTGCAGAACTCCACTAGTCACCGGCTGCCACCCTGACAAAGCACCTTTATCTCTACTCTCAGCCTTTACCAGTCAGCCAATCCTCTAACCATGCCAGAACCTTGCCCCTAATGCCATGGACTCTCATCGTATTTAACAGCCTCCTGTGCAGCACCTTGTCAAAGGCCTTCTGGAAAACCCAATAGATCATATCCACAGAGTCTTTTTTGTCTAACTTGCCCAATACCTCCTCAAAGAATTCTAACCGAATTGTCAAACATGACCTTCCCTTGATGAAGCCACGCTGACTCAGTCCTATTTTGCCATGCACTTCCAAGTACTCCACAATCTCATCCTTAATAATGGAATCCTAAAATCTCAGCAATGACTCAGGTCAGACTAACCAGCCTATAGTCTCCTGGCTTCTACTTCCCTCCCTTCTTAAACAGGGGTGTTACATTGGCCATCTTTCAGACCTCTGGGACCCTCCCTGACTCCAGTGATTCCTGAAAGATCACCAACAATGCTTCTACAATGTCCTCAGCTTTCTCCTTCAGAACTCTGGGGTGTAGTCTGGTCTGGGTGATCTATCCACCTTCGGCCCTTTCAGCTTCCCCAGTACCGTCTCCTTAGTGATGGCCACTACACTCACCTCTGCCCTCTGACTTTCTTGAAGTTCTAGCCTATTGCTGGTGTAGAAACTGACACACAGCATCTTTTCATTTCTTCTTCCATTTCTTTATTTCCCATTACTCCAGTCTCATTTCCCAGCGGTACACTCTTGCCTCTCTCTTACCTTTTGGATATCTAAAAAAATAACTTTTGCTATTTTCTTTTATATTACTAGCTAGCTTGCACTCGTATTTCATCTTCTGTCCCCTTTTTGCTTTTTGAGTTATTCTCTACTGGTTTTTAAAGGCTTCTCACTAATCTACACCACGTTGTATGCTTTCTCATTTGTTTTTATACTGCCCCTGACTTCCCTTGTCAGCCTCGGTTGCCTCATCCTCACATTAATTAGTCTTTTCTTCCCTGGGATGACTTACTGCTGTGCCTCCTGAACTACCCCCAGAAACTCCTGCCATTGCTGCTCCATCGTCTTCCCTGCTAGGCTCCCCTTCCAATCAATGCTGGTCAGCTCCTCCCATATGTCTTTGTAGTTACCTTTACTCAATAGTAATACTGTTAACGTCTGACTCAACCTCCTCTCTCTCAAACTGCAGTGTGAATTCTACCATTTTATGGTCACTGCTCCCAAGGAGCTCCTTCACCATAAGCTCCCTAATTAAGTCTGCCTCATTACAAATCATCAAATGTAGAATTGCCTCTTCCCTAGGGGGCTTTACCACAAGCTGCTCTGAAAAAAGTATCTCTTAGCGAGGGTGTGTATGTGTTGATGAGAGAGCTGCAGCAGCACATTAGAAACTGTGTGCGTGTGTGTGTGTGCATGTGTTTGTGTGCGCAAGTGTGAGTTTGTGTGTGTGTATATCATAAAAATCCTTTTCTCAAAAATAATTAAAGGAGACCAGAACCAATATCCTGTTTGTATTACAAATCTACTTCTGTTAATTTCAAAATATGACTATTTGAGTCCATAGTACAGGCTGATAATCCATTGTATTATTGAATGAATGCTGCACTGTTTGAAGTATTGTCTTTTGGATAAGCTGGAAAATGAAATGCACTGCCTGGAAATGTGGCGAGGGGAGGTTTAATTGAGGCAATCAGGAGGGCATTAGATGGTTTTTTGGATTGAGGTGATGTGCAGTAATACGGGAAAAGGCAGGAGATTAGCATAGAGTAATAGAACTGCAGGGTCAATGGGCCAAATGGTCTCTTTCATGGAACCAGGATTTGTCATCAGATGGAAAAGATCTTATTGAATAATTCAAAGACCAGGGAAATCTGACTAATATTAATTCTTTGTCCAACTTCACTAAAACAGATTACCCGGTCTTTTAACCACATTGCATATTCATATAATCTTGCTGCGCAGATGTCACCTGCCACATTTATTGCATTGTTAATATAATTGCAGTTCAGAAAGTACCTCATTAGCTGTGGAAGATCTTGGGCTGTTGTGAAAGGTATTTGCTTTAGTTAAACGGGGTATTATGAACATCTCTGTGGGAAAATCTACATGTTTGGGACTGGTAGCTGGTCCACTGTTTCTTACCTACCATAATGGACTGAGTTCTGTTAGCTGCTTCTTCACAACATCTCACACACTTTCTCACGTGTATGCTTTCTTTCTGTCCAACTGTCTGAACTCTCAGATGATTGTTTCTATGTCCCCTTCAGCATGGCATTTGTACTTGTTAGCTCCCAAAGTGTGGAAAATAGCACTGAAAGATTTAATAGAGCTTTATTGCAATCCTTGGTATGTACATATCACATAGTTAGCGGTATTTCAATGTCTAAAACCATTTTGTTTACAGACAAAAATAGCGCACATCTAGCAACATGTCATGCTTCAGTCAGTTCCCAATTAAAATGGAGACCAGGATCTATCATGACCATGTCTCTTAAAGATATACTGCATAATAGCTCCTAGATATAACACAGCGTCCACGTGTAGAGCTGCATCTTCCCAGCACTACTCATTTCTATCTCCTGCTGCTGCTGAAATCTTTCCTCCTCCAGATTGATACATCCGCTTCCCTTGTAAACCTGTTAGTCCTGAACTCTACTAAAACATGAGAGTTGCAGTGGGAGAGAGATCCACTGAGGTCTTTCTGGAGGCAGGAGGGTAACTTCTTCAAGGTAGGCATCCTGAGAAGAGGCTTCGCAGTGGGGTTAAAACTGTTTTAGAGATAGTAGGAACTGCAGATGCTGGAGAATCTTTGGCCTGCTGTGTTCATCCAGCTCTGCACCTTGTTATCTCAGATTCTCCAGCATCTGCAGTTCCTACTATCTCTGAAACAATTTTAACCCCACTGCGAAGCCTCTTCTCAGGATGCCTACCCTGAAGAAGTTACCCTCCTCCCTCCGAAAAGACCTCAGTGGATCTCTCTCCCACTGCAACTCCCTCATAATCTACCTGTCTGTCTCCTCTCCACCTATCTTCTCCTCTATCCATCTTCTATCCGCCTCCCCCTCTCTCCCTATTTATTTCAGAACCCCCTTCCCCTCCCCCATTTCTGAAGAAGGGTCTAGGCCCAAAACATCAGCTTTCCTGCTCCTCTGATGCTGCTTGGCCTGCTGTGTTCATCCAGCGCTGCACATTGTTATCTCGGATTCTCCGGCATCTGCAGTTCCTACTATCTCTTCACTAAAACACAACTGCATTATGTCCGATCCTGCACTCATTTCCTCCTCTCACTCTGTCTTCACTAACCTTTGTTTAATCCCTGAACTAATATCAAATTCAAAATCTGTGTCCTCGCATTGGAGAATTTGAAAAGGGGTAAAGTTTTCAGTATGTACATTAGAAATCCTTTTATTTTACTGTTCTTGTTATGATTAAATTTGTTTCAATAACAACTATTTATCATAACTTTAATGATCTGGTGTGGTTTGCTTTTCTCCTGGGTAGTAGTCGGTCATTAGCAGATTGAGATGTTTACACTTGTGGTCATTCTGGGAATAAAGGGCTTGATTCCCAATGCACTGTTCAGTGAGTTAGGACAATAGAACCTTGTGCCTTACTCACCTATCCTTCCTGTATAACAAAAATTTTAAGGTGATTGAAGGAAGATATAGCGGAGATGTCAGAGGTAGGTTCTTTATACAGAGAGTGGTGGGCGTGTGGAATGTGTTGCCGGCAGTGGTAGTGGAGTCAGATAGTTTATAGACTTCTAAGCGACTCTTGGATAGGCACATGGATAATAGTAAAATGTAGGGTATGCAGGGTAGCTTGATCTTAGTAGGATATTGGGTCGGCACAACATCGTGGGCCGAAGGGCCTGTACTGTTCTATATTCTATATTCTATGTAAGCACTTGCAGCTCTACATATCCACATTGCCAACTCTTAGTCATGGACTTTGTGAGTCTTGCAGCACAGAGGGGCCATTTGGCCGATTACAACCGACTGTTTAAAAGAGCCACTCAGATTACTCCCTCTTCCCTAGAATGCTGCAAATGTTCCCTTTTCCAGGAAGTAACAATTTATAGGTCACTATTGAATCTGCTTCCAACATCTTTTCAGGAAGTGCATTGACAGCATGCCAAAAAATTGCTCTTTAATTCTACTGTTGGTCTTTCGCTTGCCCCTTCTAAACCTTCTATCTGCTCACACCATGGAACTTTCACCCCCAACTGTACATCCTGTCTGTTCTTCCAGAAAGTTCCCAATTTATTTATCGGCTATCGTGCATACCTCCACCATTGTCAAGTAGACTCTGAAACAATTGTGTAATAAGTGCCGATAAGCTGAATTGTTTTTTTTGTTATTGTTCCCAACAGCCCTTCCCCATGAAGGAGCCATTCATGCGTCTGCTGATATGGTGCCCTGTAAGTGTGGTTTTTATTTCTTGCTGCTGAATGAGTGCGCTACAGTGCTGCTGAAGGAGGGGAGGGGACAGGGATGATACATTTGGTCACTGTGTTTTGCATCTGAACAAAAATTGTTCTTTGAAACCTTTTAACATGGTTGACGGCGTCTAAGTTATACAAAGGAATGAGAGAACCCTAGATGTGCTGGAGAGAGTGCAGAAGAGATTTACTCAATTTTAATCCAGTCTTAAGAGACTCCAGTTATGTGACCAGCTTGGAGAAGCTGGGATTGCTAGCCGTAGAACAGAAAATGTCAAGGGGATGTTTAATAAAGATGTTTACAATCCTGCAGGGACTGATAGAATAAATAAAGAGAAACTTTTTTTTGTGGTATCAACTTTCTCTTTAAGCTGCATTGCGGTACAGAACTGTGCAGGGGCAAACTGGCTAAGCACAAGAAGTGATGGCTTTAAGATATCCCCATGCTCTAATCTCAGAGAGGGGCAGAAAATGCAACAACAGGTCATGTACAAAGAGAAGGGAAGTTCAAAGGAACATCAACTCATGCTGCATGCAGCTAGTCGACCTAAAGTAGCTTGCCAGTGGGATCCCAGCACTGATCTCCAAATTGGGCAGCCGAGACAATAAGTACATGTGCTGATGTTCCACCTTTGTGTGTGTGTGTGTGTGTGTGTGTGTGTGTGTGTGTGTGTGTGTGT
>JAHRHZ010000267.1:12241112-12258019 GCA_024137785.1 Ginglymostoma cirratum
TGTGTGTGTGTGTGTGTGTGTGTGTGTGTGTGTGTGTGTGTGTGTGTTGAACGTCAATGTTATCCAATGTGCCAAAGACAAGTGACGAAGTAATAAGGGAGTAGCCAATGTCTGCAGGACAAAGTGAGGGTCTTCAGGAGAAGAGAGAAATTTTGGAAATGGAAAACAACCTCTTGACTTGAGTGGTTCTTTTTGTTATCGTTGGCAGACAAATGGTTTGCTTTGATAAATTTAATGTGTAACTGCAGAAGCCCTGTTGAAAGATTTGGTCATGTGGTGGTTGTTACTACACTAGTAATCAAAAGATGTGAACTGATAACACAAAATTTGAGTTCAAATCTCAGCATGACATTGGAGTTCAGCTAGTTTTCAAATTTAAAATCTATATATGAATAAAATCTGGTTTCATTAAATATGAAAGTGAAGTTGTTGGATTGCTGTAAAGAATGTAATTTGTTCAATGCCCTTACTAGGAAGAGGAATTTGCTATCCTTTTCCTGTCTGGTCCATCTGTCACTCCATTACTTTCTATCAGGTTCACTCAGGCTAGCCAGCAACTTGGTTCTGTCATGGAGTTGGGCAAGAAATGCTGACGTTGCTAGTGGTGTCTGCATCCTAAGCATGATTTAAGAAAAACACTGTCCAGCCAGCTGGACAGTGCAGTCCTACTTATTGCAGAAGTTTAAAAATAATATTAATCTGCTGCGACTATAGTACAAGTCACACCCACAAAAAGTAGCTCGAAAAGCTGGTGTCATTGTTTGTTTTTGCAATATGTTCTAATTAGTTAAGTCTGTTTTTGGAATTAGAACTTATCGGGGGCAAATACTGTCAATAACTTTAGCTTTTTGTCTGAAGTGTTTTGTAAAATGATGCCTCCATTCTTGGAAGTGAACATTAGAGGTTTCACTAAACATAACTATTGACAAGGGATGGTAAGAGAGAATGTCATCTAGAACCCTACAGGCTTGAGTTCTAATTCCATGTGATCTGACACTATTATAAACATGGCTCTTTTTGCACATGCTCATGACTTTCTTAGAGTAAATATATAATTAACCATTTACTCGACAAACAGAAGAATTCTCTTCATCTTCTATAGATCTGCACCATTCTCGAGATTGTTACATTAAATCAAACAAAAAAAGGGTGAGTATCTGCATTTTTTTTACCTCAAGAGGCAGTTCTAAATTGGCACAGAACATTAATGGCTGCCTTTTATAAGTTTCTGGTGGTCTGATAGAGCTTTCCCTCATTGTTAGTGAGACACTCCAAATTAATTTATTGGGTCTAATATTGTAAAGTTATTTATAAATGCAACTCTTCAATTTGTTCTTCAGATTTTTGTTTCTGTTAAAAGAACGGATGCCCATACTTTGTCTCTTTTACTGGAGTCAGCCCTGACGTTTGTTGTGAAAACAGACTTGGAGAAAAGACCAAATCAAACTTGTTCTCAGAAAATAGGTGGAATATGCGTGGCTGTGTGGCATCCAGTTTCCACTGTTCCATGTAACCTCCACATCTCCTTGAGCTTTAGGGTGTGGGAGGGAGAAGAGTGATCCACGAACAATGCAATATGTATAATTGAAACCATATCTACAAAGAAAAGAATATGTTTTGATGCAGTCTTGGCCCGCAGGTGTGAGTGAGTCTGTGATTCTCATTGGTGAGTTTTCTGGTGCTTGTACCTGGCATGGGAACTCTGTGTCTTTGTAAAAACATTCCCTCTCTGAACTCAGACATAGTAAGAACTGCAGATGCTGGAGTCAGAGACAACACACTGTGGAGCTGGAGGAGCACAGCAGGCCAGGCAGCATCAGAGGAGCAGGAATGGGTTGGAACCCTTCAGAAGGAGGGGGAAGAGACCTGGGAAGTAAAGAGAGAGAGGAGAGGTGGGGCTGGGGAAGGTAGGTGGGGTGGTGATAGGTGAGTGCAGGTAGAGAGTGATGGGGATTGGTCAGTGAGGTGGGAGGAGTGGATAGGTGGGAGAGAAGATGGACAAGTTGTGTCAGGTCAAGGAGGCAGGGATAGGGGGGAGGGTTGGACATGGGATGAGGCCAGGGGTGGGGAGATTTTAAAACTGGTGAATTCCGTGTTTAGGCCATCGGGCTGTAGGCTCCCGAGGCGGAATATGAGGTGCTGCTCCTCCAGTTTGCTGGTGGCATCTGTGTGACGTTGGAACAGACCCAGGATGGACATGTCACCCAGGGAGTGGTGTGGGTGAGTTAAAATGTTTGGCGACCAGAAGATGTTGTCGTTTGTTGCGTACAGAGCGCAGATGCTCTACGAACTGGTCTCAGAGTCTACGTTTGGTCTCACCGATGTAGAGGAGGCCACATTTGGAGCAGTGGATACAGCAGACCAAGTTGATGGATGTGGACAGTTTGTTTTGGGCCTTGAATGGAGGTGAGGGGGGAGGTGTAGGGACAGGTGTAGCACTTCCTGAGGTTGCAGGGAAAGGTGCCGGGTGTAGTGGGGTTAGTGGGGAGTGTGGAGACGACGAGGGAGTCATGGAGAAAATGGTCCCTATGAAAAGCAGATAGGGGTGGGGAGGGAAATATCTTCTTGGTTGTGGGGTCAGATTGTAGGTGGCAGAAGTGGCAGAGAATGATATGTTGGATCGTAGATGGCGGAAGTGGCAGAGAATGATACTGTCAGATTGTAGGTGGCCGAAGAATCCCCCTTGTCCTCACATATAACCCCACCAACCTCCGGATCCAGTGTATCATTCTCCACCAAGTTTTTGCAACATGTTCTAATTAGTTAGGTCTGTTTTTGGAATTAGAACCCCCCCACTCACTGATACTTCTCGGGGGCAAATACTGTCAATAATTTTGGCTTTTTGTCTGAAATGTTTCGTAAAATGATGCCTCCATCCTTAGAAGTGAACATTAGAGGTTTCACTAAACATAACTATTGACAAGGGATGGTAAGAGAGAATGTCATCTAGAACCCTACAGGCTTGAGTTCTAATTCCACGTGATCTGACACTATTATAAACATGGCTCTTTTTGCACATGCACAGTACTTTCTTAGAGTAAATATATAATTAACCATTTACTCGACAAACAGAAGAATTCTCTTCATCGTCTATAGATCTGCACCATTCTCGAGATTGTTATGTTTAACCAAACAAAAAAACTAAAGGGTGAGTATCTGCATGTTTTTTTTACCTCAGAAGAGGCAGTTCTAAATTGGCACAGAACATTAATGGCTGCCTTTTATAGGTCAGCAGTCTGATGGTCTGATAGAGTTTTCCCTCATTGTCAGTGAGACACTCCAACTTAACTCATTGGGTCTAATATTGTAAAGTTATTTGGAATTGCAAGTCTTCAATTTGTTCTTCAAAATGTTCTCAAGCTGCGGCCCTGATATGGGATGGATGTGCAGAGGAGGCTGCCTTGCAGAATATTTCTATCTACTTGTTAAAGTCTTGTTGAGATTTAGAGTGAAGGGATTAATGTCCATCTTTCTGATTCCCAGCAGCGGGCTTTACCTGAATCCTGCTGTGTATATACATATCTACGCTCCACTCCTCCTGATGGACAGTTCAGCTGCCAGACATGTCTTCAAAACAGTGCTGCACCTGCCCCTACACCTCCTCCCTACCCTCCATTCAAGGCCCAAAGCAAACCCTTTCAAATCACAGCAGATGTACAGGTGAACATCTGTACCTTGGTCCGCTGCGTTCGCTGCTCCCAATATGGCCAAGCGCAGACTCGGAGACCATTTTGTAGAGTGTCTGCGCTCTGTACAGAACACCAACCATTTTAACTCCCCCTCCCACTCCCTGGGTGACATGTCCATCCTGAGCCTCCTCCAGTGTCACAATGATGCCACCCACAAACTGGAGGAGCAGCACCTCACATTCCACCTCGGGACCCTACAGCCCGATGGCCTAAACGTGGAATTCACCAGCTTTAAAATCTCTCCACCGCTGGCCTCATCCCATGTCTGACCCTCCCTCTCATCCCTGCCTCCTTGACCTGACACAACCTGTCCATCTTCTCTCCCACCTATCTGCTCCTCACTGACCAATCCCCACCACTCCCTACCTGTACTCACCTATCACCATCCCACCTACCTTTCCCCAGCCCCACCCCTCCTGCCTCTATTTATTTCCCAGCTCCCTTCCCCCTCCCCATTTCTGAAGAAGAATCCCAACCCAAAATGTCAACTTTCCTGCTCCTCTGATGCTGCTTGGCCTGCTGTGCTCCTCCAGCTCCACGCTGCGTTGACTGTCTCTGAACTCTGTTGATTATAAAGGGCCATTGATTTGTATGACTTATGTTCTTCTGTCATTCAGACGCTTTATGCTATGCACAATAGGCTGATCTTTGGTTTGCTAGTCATGAGATTGTTCGTTTTTATGCATGCAACCCTCCAAAAATGTGTTATTTTGTAGAGCGTTTCTCATGAGTCACATTATCGAGTGTGATATCTCGTGACAAGGGCTAATCTGAAGGATGATACTGTATGATAATATTATTATGATACTATAAAAACAAATTGGTAACTCGCACTTGTGTGTATTTTTTAAGAAAACATTTTAAATGAATTCACTCTCAACTTTGTATGCAGTTATTCCATTTTAGCTTCTTTGGTCATTCAACACCTAGTTGTTTCAAGTTATAAAGCTGTAGCTCTGATGTGTGATTGCAGAATATTTCCATCTATCTGCTGAATTCTTGTTTGAGATTTGGAGTGAAGGTACTAATGTCCATCATTTTGATTCTGAGCAGCGGTCATTACCTGAATCCTGCTGTGTATACACATATCCACGTACCACTCTTCCTGATGGACAGTTCAGCTGTCAGATATGTCTTCAGCCACACTCATGATGGGCATTCATTACATGTCACTGAATAAGAAATCCTAATCGTAGATGTTGCATTCCTGGAGACGTTATGGTAATATACATTCTCCTCATGGTTCCTGTCAACTGACTTTCTCACTATCTTAGGCATTTGTCTAGGTGACTGTCAAAAACGTTCCAAAATAAATGAATAGCTTTTTGTTTTGAGAAGCCCAGATCAACAAAGTCTCTTTAAAATTGAGCTTCAAATCGGTTTTGCTGTGAATGTGCCTTCTCGCCTATAACCAGAGTGGCTAAGCCATTCAGAGTTGCATGTTTAATACCCTAGCTGCCTGCAAGAACAGATGCTACTTTCTTGCATTGTCAGCTGTCCTTTGTTGTTCAGGTAATAAGCCATGTCCTCCAGCTCAGTGCTTTGTTCAGTCCACCCTCTTACCCAGTGCCACACCTGTTGAGTTAGCCCTGCAGGAATATACACAGGACTCAGCAATCTTCTTTTGAGATCAGAAACACATTGTGCTGTGAATCATAGGCAATTGTCTAAGTCCTGTCACCTGCACGTCACTATGCGGTGAAACAAATCCACATGAACCCTTTATAAAATGGTGTGTGTTACTCGGAACCATGGAGGAAACATAGGGGAACACTGAAAGATCAATCCTTCGATGTATCGCCTTCAAATTTTCATAGGAAAAAAAATGCAGGCTTAACATTCCTTCTCTGCCTTTCCTCCTTCCCCAGCCCAGCTTTTGTTGATGTTACAAATAGCTGACTCAGGAAGGGTTGGGATTTTACTCTCTTCCTCCAGCAAGTTTGAAAGAGAGGAGGGGTTTTGCTAAAACTAAAATCCCATGGGTGCCCTTTCTGTTGTCTGCCTGCCCACATTTGATCTGTCTGCCAAATTTAGGCTGGCAGCTAGGTCAGATGTCGGGTAGCCCACTGCCCTGGAGGCTCTGAAGTGGCCAATTAATGACCACGTAATGACCTCACCCTACCCCTGTTGCTGTGTGATCCATGACTGGGCCAGGCTTATACAATGAGGAAATCTCAGTAGTTTTGCCGGAGGAGGGCCCGTGTTGCAGCCTCACCTATCAGAGGCAACCCACCTTTTCCAAAGTAGTCATCCTCTATAACCCTCCCCATAACTCTTAAACTCAGTTATCCTCACCTGCCTTGTCATGACCCTGACCCCCGACCCCCGACCCCTGACCCTGGATTTACCTCAGCAGGGGACTGCCTGTAGTTCCAGTCATGGCCACCAATACTGGCTGGCGCTGCTGGAACAACACAGCAGCTGGTAGCCGTCTTAAAGTGGGACTTCCTCTCAAGAAACTGGAGGCCTTTCCACAAAGCAACAAACTCTTCTCCCATTATTCCACATGTCTACACAGGATAGATGTTGGAATTCTGTGCACTTTTCAGATGGGACGTGGGACAATTTTTTTTTTCTGTGCACCCACATAAAGTGGAAGTTGCTAGCTTGACCAGCTTTTATTGATGTGCCAATTGCCCTGGAGAGAGTGGTACTAAGCTAAATCCTTCAACGAGTCCATTAAACACCATAAATCCCAACCCCAGATCCATCCTAGGGCTGATGGCACCCCAGTGCTCACACATACACTTCTTTTCTCTATCTGTTTGAAATGCTTACACTTTTACTGCCACCATATTGAGATGCGTAACTTGGCACCAATCAATTCTTAAATCTGTGGGCCCTCATATAGTTTTGATGCATTGCATTTAACCAATGTAAGCCAGGGTGTGGGAAAAGCCAAACTTTGGATTCTGCCATGAATAAGCAAGAACGCTTCACAACCGAACCATTTACTGCCCCATTTACTCTCGATCATCAGTAAAGTGATGGAAGGTGACATCGACAGTGCTATCTAGCAGCACCTGCTCAGCAATCACCTGCTTAGTGATGCCAATTTTGGGTTCCGCCAGGGTGACTCAGCTCCTGAGCTCACTACAGCCTTAGTTCAAACATGTAAAAAAAGAGCCGAATTCCAGAGGTGAGATGAGAGTAACAGCCCTTGATATCTAAGCTGCATTCGAATAGATGTGGCATCAAAGAGCCCCAGCATAAACTGGAATCAGTGGTTATTGGGGCAAACTCTCCGGTGGTTGGAGTCATACCTGACACATAGGAAGATGGTCGTGGTTGTTAGAGGTCAGTCATCTCAGCTCCAGGACATCTCTGCAGGAGTTCCTCAGGGTAGTGTCCTTGGTCCAAACGTCTTCAACTACTTCATAAATGACCTTCCCTCCATCATAAGGTCAGAAGTGGGGATGTTTGCCAATGATTGCACAATGTTCAGCGCCATTTGCGACTCCTCAGATACTGAAGCAGTCCATGTTCACATGCAACAAGATCTGGACAATATCCAGGCTTGGGCTGACAAGTGGCAAGTAACATTTGTGCCACTCAAATGCCAGGCTATGATCACCACAAATAAGAGACAATCTAACCGCCATTCCTTGGCATTCAACGGTGTTACCTTTACTGAATCCCTCACTATCAACATCCTGGGGGTTATCATTGACCTGAAACTCAACCGCTCTCACCACATAAACGCAGTGCCTACAAGAGTAGGCCAGAAGCTAGGAATACTGCGGCGAGTAACTCACCTCCTGACTCCTCAAAGCCTGTCCACCATCTACAAGGCACAAGTCAGGAGTGTGATGGAATATTCCCCACTTGCCTGGATAGATGCAGCTCCAACAACACTCAAGAAACTTGACGCCATCCAGGACAAAGCAGCCCACTTGATTGGCATTACATCCACAAGCATCCACTTCCTCCACTGTGATGCTCAGTAGCAGCAGTGTGTACTATCTACAAGATGCATCACAGAAATTCACCAAAGATCCTCGGACAGCACCTTCTAAACCCACAAACACTTCCATCTAGAAGGACAAGGGCAGCAGACATATGGGAACGTCACCACCTTCAAGTTCTCCTCCAAACCACTCACCATTCTGACTTGGAACTATATCGCCATTCCTCCACTGTCGCTGGGTCAAAATCTTGGAATTCCCTCACTAACGGTATTGTGGGTCAACCCACAGCAGGTGGACTGCAGTGGTTCAAAAAGGCAGCTCAGCACCACCTTCTCAAGGGCAACTAGGAACGGGCAGTAATTGCTGGCCAGCCAGCAAGGCCCACGTTCCACAAATGAATACAAACAAAAACAGGGAAGATGTTGTGTTGATTTTAACAGACTCAGGAAGAGTGCCTCTTTGTTTTTCTGAAATGCAAATGCTTATCACTTTTTATAAAGCTTACATTGTGTTGTCAGATATAATACATACTTTGGAGATATTCTCATTGGCCAAAATTTATAGAGCCTTAGGATGCATAGACAGTGATTAACTCCAGGTATCTTCTAATTTGAAGATTCCTCTCCTTTCTGAGAATATAAGGCTACTGTTCGATTTTACCATTTATCCACCAAGAGCACTTAAGCCTGACCATTTTCCAAACCCCCAGGACCAGGGAATGAAAGTCTGATAGTTAATAAAACAAGAAATATTATAAATGAGAGCATGGATGAATATGCACCTATATTCCTAGGGGTGTAGAAGAAAAGTGAACTCTTTGAAACAGACGAGATTCTGAACAGGTATGACAAGGTAGACACTGAAAGGTTATTTTCCCTTGATTGGACTTCTAGAACATAAGGTGCAATCTCTCACCATAAGGGGTTGGTCGCTTTGTACTGGGAATGACAAGAAGTTCCTTTACTTGAAAGATTATGAATCCTTTGAAGTCATATATTGGTTTTGCAGGTTGCATTGTTGAGATACTTAAGGCCATGTTATGTGTGAGCAGAGCTGTGAGATACTTTTTTCTAACTTCTTGGCCAACCACAACTTGTACTTTTGAGAAGGAGTGTTTTAACATATTTTTCAGTGCTGTGTCACTTTGAAGGATAGACACAAGTGGGCTTTCTTTCATTATGAAACTAAAAGAGAAAATAGCCATTTATTTTCACATTGCTCAATCTTTTTGTACATTTGTTCAAGAGATGTGTGTGTCGTTGGCTAAATCAGCATTTGTTGCCCATTCCTGTTGCCCTGGAGATGGTGGTGGTGAGCTGGTTCATGAAACGCTGCAATTGTTGGAATGTAGAGAGACCCACAAATGAAAACACAACTATTCACTCTCTAAACACACACACGTAAATGATTTCTAGAAACGTAATATGTTCTTAACAATGTAGTAAAAGACTCATTTACAGCCCTTCAGATGGTAGTTGAAAGCAGTGAAAGTCCAGGCAAATTCTCTCTCGGCGTCTTTCCAACAAGTGGTGGTTGGAAGTTTTTAGTTGGAATCATGGTTGAGTCTCTTTTTTTTGGGGAACAAATTGAAACTTCCAGGTAAACACAATTATCTCAGCCTAAGATGGTGGGGCAGGAGCAGAAAGAAAAGTCATTGTTGTAACCATCAGACAACAATTAGATCAGAAATAGGACTGTGCAGCCAATCTAGATAGACAACAGAGGAGAGATGTTGGAAGAAGATGGTGCAATCAACTATAACAGAGTCAAGGAGGATGGGAGTTACATAGATAGTTTGCCTCGGCCACGGTCACTTAGGAAGGCATTTGTGACTGAGAGCTGCTTTACTCCTGTGTCAGAAACTTGAGGAATTCAAACAAGGGAGTTCTGGGAAAGGATGAGAATGGATTTTGGAAGCTAACTACATGTTTGAGGAGTTTGGAGAGAAATGGGAGTTGCAGTCAGGGCATTGGTTTGCAAGGAAGCTTGTTTTATTTTATTCTGGCTAAGACCAGTTGGATGAGAGTGGAATCAGATGAGTAAGTGGCTTTAACTCAGTACCTTAGCTGTCCTCCGAATGCTCAGTTTGTGTGTCATTAACCAATTGTCCATTTTACAATCTTTTTTTTTCCTTTCTTGCTAAACTTCCTCCTACTTGTGTTCCAGTTTCATGTTTAACTGAGGTTTGCTGTATTTTTAGCTGTGACTCTGCAAATTATGAGCTTCTCAAAACCTGGAGCATTGCAAAATGCCTGCTTTTAGCAGCTGTTGTTTGGCTGGGGGCCCTGTTTAGACCATGGTCCTTCCACCCGCACATTTTTTTAAAACAACAAGGTTTGGTGTGGTTTAACATCATGTGAGGGTTTCACGTAAGTGGGGGGAGGGATCTGGAAATGTTTTTGTTTCAGACATTCAACTAACAACAGTCAGCCGTGATGGTAAAGAGGAAAGATGACTGAGTGCTGGAGGGTAAAGATTTGCACTCAAAATATTAACACGCCTGAGCTCTGCTGTGCATTTCCAGTGGTGGTTCTGTTCTCAATTTTAGACAGCGCTTTTGTTTTCTCTCTCTCTTAAAAACAAAGAGAGGTGTTATTCCATTTCTTCTTTCTCTTCTCGGGCTTGTGGGGACAGAAGCCAGACTCATTCTGTGCCACTTCTTCACAGACTGTTCCTCAGTTGGCCACCAGGAGGCATGTGTGAGTAAATTCAGTGCCCACTGCCTCTCAATCATGTATTTTTCTTTGCTCTGCGATCCCTTTGGGATGAACCCAGTCTCTGTTCAGTGATTACAGCTTGTCAGCAAGAGAGAATTAAGCCTGCATTTTGCTACGCTATGCCACAATGAGTTGTTGCTTGTGGTGTGCATTGACGCTCCAACATAACAGTGCAATGACTGATGCCCTGAATTGATAGGTCTGGCTCTCTAAAGTACGTAATGCATTTTATATGCAAGTGAAGTACAGAAACCTAATTTGTAAACTTGCCTTACAGAATGCAAGGTGCTGAGAGGCTGCTAGAGACTGAGGCAGCGACATTTTGAGACTTTTACTGTAGGCTGACCCGGAACATTCCAAAATAAGAACCATGCTGGCTCCTTATGGGAGACTGAACAACAAAATTCTCACTTTTCTTTGCATTGAAGTAAATGTACCAGAAACACAGCTCATTTATTGGAAACTGATTTTCAGAGAGCATAAATGACAGGCTGTCATTGTCACTGAGTCATGACCTGCTGATATGTATATTTCCTCTGTGGGGCCCATCTCTAGGGAGGGGCTGCCATGCAAATAAATGACTGCAAAATGTTAACATCATTGAATATGTTTCTGCTTGCTTTCTTAATGAAAAAAAACAGCCTAATTGATTTGGAAAGGCTTTAGAATTCAGCCTGGGATAACCATTGAGTGATGGATATGTCCATTTCAAGGTGAGAAGACACATTGATAGTGAAGGTTCCTAATTAAAAATGTTCTTTGTGTATAGTTCCCCTGTTGCTGAATGGGCCCATTGGTGAGTGACATGCACAGGGAAGATTCTGGTTCAACTAGTCTCTCTCTAATGCTGAAATGGAAGGGAGAGAGGCCAGGAGGTATTATGTGGAGTCTGGGGCCTAGTCAGCTGAAGGTGGGGCAAAGGGTGTAGTGAGGACAGGATGCAAAAGGGCTTTGAGTTCCCAGAGAATAGGTTAGGTTGCAGAGAACCAGGTAAAGTTCTCGATCAGTTGGACAGAATTTAATTTGGTTATTGTCATGTACTGAGATACAGTGAAAAGTATTGTTTTGCATGCTAACCAGACAGATCATACCTAAGTACATTATTGTATGTGAACGTTGAATAAAAACGGTATCCGATTGGCTGAGATACTTCTGTGTTCCATCCAAGAATGAGTAGCCTGACAACAGTCACTGCCTCAGCTTCTGGGTGAGGAAGGCCATTTGGCTAAGACTAATTATAACTGCAATGACCTGTGTTCATTATGAGCCATTCCTTTAGAAAAAGAAGGGGCAAGGGTTGGGGGGAGGATGAAATAAATGATTCCATTTAAGAAAGGGCATTGATCCAAAAACCTCTCTTTCATGAGAGGGCCTAGTTTTAGGGTAAGGGGCAGGAGGGATTTGGGGAAAAAACCTCACTCAGTGGGTGGTGGGAATCTGGAATACTCTGCCTGCGAAGGTAGTGGAGATCGGAAATCTTACATCCTTTAAAAAATATTTGGATGAGTACTTCAGATATCGTAACATTCAAGGATATGGCATGGCACAAGTGCAGGAAAATGGGATTAGTGATAGTTATGTCAGTGTAGAAGGCCTTTTTTGCGCTGTATGAAACTATGAATCTTTTAGGCTCATACAAATTGCTGAATACTTTTAACAAGTTGGAGAGACAATGAGTTTTAGGATCAATTCTGTGGATAATGTTTGGATGTGCTTTATTTGCAGCTAAAATATTTCTCCCCCTCCTCCTCCCTCTGAATCCAAGTTGAGGATGCGTGCAGGAGCAGACATATATTTTCCAGAACATTGGAAAGCAGGGGGAGGACTATTTAGACGATATGGCATTTGTCTGTTTGCTTTGCAAAGTTAGGAATGTGAATGTTTTACTGGGAGAACTGTTGGCTCCGTTTTAAGAGTTTAAATAATGTAAAGGAATTCCACTTGTGACCAAATCAGCAAGTGCTGACACGCACTGTGTAGAGACAACAAGTTGGGTGATGTGCAACTGCAGCTAGGGAACATTACAAGGGTCCAGGTTGCCTCCAGCCATATACTATCCTGACCCTTCATTTCCATGAGTCTCAGCTGAAGGAGTTCACGTGCGTTATCATGCTGCTTGCTGGCCATTACCATCAACATTGGGGTAAGATATTAAGGGCCTGTGACCTTGCCTTCCCTCTTGAAACTGGGTGATGCCATGCCATCGTAATCTGCCTTCACTGACCAACAGCCAACCAGACCGAAAGCTGCTTCGCCCTCCTCCTCCTTCTCTGTTTCGATGAGGGACAGACAGTACTTTTAAAAGGACTGCGAATTTTGTCTGAGTTACTCAGACAGGCATGAACCAGTTCTGACAACAACGATAGCTGCCAACTCCATTGAAGAAAGTTCAGAAGCTATGCTTGACATGGTTACGTTTCCTTGTGTTTAATGTTGCAAAGGTGCTGCTGATCTGATAAAACCTAAGGAGTGCATGACAATGCTTGACAACAGAGGTGTGCCTGTAGTTATTGCTCCCATGTTTTGGTATTGATTTTATGCTGGAGTACAGTCACCTTCATTGCTCTCAGTTATCTCATCCAAGTGACCATTATTGATGCATGAACATCAACCGTTAAGTATTTTCAGGCCAGTCAACAAGAAGAACATGAGTACCAAGTTGGTTTCTCGTCCTTGCGCTGTATGCACGTACATGTACGTGCGCATTTAATGGGAATTGCTGAAGAGGGAGTGACATAGACAGGCCATGACAATTTCCTTCTTCCTGTGATCAAGAGATTTTAGCCTCATTACATTGCGTTAATCACAGCTGCACATTTGGAACAACTAATTTAACACAGACCAGCAATAGAATTTCTTGTTCTGTTTGTCTTCACAACTTGGTCAGCTGTCTTGGCTGAGCCACATACAAGGATATCAGGAAAAGCCCTGCAAATTCGTGATTTCTTGTGGTGTCAAAAAAAGGTAAATGGACTAACACTGCAAACTAGGGCTGCTTTGGAACCCAAATGTAGCTGAGTTGACAGACACACTGGCAGCTTGAGTTTCTGAATTGGCTCTTCTTCTTGCCCTCACCTAGTGAATACTATGTTGACAGTTAGTGTTTAAAACTGAATGATGTAATGAAGTAGTGCAATATATTGGGTAGATCTGCTGTGTACCATTTATTTGGTTATAATAGGCTTTTCCAGGAATCTGGTCCTAACGTGTTTGGTTGTAACACTATAGTAATCGCCACAATCTTCATAGTCAGTGAAATGCAATTGAATTGTAGTCACTGTTGGAGCCCTGGGGAAATGTAGCTGCAATGTGAGCACAGTAAGCTCCCACGAGCAGCAACATGCTGCTGATTTTAGTGATGTCACTTCAGGGATGAATATTTGGCAGAATTCGACTTCAAAGTAGTGCCTTGGGATCATCTGCATCCATCTCAGGAGGTAGACAGGGCCTTGACATCTTAAAGATGGCATTGTTCTCTAACACAACGCCCTTTTTCAGCACTGACACGCGAGCGTCGTCCTGAATTAACTGCTTCGGTCTCTGAAGTTGAACTTGTTCCCATGACCTTCCGTTTTGCAGGTAAGAGCACTGCCACTGAGCCGTGGTTGATTGGCAAATATGTTCAGGTGCATTTGAAGAAACAACTGTTGGAAGAAGTAACAAAGAGGATTGGTGAGGGCAGAGCAGTGGACGTGATCTATACGGACTTCAGTAAGGCATTCGACAAGGTTCCTCATGGTAGACTGGTTAGCATGGTTAGATCACCTGGAATACAGGGAGAACTAGCCATTTGGATACAGAACTGGCTCGAAGATAGAAGACAGAGGGTGCTGGTGGAGGGTTGCTGTTCAGACTGGAGGCTTGTGACCAGCGGTGTGCCACAAAGATTGGTGCTGGGTCCACTGCTTTTCATCATTTATACAAATGATTTGGATGTGAACATAGGCAGTATGGTTAGTAAGTTTGCAGATGAGACCAAAATTGGAGGTATAGTGGATAGCGAAGAAGGTCACTTCAGAATATGATAAGATCTTGATCAGATGGACCAATGGGCTGAGGAGTGGCAGATGGAGTTTAATTTAGATAAATGTGACGTGCTGCATTTTGGAAAGGCAAATCAGGGCAGGGCTTATACACTTAATGGTAAGGTCCTGGGGAGTGTTGCTAAACAAAAAGATCTTGGAGTGCAGATTCATAGTTCCTTGAAAGTAGAATAACAGGTAGATAGGATAATGAAGAAGATGTTTGGTACGCTTGCCTTTATTTGTCGGTGCTTTGAGTGTAGAAGTTGAGAGGTCATGTTGCATCTGTACAAGACATTGGTTAGGCCACTTTTGGAATGCTGTGTGCAATTCTGGTCTCCCTGTAAAAGAAAGAATGTTGTGAAACTTGAAAGGGCTCAGAAAAGATTTATAAGGATGTTGCCAGTGTTGGAGGGTTTGAGCTATAGGGAGAAGCTAAATAGGCTGGGGCTATTTTCCATGGAGCATCAGAGGCTGATGGGTGACCTTACAGAGGTTTATAAAATCATGAGGGGCATGGATAGGGTGAATAACCAAGGTCTCTTCCCCAGGGTAGGGGATTCCAAAACTAGAGGGCATAGGTTTAAGGTGAGAGGGGAAAGATTTAAAAGGGACCTAAGGGACAATTTTTTCATGCAGGATGTGGTGTGTGTATTGAATAAGCTGCCAGAGGAAGTGGTGGAGTCGGGTACAGTTGCAATATTCAAAAGGCATCTGGATGGGTACATGAATAGGAAGTGTTTAGAGAGAATTGGGCCAAATGCTGGTAAGTAGGACTGGATTAATTTTGCGATATCTGGTTGGCATGGACAAGTTGGACCTAATGGTCTGTTTCTGTGCCGTACGTTTCTTTGACTCTGACCGTGCATCATTGCCTTGCTTAAACCATCGGCTTGTTTGTGAGCGACAGCATTGTGATGAAAATTCTGGTGTGAACTGCATCTAGACATGCGGACAGAGCTCGTTTAAATGAACAATCTGTTGTGTAGCTGAAATTAATTTGCTCCCACTGTTGGCCTGACAGCTGAGTCTTGCTGTTGGACGTTGCAGGTAGCAAACATGCTTAATATGTTAGACAGCAGGGGAAAAAAAAATCATGATTTGAACTGTGACAGGAAAGCGTCGTATTATTGTTGCAACATAATTTCCTGCAGGGGTGTAATAATCTCTGCTGATTTTTTTTTCCCTCTGCAGTTCAATTGAATCCAAGGCTAGAGAAACAAGACTTTTTTTGATTCTGGTCTTCTCCCTCACTTTCCAACTCACCCTTTTCAGTCTAGCTAAATCTAACTGTGCAGGGACTTAACCTTTCAAAAATCTAGTGCAAGTTCCATGGAACCACACAGTCACTGCTGTTATATTTAGAGTGCCTGTCTGCCCAAGGATCTATAACCCTGATTTTCTCCATTTACTCAGTGGGCAGATGGCCCTGTGTGTATTTTAAGCAATCACAGTTTTTTTTATTAAATTTCGGTTTGGGTTAGCCACTTCCCATTTGGCCCTCTTGGCGCTGCACAAAATCAAAGTGCCAGATCTCCCTATTCGCATGTACATGCCACTATTTTCCCCTAGAGCCCCACATATTCCACACGTAAGCCAAGCAGCTGAAGCCACTGCAAGGAATGGTAGACACCCAATCATTCTGCATCAGCTAAGAACCATCATGCAGGAGCTCGTTGAAGAGTGTCCCAATTTCTCTCAAGGGCAACATGCAGGTTCAGTTGCAAGTTAGGAGGGCAAATGCAATGTTTGCATTCATTTTAAAAGGGCTAAGAATACAAGAACAGAGAACGTACTGCTGAGGCTGTATAAGGTTCTGGTCAGTCCGCATTTGAATATTGTGAGCAGTTTGGGCCCTGTATCTAGGAAAAATGTTCTGGCTTTGGAAGGGCCCAGAGGAGTTTTACAAGAATGATCCCAGGGATGAAGAGCTTGTCATATGAAGAGCAATTGAAGAATCTGGGTCTGTACTCGATGGAGTTTAGAATAATAAGGGACTTGGGGGAAGCTCATTGGAACTTACAGAATACTGCGAGGCCCAGACAGAGTGGACGTGGAGAAGATGTTTCCACAAGTAGGGGAGACTAGGACCCCAGGGCACTGCCTTCAGAGTGAAGGGACGACCCTGCAGAACTTTGACGGGGAGGAATTCCTTCAGCCAGAGGGTGATAAATTTGTACTCATTGCCATAGAGGGCTGTGAAGGCCAAGTCATTGAGTGTATCCAGGACAGAGATAAATAGGTTCTTGATTTGTAAGGGGATGAAGGGTTACAGGGAGACGACAGGAGAATGGGGTTGAGAAACACATTAGCTATGATCGAATGGTGGTGCAAACTCGATGGGCCAAATGGCCTGATTCTGCTCCTATATTTTATGGTCCTTGGGGATGAACTTGTATCTAAGCCACTGAAGGATACTGAAGACATTGGAAAGATATATCCTGTATCTCTCTGATATAACAAGCTGTAGAGCTGGATGAACACAGCAGGCCAAGCAGCATCAGCAGAGCAGGAAAGCTGACGTTTCGGGTCTGGACCCTTCTTCAGAAAGGGTCCAGAAGAAGGGTCCAG